>CAXKVX010000421.1:0-77419 GCA_964058865.1 Eleocharis quinqueflora
AAAAAAATCATGAGAACAGTACGGGCATCACGCAACACGCAGCGTTGCTAGAGAGAGAAGAGAGAGGATAGACCGATGGCGCAAGAGAAAGACTGAAAGAGAGATAGGTCTGACTTGTCAGTTTCTCCTCCTCTTCTCCTCTCGACGAGTTTCTCTCTCCTCGACGAGTTTCGTCGCTCGCTGCTCCATGGCGCCGCCTCTCCTCCCTCGATCCACCTAATCACATCGTAAGTTCTCTTTATCTTTATCTTTAGATCCACTCTCGCCTTTTCAGATCCCTTAATTCCAATCCAAGATCTTTAAAGAGACGGAGAGGAGTTGATCTCGACCTCAGATCCAGCAATTGGATCATTCATGGATGATTTCTCCAAGTATACGCACAGCCCGGCGCACCTGGCTGTGGTACGCCGGGACCATGCCGGTCTTCGCCGGATTGTAGCAGCCCTTCCTCGCCTCCCTAAGGCTGGTGAGGTCACGACCGAGGCTCAATCCATTGCCGGTGAGAAGACGGCTGATGCTGTCTCAGCTGTTATTGATCGACGTGATGTCCCCAATCGGGAAACCCCCTCTCCACGTGGCTGTGCGCATGCGGGACCCTGTGTCAGCCGACATCCTCATGTCAGCCGGTGCTGACTGGTCTCTGCAAAATGCCGAGGGCTGGTCGGCCTTACAAGAAGCCGTCTGTGCAAGGGAAGAGGCTGTTGCGGCCGTAATTGCTCGGCACTATCAGCCTCTTGCCTGGGCCAAGTGGTGCCGGCGTTTGCCTAGAATTCTTGCCTCAATTGCTCGGATTCGAGATTTCTACATGGAAATCTCCTTCCATTTTGAGAGCTCGGTGATTCCATTTGTTAGTCGGATTGCACCCTCGGATACTTATCGGATCTGGAAGCGCGGTTCGTCTTTGCGGGCAGATATGACCCTTGCTGGGTTTGACGGGTTTCGGATCCAACGGTCAGATCAGACATTTCTGTTCTTGGGAGAAGGTGCCACCACACCGAGTGGTAAGCAGTTGCCATCTGGATCTTTGATTGTTCTGTCACATAAGGAGAAGGAGATAACAGATGCATTAGAGGGTGCTGGAGCCCAGCCGACAGAGGCTGAGGTTGCACATGAAGTTGCATTGATGTCCAAGACAAACATGTATCGGCCGGGAATTGATGTGACTCAGGCAGAGCTAGTGCCACATCTGAACTGGAGGAGAATGGAGAGGAGTGAAACGGTTGGTAACTGGAAGGCAAAGGTGTATGAAATGCTTCACGTGATGGTAACAGTCAAATCCAGGCGAGTCCCAGGTGCCATGACTGATGAGGAGCTCTTCAACATTGAAAATGAGGAGAGACTAGGCCATGTGAATGGTGGCACAGGTATTGATTCAGAGCTAGATGAGGTGTTAACACCAGAGGAAAGAAAACAGCTTGACTCCGCACTCAAAATGGGGAGCCAAGAGGGAGAATATGCTGAGCTTGATAATGGAACAGAAAATAATAATAATAACAATAATACAGAGAGTTCTATTGGAAATAGTAAAGATAAGAAGGGGTGGTTTGGTTGGCATAGTGGAGGCAGAAAGACCCCGGGGAAATATGGGGGCAATAGTGAAAATACAAAAGATGATTCACCAGAAAAGGAGAAGGAGAAGGAGAAGGCTAAAGACAAGAGTAGTAGTGGAAAGAAGAAAAAGGGTGGGCCTCCACAATCAGAGAGCGAGTACAAAAAGGGTGTGCGGCCGGTGCTGTGGCTGACACCAGATTTTCCTCTAAAAACTGAGGAATTGTTACCTCTACTTGATGTTCTGGCGAATAAGGTCAAGGCCATTAGAAGGCTGAGGGAGTTGTTAACTACTAAGCTGCCCGTTGGGACATTTCCAGTCAAGGTAACCTAGTTCTCACTTTGCATGTATCTGTACCAGTACCAGTGGGTTTTGCATGCTTCACTTTTTGTTGTAAATTTCCATTTTTGGTAATTATGCATAGAAAAGAGAACCAACAATTCAATAAATAAGTTTTAATGATGAGGTATTGGTACCATCTGAAATTCATCCAGTTCAAACTTCAAACTATAACCAGTGGGAGCAAAGGTGGATAGGTCACTGGTTATGCCAAGCTAACTCCATATCTGAAACTTCTTATGGCAAGTGAAACCATGAGCAATTCTTTGGATCCATCTCTATGTTTAGAATTGCAGTTGTAAACTTGTAACAAAACAAAATTGGAAGATAAATTTTCCAATCTATACGGCTGTGTTGTTTGAGCCAGTGATAGAAAAGGCTAATTTTACAATTCTTCAATGACAGAATGACAAGCAGCAGTTAATGTCTTTTCCCTTCATTTAAATAATTAGCATTCACTGTAGAATCTCTTTTGACAATATTTGCCAAGAATAGCCCCTAAAGTTCATTCTGTAGTTAAATGAAATTCGTAAAATTTCTGTTTGTAAAAACTTGAAATTAAATGAGAATGTGCAAATAATGACATGGCTTTCTTTGGGAGAGTACTTGTGCAATAATCATCCTATATGCGCGCATACCTTAGAGTCAGAGCTCCACAATAGGTTAAAATTGAAGTTAGGAACCTTTTTCAAATTACCTTGTTGGCAACAAACTACAAAACCAATCTTTGTTGGTGCATTTTTTGGGGTAACGAGCTTACCAGGAGCTGGTTTTTCTTTAAATAAATCGTTTTTGTGGTGCTGGAAGATTTGATTGGGCTCAATACCAGACTACAGGACCTAAAGCTGTACCAGAAAGTTATAACCTACTGTTATTGCAAACTGAGTTGTGTACCAAAGATATATGCTCCGACACTGGTCAATATCCTTAACCAGGCAGTCAATTTTGGGATCATTATATTTGCCGGTGTCTGATCAAGAAATACTAAAACTATCTACAATTGTGCGGCTAGATGGGATGAGAGTGAGCATCTTTTTATCTTCAAAGTTGGTGCTTTCTACAGTTTCTGTGGACTAGTTTGTTGTCTTGAACTCCCTAAAAGGATAAATTTTGGTTAATGTGTAGCAGGGCAAGCATTCTCTTCTACACCAGTCTGGAATCAATTTGCAAAACTAGATTATCTGATTCTTATTATAAATTTCCTGGAAAGAGATGAAATAGTTTTTGGATTTATTTCCGTGACCTTATTGGCATCATACCATGTTACTTCCTGTTTTTTCTTTTGTGTCATGGTGTATCCTTTTTCTGCAGTCCCCATCTTTTTTGCATTTTTGTGTCATTTCGGATTGCGATTTTGCAGTGGTATGCATGAAAATTGTACTTCTCAATCTGAGATTAGTTCTCTTATTTTCGTAGTTCTATAGTTGGATGTTCCCAACGAGAAATGAGTTCAGTTTTCAAATATCTGAAAAGTTATGGTCTTATTTAAACCACCATATTTTGACTCTAATTCAGTACGTCTTTACTGAGGAGATCACGTGTTGTAAAATTTCAAGGAAACTGCATTATTTTAAGCTTGAAATTCAGATTTTGTCAACAACTGGTCTCTAACAAATTTTGATGTAACAACAGGTCAATAGGTTATAAACCTATATGCACAAAAGAAAATGTCAAGAGATTGATTTTTTCTCATTTTTTTATATCTTGATTTCGATGGTATCAAGTACCAAGTTAGGGTTTCAGTATCAACTTTGGATATTTTGAATGAACTTTAAATAACATATTCTGATGACCTTTTGCAATGAATTTTCAGATTGCAATTCCTATTGTGCCGACTATTCGAGTTCTCATTACCTTCGCCAAGTTTGAGGAACTTCAAGCATCTGCTGATGAGTTTGCGACCCCACCTTCCAGCCCTACCCAATTGGATAGCGGCAAGGTAATGAAGGATCAGGATGGGTCCGGTTCATGGTACTCATGGGTAAAAGGAAGCCGAGGTGGCAACTCTAGTGACAGTGATGATAGAGGTTTAAGAGATGAACCCGACCCGTTTATCATTCCTTCAGATTATAACTGGATAGATGCTAATGAAAAGAAACGGCGTTTGAAAGCCAAGAGAAGAAGTAAAAGGGCCAGCAGTGGTGGTAAAAAGCAGTCGTCTTCTAGAAGTTCAGAGGGTCGACAATTGATGGATGGTTTTGAGTAGGAAAGGGGGAAAACAGGTTATTTTCCATTGTAATATCTCATTTACACATGATTTAGGGGCTGGGGCTAGTTTTGTGTTGAATTTGAGTATGGTTCGAGTTGATTTGTGATCCCAGTTGCGGATCTTCACATGGCTTGATTACAGTACGTCCCGTTTGTAATGTCTTATTTCTTAAATTTTTCTTCCATTTTTATTTCCCACCTATGGATGCCCGAATATGCAAATTGACCCTATTAGTTCTTTCTTAGGTGACAGGCGACTGACTTCATTTCTGGTGTTACTACTTGCTAAACATTGCAATGAGGTACTTGTCTTTGTTAAAATACATGTAGTGCTGTACAATCTAACAGTGAATCTGTTTTTTTTTGGGGATTGGAACAGTGGATCTGAGTCCGTTGTAAGGGTTGTGTTATAGACAGATTTTGCAACTGTAATATCCTTTCCTATTATCAATTCTATCATCACACTCCAAATTGGAATAAACTGTAGTTATTTAGTCAGATCTAATCCGGACCATCTGATTCAGAATACGGTTTTTTGAATGGTGTGGGCATATTTGGGAGCGGATCTGAGATCCCAATATTTGGGCTTTATGAATTTTGGGTCTAACAAATTTTGAGGCATTGCATATTCCAGTAATCATGAAATCCTGAAAATAGAACAAACCTAAAAAGTAAGGTTTTGAAAAGAAAATTAACCAAACACAATTTAGGGTCTATTCGTTTGGGGGTGAAAACAGACTCAGAAAATACTTTTCTGTGGAAAAATGCTTTATGCTGGTTCATCTGGTACGAAAGAGGAACTCTCTGAAAGTTTGTTTTCTTGATTTTGCTGAAAAGATCCGGTTTCTTTTTCCAATTTTTTAGTGGAAAACAAAAATTGTAATGAAGACGATATCCGATATCTGCTTGCCACGCATACCTCCCTGTCTCGTGCTAAATTTCTTGGCAGGAAGAACCAATTTTTCTTCCCCAAATCGGAAATAAGGTTGCATAGAGGGATGTCATGCATATAGTGATTTGTGCATTGTATGAGATTCATGTATTGATTTGGTAATTTCTTCACTCTCGTGGTAATTTTTTATTCAGTAGGATCGACATCGACACAGGGTTTTGGTAATTTCTCATATTTTCAGTTTTAGATCGCAAATTCACAATGAATGGCTGAGACGGACATTTTGAATTTCTTTGTTGGTCATTGGGATCGTACCATCTATCTCACATCATTGCTCAAGGAAGATGATTCTAGTACACCAGGTCATGTGACACGGCATGGCTCCATGCCGTATTAAGGGAAAATTTTCACAGAGGGTCATGCAGCAAATAATTTCAACAGATAGGGTCAGAGGCATTCTAAAAATTGCACAGAGGGCTAAGGGCGCGATTAATAGTCGCGCCCCTAAGGAGATTCCGTTTTTTTTCCTAAAATCAAAGCATTCTGCATGTGTTTTTGCAGTTGTGGATCCTACTTCTTAGGGGCGCAATTAATAGTCACGCCCCTAAGTGTTGCTGACAATTTTTTTGCATATAGTATTAATAATCATAACTTAGCAAAAAAATTTGTCAGCAACACTTAGGGGCGTGACTATTAGTTGCGCCCCTAAGTGGTAGGGTCCACATTTGAAAAAACAACAGCAGAATGCCTTAAATTCAACAAAAAAATAGTCACGCCTCTGACCCTCTGTGCAATTTTTAGGATGCTATTGGTCCTATCTGTTGAACATTTTTGTACTTGGCCCTCTGTGAAAATTTTCCCATATTAACCCATACTGATGCATCAGGATTGTACTGGTAAAAGAGATGGTGTCAGCTCTTGTAATATACGAGCCCCTAGCTACAGACAAAAAATAATTATTCATCTGTATTAGCATTGTTCTCTGTTCTTTCATTTTAAATTATTTTGTGTGCATATGACACAAACAAGAATGTTGAATATAAAAAACGCCTATGAAGTGCAACTGGACAAATAATTTCTCTTTTTTTATAAGGATTTGATTTGATTCAATAAAGAGTTAATTTAACTTAAAAATTTCAAGCTTTTATAATTTCTCACTAGACATGTTACTTTTATCATTGCAATCATCATCCGACTCATCATCGCATTCAATTCCAAAACAATAATTAACCTCAATGGGATTTGAGTTTAGATATATATTTGTCTCGTCATTAGAAGTTGATGTGCTAGCTTCTTCCATTTCTTTGACACTAGTGGAGGATGTGCTAGCTTTTTTCTTAGCGGCTTTCTCATCCAGTTGTTCTTCTTTAGCTTCCTTAGCAACTTCTTCTTTCTTCACCTCTTTAGAAGGATTACCTTTCTCGACTCGTTCAAGTGTGAATTTCTTGATTAGCTCGATAACTCCTCTATCAGTTACATTGTTTTTGGAGATGATGACGTAGAGATTGACTTTAGCTTTATGTCATTAATTTCTCAAATTGTCATCATCTTCCATCACTAGAGCCATTAGACCAAATGGCGGTTGTGAGTCATCCATACTTTGATTCTTCATTTTAGGAAAGAGCTTGTGGCAATTGTGAATGATATGTCATTTTCTTTCACACACACCACATGCAACCCTTTTCCCTTCTTCCTCTCTTCTTGAGTTGATATTTTCCTCATGGGCAAAGGGATCTTTAAGCATGTTTGTTAGGATGAGAATTTCTTTGTTATGATCAAAACCGATGGGAATTTCTTTGTTATGATCAAAACCGAAGTGTTGGAATGAATTCTCAAGTGGAGGTTTGTGATTAGATGAGGAGTTATTTTTTTTTGTGTTTTGGACGACAAAGGCTACGGTTTTGCGACCTTGTTCTTTCTCTCCAATTTGTCTGAGAGTTTCTTCAAAGGTTGTAAGAAATAGATATACCTCCTTGGGATTAAAGGAAATTTCTCTTGCATTGTTCATGGCCTTCAAGGAGCTCATGTAGGCTCTCCATGAATTTCTACATTGCATGATCCTTATGAGCTTTGTAGGTATCTTGCTAGGCTCTAAGGTACCATCTATTTCAATAAATTCGTTAGTCAAGAGAGTAAGTCTTGTATACATGTTCTCAATGGACTCATATTCCCTTGCTCTAAAGTTCTCAAATTATGATTGCAATCCGACTCTTAGACATTTTAAGCAAAGCATTTTCTTCGTATTTTTTAAGTAAGGCTTGCCACATATCATAGGTATTTATTGCCTCTTCAAAGATTGATGTAATTGACTCATGTATCGAGGTAAGGATTGCATTAATCGCATGCTCATTTTCCTTTTTCTTTATAAAGAACTACCGGACAACTTGTTAGTGACCAATTCCCAAAGCTCATGTTCAAATAGTTGGTCATGCATTTCTTCCAATAGCCAATTTTTTTTCAATTTTGATTCAAAATCGGTGGTAATGGAATATGCCTATTGGTTGCCCATTTTCTTCTCCTGCATTGCTAATTTAAAAGAAAGATGGCACATGGAGGTTATGTGTGGATTATAGGAGACTCAATTCAGTGACTTTGAAGAATAAATACTCTATCCCCATTATTGATGATCTCCTTGATGAACTCCATGGTGCTGCTATGTTTTCCAAAATTGATTTACGATCTGGATACCATCAGATATGCATGTACCCTTCTGATATTCCCAAAACTGCTTTCAGGACTCATGAGGGTCATTATGAGTATCAAGTGATGCCATTTGGTTTAACCAATGCTCCTGGAACTTTTCAATCCCTTATGAACCAAATTTTTAAGCCACATCTCAGAAACGGGTTGGCCGGGCCACGAGTTTGTCAGACCAGGTTTGGGAAGAAGGGTATAATCGTTAGCTTCTTTATTTCACACCGCTTCTCCTCTCCTCTATTTAGGTATTTGACAAAATTCGTATGTGTTTGACCCGGCCCGAAAACTCCGAGATCGCGATCTGGCCCGGCCCAACCGAAGGCAAACTCGTCCAAAAAACTCTAGAGTCAAAGACGGGTAGTGACCATCCTTTTTGGAAAAAACCTGTGTTAAAACTCGTGCGGACACTCTAAAACACTAATAGAGGCAGGGAATTGAAAACGTGTCGGGCTGTGTCGGGCCTAACTCGCCCGAGTCGACGGGTTGGCCGGGCCGACGGGTTTGCAGGGCCGAGTTTGGACGGGTTGGCCGAGCCGACGGGTTTGCGGGTCAATTTTAACACAAGTTTTTTCCAAGAAGTATGGTCGCTATCCGTCTTTGACCCTCGCTTTTTTTACGAGTCCGCACGGGTTTGCCTCGGGTCGGGCCGTCGGGTCGCGGCCTTAGGGTTCAGGCCGGGTCGAGTTTGTATTTAGGAGATTTCAGTGGCTAAATATGTAATATTGAAGTTTTAGAGGCCTTTATATGAAACGTTTTGTGTTTTAAATGGATAAATATGTAATTATGAAATTTTAGTGAATAAATATGTAATATTGAAGTTTTAGAGTCATTTATATGAAATTCTGCCTAAATAATATACAACGCGGACGATGCTTTGCTTTCCCGGACCAAGATCCAAAGGAAGAGTAAGCCACGTGGCCTCAAGAATAAAGATTTTTGGATCCAACCCAAATCCAAAATTCGAAATTTAAATCCATCCCAATCTCTCTCTCTTTCCCGCCTTCCCGGTCAAACCCTCAGCAGCTAAAACCTTTCTCCCTTTTCTCAGCAACTTTCTCCATTTCTCTTCGTTCCATCCCAAGAAAAACCTAATACCCATGATCTCTTCTAGACTCAAAGATCGTGGCGGTGGCGGAGGAAAAATCATGGCTTCGAAGCCCACCAAAACCTTAGATCCAGTCAAGCTCCGTCCAAATCCTAGCTCAAATTTGAACCCAGTTTCTAACCCATCTCGAAAGATCACTCCTCTTTCCTCCTCTAAGGCAAACCCTAGTCCTAGCACCAGATCGGTCTCTACCGGGCGGCGTCGCGATCCAACTCCGACTCGAGTCGAGAAATCATCTGGTGCCCGTGCTGTCAGTGCTGTTCGCCGGTCCACTTTGTCAGTGCCGAGAACCCGAGGGCCTGTCAATCCGTCAGATTTTTCACGGCTCGTCTCGAATCTTCGTGTTGATCAAACAGCAGCAACAAGGGCTTCTACGGATCAGTTGGGGAGAGTTGCAGAAAAGGGTATAGAAGGTGAGTCTGGGCTTAGACGAAGTGCGAGCGGTGGAATTAGGGGTTCTGAGCAGGACAGTAGTAAAGGGAGAGGTGTGAAGAGCAGCTTGGCTACTGGGTCAGCTAGGGTTTTGGAGAAGTGTAATTTAAAATCTGGAAAGGGGGACAATGTTACGTGCAGCTTGGAGATACCTAGCAGTAGCAGTGTTAAAATGTCCAGAGATAAGGTATTGGTTCCTAAACTAGATAGCTTCGGTTCTAGTTCAACTGATGAAAAGAACAAAGGTTCGTTGCCTACATTTACAGTCAAATGGGATTATGTTTCTAATTCTTGCAATCCTGGGGAAGCTGGAGAGGGCCAAAGGAAAGAAGCGGTAATGGTTTCAGAGGAAGTTAAGATTTTGGAGAAGTCAAGGGATGACTGCACTGATTCCATTGTACAGGGTTCGAGCAAGTACCCTAGTAAGTTGCATGAGAAATGAGCAATGTTAGAGGGTCGGGTTCAGAAAATTGCAACTGAAATTAAACGTACCAAGGAGATTTTGGACGACAACAACCCTGACGAATCAAAGCTTATTCTTTCAGAAATACAAAACAAAATTTCTTTGGTTGAAAAAGCTGTGGACCATGTTATTACAGATGGCTCTATAATTGGTGCTGACAAAACCCTAGTTAGTGCACGAGGTGCTCCGAAATATTCATCCAAAGGACTCAATTGTGAAGAATTGGAATCAAGGTTTTTCCCACACCAGAAGCTGTTGAAAAACAATGTATCAAAGAACACAATTCCTATAAACCAGATTGATGAAAAGAACATAGAGGTGAAGTTTCTAGCCTCTTTGAGTGGTACAAAACCTGCTGTTTGTGTTACTGGTGCTGGTTCCAAGGTTTCTTCCTCAGAGGAGAGGGTTACAACTACTGTAAGTGGGACTTGTGAGGAAGAAATAGAGTTGTGTGCAGATGAGAGATTTGAGGATTTTGATTCACAAGAAAGTAAGCAGGTCTCTTTAGTTCAAGAGGAAACTGGGGAGGCTTCGGCAGATGAATTACGGCAGATTGGTAACAAATTTGTTGCTGGAGGTTGGTTTGCCTCTGAAGGAGAAGCGGTTCTTTTGGCACATACTGATGGTACCTGTTTGTACTATGATATTGTTAATTGCGAGGTACTTAATTTCTATCCCTTTATGTTAATTTTTAGGTTGCATATAAATGGTTAAGTGCACTAGTTTAATTGATTGATTATTGGAATAAGTTCTTTGATGAAATTTTAACTCATTTAATTTAATGGTTATTCACATATAGATAATTCAGCATTATTATTGCTCATTTAACTCATATCCTATAGACCCTCACTGTTTAATATTTGGCATGTGTCGGCTGAATGCTGAAATTGCTTGCATTCATTCACTTACAAAATCCGTTGTTCTGAAAATTGTAGAATAAGGCCGAGTACAAGCCTGAGGTTCCGGTACCTCAGAACACTTGGGGAGATTGCTGGCTGCTACGTGCACCAGGTCCAGATGGATGCTCTGGCCGGTATGTGGTTGCAGCCTCTGCAGGGCCCACACCTCGTCCTGGGTTCTGCTGCTGGGACTTCTACAATAGGAATGTCTCAGCATTCCACCTGGGGAGAGAATCTGAAAGTTCTGATTCTGCCAAACAATGGTGGTACCGGCCATGTGGGCCTCTCTTGCTCTGTACCTCTAGCAAACAGAAGACATTAATGGGTTATGATATAAGGGATGGGGACATAGTGATGAAATGGGAAATGGATAACATGGTTGGGTCAATGGATTGGTCAAGCCCTCTCCAGTGGAGGAGCAGGGGCAAAGTCGTAATTGTGGGGACTGACTTAATTAGCCTCTGGGATGTGAATTCAGTTGATGCACAGCCACTGTTGTCAATTGGATCTGGTAATAAACGGGTCTGTGCACTCCATGTAAGAAACACGGATGCTGAGATTAGCGGTGGCATTCGTCAGAGGTAATTACTATTTTGTACATTTTTATTTTCAAAGTTGGAATTCATATAGTGTTCGAATTAATTAGCAGACACAAATCAGACATCCTGCCAACTTCAAATCCCCCACCCCGTCTCAGTAATCATCTCCCTCGTTGTGTTTAGTTTTTTTTTTTGAATAATCTCACTGCATTTAGTTAACAGAATGTCACGGGGAAGAGGATGTGAAGGTCATCATATGTTCATTCTTGGTCTTGTTTCCTTCTGTTACATTCCAATTTGGAGATAACAAAATATGAGCTGTAGGAGATCACAAGGAGTTCAAAGAAAGTAACCTTTGTTATGTTTAGTATCCAACTAGATATCCAATTAACTGAACAAGAAAGAATTATGTTCTAATGTTCTCCTTTCCTTCCTGCCCTGAATCCTCCATGGAAACAAGGTGTTAATCACATCCTTACGTAAATATTCCTTTCAGAGTGAGTTCGTCAGAGGCTGAGGGCAATGACGGTGTTTTCTCAACACAAGATAGCATTAACATCCTTGACTTTCGGGTACCAACTGGTACTGGTCTCAAAATCTCACGGCACGGAGGAGTTCCAGTTTCTATATACTCGCGGGGGGACTCAGTATATGTTGGCAGTACTGAAGACAGGCTACAACTCAAGGGTGGGAGAAAGTCTTGGGTCCAGCATTTCTCTTTGCAGAGAGGAAAACTTGTAGCCAGTTATGAATTACCAATACCGAACTCAGATTACCGCAATAGTTCAGTATCTCAGGTATGGGGAAACTCGAACATTGTGATGGGTGTTTGTGGAAAGGGGCTATTTGTCTATGATACATTGATGGATGGTGCATATGACAACACTGGTACAGTAGACGCGAGAAAGACTATTAGTACAGATGTTGATTTGCATTGCCCGACCTTTGATTATTCAGGTTCAAGAGTGCTTCTGGTATCAAGAGATAGACCTGCACTGTGGAGATACTTGTCGTAGTTTATTATGTTATTTTTTTGTTTTTATTATTACATCGTATGATAAACTTCGTTCCTTGTGTGATGCATGGCTAATGCAGCTTTTATTTAAGTTGTTATATCTTATTATGGGGTGGACTCTGTTTATGTATGATGTCTGTTCTAGCTTTATCTGCTGTAGTTTGGTAAATCAAGTCTGTATATGCTGTACTCAGGTTGTATTGACTATTGATAATTGAGTTTAGTTACTTTTTTTAGTATGAACTTTACAGGTCATTATATACTGAATGGTATTTGCAAATCTACTCAGACCACTTGCTTATCATAATATAATTTAGTGTAGAAAGTTAATCATGCTTTCAGGTGCTGTGCTTTTACTTGAAAATGTCAGTGAATGAAAAGTAAGAATTTCTTTTACCATTTGGAATATTCTCTCCTCTGCAGGGACTTTGCTGACTGTCCACTTTAGCATCATTGAGCACCTTTTATTTGAATAATCCTTAAGCTAAAAGGCCCAACCTCTAGTGATATCGTGGTTTGTGATGGTGAAGATTTTGTATAATCATATAGTTTTTTTTTTAAAAAAGGTATAATCATATAGTTGATTTGCCTTTTGTCAAAATTTGACATAACCTTTCCAATGTTGAACTTTCATTCAGGCTCATATAAATGATGAATTCCCGAATTTACTGGTGTGAAATATTATTTTTATGTTGATAAAAATGATATGCTGCATTAAAATTTTGGATGCTATTTGAAGTGTAGTGCAGACACCAAGTTTAGCTTTGCAATAGAAATGACATGAATGATACATATACCAATTGTTGTGGACAATTAATACTTTTTTTGTTTGAATTGTGCTGATTGAAAATGACACTTCATCATCAGAAGCTCTGCATCCCCCTAAATTTCTGAAATTGCTAGATTCTAACAATCTCTTTACATATTTTTGCCCCTAATTCACCTTGAAATCTGGTACCATTAGTTAGCTTCTTATCCCCTTGTCATCATTACTTAGTCTTTGGTCTTTGTCAATGATATGGCTGCCTGGCTTCTTTGATCAGAGCTGTTGATTTATATACATACATTTGCTTATGGACCTAATATTTCTCTGGTAAATCAGTCTGATTCCATCTCGCGGAATGGTAATGGTATGGCCTTCATGGTACGGAACTTGCCAACATTGTTCAAATGTTCATTTTCTAACCGGTAATAGTTCCAGTGGCCGCGTCGAATTATTTCAAGTGAGGCGAGTGTGAAATCAACCAGCCGGTGTTCGACAGGACCAAGATTAATCCTCATCACACTTGCAATCCATGCAAGCCTCAACACGACATTTAAACCCTGAATACAGATAATGTATGTTAAATTTTTTATACCACTACATAGTAATATTAATTGGTGCAGTTCCTATCCAACCAAAAATGTTGTGCACAGCCCTTAGGTTGGTGCTTTTAAGTCACTGATACGACAATGGTCTCTATATGAACACATGGTTGAAACTCATTAGGATATTTATGCCTAGTTATTGAAAAGAAACAGGGCTGAGCTCTATTGTCAACTAAAAAAAATACAAAAATATTAAAAATAATTGTAGATATAGTTTCTCAGGACTCGATCTCTTACCATGGATAAATAGTAGATGTATCTTTTCTTTAGGATGAGTTGGTCTCTAAGAAACCGGTTCTTGGATTTAGCATTCAATAGACCCCAATCCTTGACAAAGTCCCAATAAAGCTGGTACACAGTGGCCCCGCTGCAGGCGATAATTGCAAGGGCTAGCCTCACAGATGTGGGCTCCATCGCATACATTAACCGGGCCGCTGCCGCCACCATGGCTGACACGTACTTCCCACAGTTTGCCATGTGATTGATGTCGTATCCTTCTTCCATGTATCTCCTTATACACTACAAAAATAATGCGAAAATAACAATATGAAACTTCAAATTGTTGTATGTAGGGATGTGTGGCCACTGGCTTCTGTAAATTTATACGCATTTTATTTTTGTGCATAATGGAGTATGATAATATGCACCTGCATTGCCCTCCAGTAGTAAGGGAGAAAAGAAAGGACATAAGCTAGTAGCTTGTATTGATGGCTAGAATTACAGGTCTCGTAGGAGCCGCTCTTCAATCCTCCAGCAATGAAATAGCATGCCGTAAACTCCATATATCTAAGCAGTGGAATCTGTTATATATGTTACCAACAATTCAGCTTTAGATTTAACATATATGAAGAAGTGCTAAATAATAGTTTTATCTTGATCCTAACTATCTAACATTTTATATAGCATGAAAAAAAGATTCACCTGGCTGGTTAGTTGATCAGCCATGAAGAAATCAGCCATCAGCACCTGCACAATTCACCATTTATGTCAGTTATTAGTTATTACCGTCTCATATATAATAGAAACTGAGGTGTGATTGATACAATATGATGAAAAGCAGTGGAAGGAAGAGCTAACCTTGTAGAGTGGTGAGAAAATAATGTTGCGCATAACTCGCAGAAAACAAATGCGAGTCTCTCGGTATAATATATTGAAAGGGGACACCAGTAGTACTAGACAGATCTGTGACCAACAAGTATACATATGGTGAAAACAGCCAAACAGGGGAAGCAATTGATGCGCCGTTTCAAAATACTAAAACATAGTATTTTTGTTAAAAAAAACTTAAATAGTAATTATCATTAAATCGGTATATCTTTCTCACTATATTCAAGTGAAACATGATTACTTGGATAAAATTCATCCACAGTAATTAATTACTATTTTCAGGCTATTGCATTGATAAATATTTCTAGATATAAGGTTAGAACAAATATTTGAATTGTTGATGTCGAACTTACCAATAGAAGAATACCAGGAAGCGTGTCTAAATGGTGTGAAGAAACATGGTTGTACTTGAGAAATAGATGCGCCACCATAGCGCCTACGACAACAGTCATGAAGGCACTGCTCATGAGAAAAGCATCTCGGTGCTTCAGAGCTGTGTTCGGCTTGAAGTCGAATATGAAGTTGCTGTTGATCCTGGTGTTTTTCCACATGAACAAGTTGCAACCATACAGGAATATGTGCAGGCTAATAAGTGCGAACATGCTGCACAATAATGTTCGGGAAAAAGTAATTTAATTATAATGCAGAAAATGTGAAGTATTGCCTATAATATGCATACCAAACTTGGAAGCATACCTATATGGATATTTATACATTGAGACTCTTCTTTTTTTCATAGGAAAATCACACTAATTATATGATCTTTCTATTTTTTATTTTTTATTTTCCTAATTTTTCAGAAAAAATCTGAAGAAAATAGAAATTTCAAAATATGGTGGTTGTGAATTTTCTGATTTGGTAAAATGGAGTTAGTAAAATGATCAACCAAAATTTGACTTTACACAATTGGAATAAATTCTCATGATTGCTCTTTCTCTTAGGAGAATAGTTGGTTTCAAGTACTTTAGAGAAAGTAACAAGGAAATTAAGGTTTAGTCCTCTGGATAGCCTTACAATATGGTTTCCTTTTCATTATTTGCAGCAATGGATATATTCCACTTAGTAAGTGGAACACTATACATATGAAATAAAGTATTTTTCTGCGCACATTGTATAGTTCTAATAATCTATTTTATGTGGGGGCAGACTAAGGGGTGGATGTACATTAAGCAAAGGCAAAAAAATATAATATATTCATATGTATAACAAACTTAGTGGGTGCCAATTTGATGACGTAGACTCAACTATTATACCATTATATAGTACAAACTGTTTACAGCCTTTCTCCTTTTTTCTTCTTTACCTGAAGCAATAGGTTATGGTGAATTTGTTTTCTTCTATTTAATTGGTTTTTAGATTTGGTTTCTTTGTATCGTTCCATCATCAAGGTGGTGAATTGCATGGCATGTTTATTTTTAATCAACTTCTAAGATTGGAGGCTGCATGGCAATTGCTCACAGCAATATACTTTACTTAAAATATACAACCTTTTTCTTCTTTATTACACATTTACAAAGAAAAGCTTCACACATTAGTATTGTAAAATGATAATTAGAAAAAAGCAACCGAAAGGCACTCACCTAAAAACAGGATAGACAGTCTCCACATAACCTGATGTTGAAGTGGATGTGAAAATACCACAAAAATGAGCCAATATGGCATAAACACCAAACAAGGTAACAAATGAACCAGTGAATAATCCTGTACAAGAGAAGAAAAAAGTTGCATAAGAAAGAAAATAAAGACATAAATTTTGAGTCAATTAACTTTGTAAATTAAGCAAGTTAAAACTTCTTTTTATATATATTTTTTCATATTTAATTTTCTTATCTTGGATATGTTTGTTTACCGGCAAAAAATGAGATGGTATGAGAATCTTTGCTCTGCTGTGGCTTGAGAGAAATTCTTGCTATTTTTCGGTCGTTGCTTGCGAAATGTTTCGTGAAAAGATATTCCACTTCATCTTGTAACCGCAGTACCTGGCAGTAGATTAAACACAACCAACCCGGTTAATTTTTTTTTTATCTAAAATTTTCTTTTAGATGTGATACATTTTGGTGCTTTAATGAAATTTTAGGCTTAGAAGTTTTATCAGAAGATATTCTCTTGTTTGTATATATGTTAGGTTGCAACTTAGAATTTCACTATACTACAACTGGTATTAGCTAAAATTGCTTGTTTCATTGACGATCATTGATCAGGATATCATGCTATAATTGACAAAAGAAGTGTTGAAGATACCTTGTCTGAGACAATAAAGTGGGAACCCTTCACTTTTTTCATGAAACAAACTGACACCTCCTCATCATTGGTTACCTTCAAAATTACAAAAATGACATATTCTTGTCATGTCTATTGTGTCTTGTTGAAAATCAGCAAAACATGACATGTGACATGTGCTTGAACCCTCACCTTGGTAAATTTCTTGATGATTTTCGTGAAAGCCAACAAATTCAAAGTGCTGCAGAATAAATAGAAAAAGAACTATGTGCATCAGTCCATGACCATGCATGCTTGTCAACATCAACAGAGAAATCAGAGAATTAATCGACAAAAACAACTTCAATTAAGTATACACATACTAAATTTGACCAAGTCAATCCATGACCACCTAATTTGCATGGTACAACTACGTTCATTTATGCATGCATAATTGCATATAGGCGTAAATATCAATTTCCATTTATACCCTTCAAATCACAGACAGTTACTCCATGCAACAGGTTGTCTTCAGTACTCTAGTTTAATACAAGCAAAATTTTACCACCTCAATTCAATTTCATCATAGTTTAAGCTCTAATTCATGGTTCCTTCAAATAAAATTGAATCAAAATTATACCTAGCAAAAAGAAAGATAAATTGGAAGTCTAGTTTAATATTGAAAAGATTAAACTGATATTGATCCTTTATCTGTACCTATATTTCTTCATGCGTTCGAGCCCTTTGTAGAGCTCAACAAGGGCCTCACGAATCATCTTCTCAGCCTTCTGAATTTTCATGTGGTTGAGGTGGTAGCCGTTGCCACCTTCTCCTTCTTTCTGGAGCCCGTTGACAAGGCTCTCCCAAAAGTTCATGAAAGAGAGTGTCGGAGTTGTACCCGGGATGTCGATCCTGATGACATCAGACCTAGGTTTGGCCTCCTTCTTCACCTTGCTCCTTGCTGACCCAATGAAGCTCACCCCATTTCTCTCCAGTGCCGCTATCACCTCCTCCACTACCGGTACTTGCTCTTGTTGTGCCTCCTCTGTACTCATTGGTGTCCCAACTGAATTGGGAAGAATAAAATTCAAATAAACTTCTGACTAGTCCCTGTGGGCTGTTAGCCATGCACTTTCTACCTGGTCAGTCTTATCTTTTCACATTCAAAACTTGTTTTGATTTTTCTTCTTTTTTTATAATTTTCTTTGCCTTCAATATATATGATTAACTGAAGCAACAAAACAAGTACATTGAAATAAATAATAAAAATATTGAAGTTACTTATTCAAGTATAATTTTGTTTACTCTCTCTGTCAAACAAGAACTTGCAAAATCTACAGATTGGTTACTTTTTGACACAAGTCAACATAGCAGAAAGTTTGATCGCATCAATAATATTTATGAGAAATTTAGTTGGGCATGATTCATTCATGGTTCACAAGCAGATCCATACTTGGACAAACATAGAGAATGACATGTTACCTGGGACAGAAGAAGGAGAGTTGATGCCCGACAAAAGAGCGCCGGTAGACCCAGGGGAGGCAGCAGCGGGAGGTTGAGCACGCCGGCGTGGTCGGCGGTGGCGGCTCTCCTTGAGCACTTGTTTTACTTCCAACATTATATGGAGTTGTTTCAACACTTCATCCCCTCTCTGGCAAAAACCTTCTTCCATTCTTGTATAAAAGTCATTCACCTTCTCCAGCTCCTTTTCAACTCTCTCAAAGAAAATTCTCACCTTTGCAAATTGCATTGTGGAGTTTTTTTTTCAATTTAGACAGGTATTTAATTTAATAATAACATACAAGTATATATGAAAGTATATCTGTAGTATAATTGGACCAAATACCTCTTGGTCGCCTGATTGAATTAGGTCCAGCTCATACCCAATTTCTTCATCTCCCTGATAAAACCCAAAATAAGACATCAAATTATATAAAATAATTAGAGAGGAACAGAAAAGTTTTTATTATTTTGCATTCAAATTATAATTGGAATTTAAGTAGTTTGAAGAGGTCTGTTACTGTCATAATATTTATCAAATTTGAGATGATTGGAATCTCCCTCAACTCTTAGAACATTGAAAATAGGTGTTGCAGTTCAATGTAAACTGTTATAATATGACCATCCGTTACACCAATTTGTACATTCTGTGCACTGAAGTTATTCCAAAAAACGTGGTTTAGTTATTGTAGTACCAAGAATATACCATATGAAAAAGTGACAAGTCACATATTTTGATGCAGCTAAAAGGTTCAGTTTTAGTAAAGGAAATCTAAGATCAATAGCACATATATTTCGTGCAAAACACCAGTTATGCAAATTATAGGATCAAAAGGGATAAAAAGTTGATGTTTCGTAAACGTTAACGGTTTCACCATGAAATCAGGAAATAAATATCACTATGATTACTCTCTTCTCCAATAAACAAGTATACACAAGCTCAGCTAAGTTCTTGCAACCTTTGATGTATAGTACCTCATACCTGAAAGCTGTTTTGTGAAGTCGATCCAGATGAAAAACGTTTGACTATTGCACGAATTGGGTCGGCTACGGAAAGACCATAGAGAAGGCTTTGGCTCTCTGATGTGCTTTTCGGATTTGAACCGGTGAGAGCAACCTTGATGTTTTTTATGATCTTTTTGAGGCGCTTGTAATCGACATAACCATCTCTCCATTCATGCACAAGTTGTGCCTCTAGCTCTCTAGAGAATTTCATGTATTAATTCTCTCTACTTGGTTGTGTGTGTGAGAGAAGAAGCAGATAGTGTGAGGAGAGATGGAGCAGGAGAGGGTTAAGATGATATGTGTTATATAGAGATGCATTGGAGGAAAAAATGAAAATAAAGTGAAGAAAATAATAGTCCAGATTAGAGAAAAAGAAAAAGAAAAGAAGAGAGTGTTGGAAACCACAAAGGAGTTGCTTTGCTTGGTCAAAAAAAAAAATATTATCTCCAATTTTTTGGTCGAGTTGAAGGCGTTACAGTGTTTAGAAGGATGATGCATTGATGCTTTGTTTAAAAAAAATTTTCTCTCCCTTTTTTGCTACTTGTTTTAACCAAAATTCCCATGAAACATTGTGCTTTTATTAGGCTCGAGAGAATTGTATTACAAAAGGATGAAATTTTTTAGGGCCCCTGAAACAGAGGGAACACAATATTTTCTTCTTTTTGGCTCTTTTTTTCCTAGTCTAACATCATTCTGAACCTTGATGCTGTTTAAATTTAAATAAGTTGTAGTAATTAATTTTAATAATTGTTTAATTTTGGTCCGTAGAAATGAAATTTTTATTAAAAATACTACTCTTTGAAAACAATAAAATAATGTCTATCTAATAAAGTCTTTATTTCACTAGTTTGAATGAAAAAATTGAATATGTTAAAAATATGTTATGATGACAATATATATAATTAGTGACAAATATAGTATATATTTCATAAAGAGTAACACAAAAGGTGGTTTTGATTAAGACTTAAATTGGTCCTTAGATCCTTTCAATGAGATGTAATATATCCAATCAATATAACTAATGAAAAAAAAGAGAAACAAATCGTCATTTTACAGTTTCCTATACTCTTGTTTTGGCTATTTTGTCACTGTTTTCAAATTAAATATTTGAGGGGATGAACAAAGCACTGCGTATTCTTCAAATCAGATGTTTACGTAGATAAACCAAGCAATGCAATTACGTCAACAAGCAATAAATTCACATTCGTAGTTGAGTTAAACATTGTGTAGTAAATAACATAAAACAACCAGGTCATATAACTCGAGCAAGTCACGAGAGACCCTACTTCGTATTTGGTTGGGAAATTATACAAGCACTCTGATCAGGTTTGAGTTGAATTTCTGTCAAAAAAAGGTTTTGATTTCAATTTGAGCAAGCAGATGGCGTGACTAAACTCCAAACAAATAGCCGTGCTAGAATCCGACCCGATTTGAAAAATTTGTCCGATCTAATTTGATTCAAATTTGACTTGACTCAATATTTTTTGGAGTAGTCAAACAAATTCGAATCCGATTAGGCTTGATCTGCAACATTTTGTAACCTGAGCTTTAGGGACATCTAAGGATTCCAAATCCGATCGAATCGGACTCGAGATCTAGCCCGAGACAATCTGTAATCCGATTTGAAGCGATATCTATGGACTCAAAATTGACTCAAGTCGACTCGAGATGATCCATAATCCAAGTCGAAAGAATATGTGAGGATCCAATTCGACTAGAGATGACCTGTAAATCAATCTGATTTGATCTCACATAGATCATAATTCAACTTTACTAACAAACTGACATCAAAGAAAGTCACAATTTAACAAATCAATTCCATAACTCCACCTGATCTCGTCCAACTTGACTTGAAATCAAAGTAACCGGTCGATGCTTGACCCAAAATTCGACCGGATCTCACCCGATTCGATACGTGACCTGATCTCACCCGACCTGACCCAAACTTACCCGACTCGATCATGACCCACAAATTGTTGGAACCTGACGAACCAAAATTCGACCTGAACTCGCCCGACTCAACTCATGACACGAAAATTATCGACACGTAACGATTCGAAACTCGACCCGACTATCATCAAATGTCAAACTAACCCGGCTTGAACCCACTTGACCCGCCGGGCTTGCCACCTCTATGAACAAATTATGAGGGACTTTTTTCAATGTTAACATTAGGGAGGGGCGGGAAAGGAAAATTTTATGGTGACAATCACAGGAATAAAAAAACTTCAAAGGAGATTCAAAACCTTGATGTGTGAAAGACACTCAAACATCTAACCACTGCAAAGGGGCGGATCCAAAATTTCCATTAGAAATGAGCAAAACTTAGGATTTTTTCCAAAGAAGAACAAAATAAGGCATATTTAAAAGAAAATCAAATTATAAGCATAATTTACAAAATCTTTTTGCCAATTGTATAGATATACAAGATATATTTTGCAAAATTTCCTTAGAGATGGGTAGTTGCCCCCTCTAACTCTTACTAGCTTTCGTTGCACCTATCCGATTGTGCACATTATTATATACATTATACATAGTATGTTTAATTATATATTATTTAGAGTAGAGTTAGACTACGGTAATTATATAAGGATGAAGCTCTACCGTGCTTATGACTATATCTCTAATTTGAAAATGCAAAAAGACAATTCGAACGGTTAAAAATATTGACCATACTAAAATCTATTTGAAAACCAACATTTTCATTTTTCTGAATTTTCTTTACTATTTTAGTATTTTATCAAATAGGTAGAAAATTGAGTAATCTGACGATTTAGTGATTTACAGACCTTCATATTTAATCAATTATCGACCCATCCAATAAAATAGTAAAAACATTTCAAAAAAATAAAAATTTTAGTTTCAAAGTAGATTTTAGTATGAACGACATTTTCAACGGTTCAAATCATCCATTTGAATTTTGAATTCGATATATGATCATAAAAACGATAGAATTCTTTACTTATATAAGTAATGTAGCCTAACTCTACTATTTATTATAAAATATTTTGAAATCTAAAGCAACTTAATGTTAGATTTAAAATAATATTTTAATATTTTATTATTGTGCTACTTAAAAATAACCTAAATTCACTGATGTCAGGTACCTCTTTTTTTTTTTCTTTTTAGCAATTTATCTCAGATAATATGATCAACATGTGATGACTGCGCCTTTGCTTCCTCCTTTATATTCTCTCTTTCATTTTTCTAAATGAAAAAAATCTTCTAATTCTCGACCTTTCGTCCCCCACTTCCGTCTCCCCTTTTTTTTCTTTTTGTTTTATTCTTATTTTGTCTTATTTCTTTTTTGAATATTTTCTAGTGTTAAGACTAACATCCGATGTGTTCATATTAATTTCTATTATGTTCATACCAACTCCGCTGATGTTCATACTAACTTCATAGATGTTCATACAAACTTTCGAGATGTTTATATTAACTTCTATGATGTTCATACCAACTTCTCGTATGGACACCTTTTACAACTATATGAACACTTGTTTTATTTAGTTTGCAAACCTGTTTTACTTAGCATGCACAACATTTTGTGCAAAACATATTTGAAACAGTTAGTATGAACACCTCTTTCAACTAGTCTGAACACCTGTTTTATTTGGTCTGAAAAAATATTTTATTTAGTCTACACACCATTCATTATGTGCAAAATAGACTTGAAACAGTGCAAAACCCAATTTGAAACAACTAGTTTGAACACCTGTTTTATTTAATCTGCACCCCATGTATTATGTGCAAAACAGACTTGAAACGGTGTAAAAATAGACTTTAAAAAGCTAGTATGAATACCTCTTTCAACTAGTCTGAACACATATTTTATTTAGTCTGAACCCCCTGCATCTGTACAAAACAAAACTGAAATAGTGCAAAATAGAGTTAAAATAGCTAGTATGAACACCTCATTAAACTAGTCTGAACACCTGCTTTATTTAGTTTAAACACATGTTTTGTTTAATCTGCATTCCATGCATTTTGTAAAAAACAGACTTGAAGTAGTACAAAAATAGACTTGAAACAACTAGTATGAATACCTCTTTAAACTAGTTTGGATATCTGTTTTATTTAGTCTGTACCTCCTGTATTCTGTACAAAACGGACTGAAAACAATGCAAAAACAAACTTGAAACAACTAGTATGAACACCTCTTTCAACATATCTGAACATCTGCTTTATTTAGTCTGAACATAGTTTTATTTAGTGCGCATCTCATGCATTCTGTGCAAAACAGACTTGAAACAATGCAAAAACAGAATTGAAACAGCTAGTATGAACACATCTTTCAACTAGTCTGAACACATGAGTCTGAACAACTATTTTATTTAGTTTGCATCCTACGCATTATGTGCAAAATATCTAGGATAGTGTGTTGGGCGAAAACGTTCTTAAGAATGTGCACAGTCCAAATTTTTATTTTTAATCGCTTTTTAATCGTTGACTTTTCTTTTTGACAAAATTATTTAGAAAGACTAGAGTGAGGGATGAAAATTGGAGACTATTCCTTTCTAAAATATGTTTCATGAGTGTTGCGAGATCTTCTATTCACTCTATTTAAGGCCTCTTTCGCATCAAGCTGCATGCTTTTCTTTTTTTTTCTTTTTCTGTAGGTGAATATATATGGCTGCTCATTTAATGAGACGTGTAATTAGAGATTTTGTTATGGCTAGAAAAAAATTATGGGGTACTGATAGAGGTGGAAATCGGGCGGGTCGGGGGGGGGGGGGGTTTGGGTTCGGATCGGGTCAGGTCGGGTCAATTTGACTTAGAAAGATTGTCGAGTCACGAGTTTGATCAGGTCGGGTCGGGTCTCGGGTCATCTTGCGTTGGCATTTATTGGATTCTGGGTTTTTCGAGTTCGAGTCGGGTCGGGTCGGGTTTCAATTATATAGATTCGGGTATTTGTCGGGTTTCAGATCTTTCTGGTTTGGATCGGGTCGGGTTTCAATTATCTCGTTTCAGATATTTTCAGTTTTCAGGTCTTACGGGTTCGAATCGGTTCGGGTTTCCATTGGCTCGGGTATTCTCGAGTTTCAGGTCTTTCCGGTTCAAATCAGGTTAGGCTTTGGGTTTAGGTTTCTCTTATTTCAGCTCATCTTGAATTTCAGGTTATTTATTTTCGGGTCGAATTTGGTAAGGTTATGTAATGCACCACAATACCACATTCATATTTATATTTTACCTTCATATTGTGCTTAAAAAGTTAAAATGAAGACTAAACTTACAACTAATGCCAATAGTCACTACATGAAGGTGCAACATTTGCATCTAGAAGGGTCAATTGCATTTACACTTTTTAATAGCATCAGCAAAAAAAATTCGTACCTTAAGTTATGATTTGAACTTGTTGCATCAGGATAATTGATGCAAATATTGATGCACATCAGCACTGCATATGCGAATAAATGTAATTACTTTTATTTTTGAAAATAAACGAGTAGAGATGTTCTAAAATGTTAATGGACATCAGTACGACCGATGCAAATAAATATAATAATTATTTTTCTGATGCACATCTGCTTTGCAGATGCAAATACATATCGTTTAAACACTACTTGTGAATATTTGACAAAACAACGTTGGGTCGAAGCAAAACGTTGCTGAAATTTTTATGTTATGTGCATAAGAAATTCTCTATAAACACTACATAATTGTATTTCACCCACCGCAACGCGTGGACACTTGACTAGTAATTTCAAAATTGCATGAAATCATCATAACAATAGCTAAGTTTACAACTTGCATACCATCACAATCAAATATTCAATCCATTCATCATCACAAAAACAAAAATTACTGTAAGAAGAAAGGAAAAGCTGGAGGCAGGATGATCTGAATCGCTCAACCCATTTGTGATCTACTTTTTAAAAATGGAGGTAGGATGAAGGCACAAAAGTTGGTGTTTCAGCTCATGTCGATTCAGGTCGGGTCGAGTATCAGTTCATCTAGTGTCGGTCATTTTAGATTTCGGGTCATGTCGGGTCAAGTCATGTCGGATCGGGTATCAGGTCATGTGATCTTGGGTCATTTCGAATTTCGGGTCATGTCGGGTCAGGTCGGGTCGGATATCGGGTCATCTGATGTTGGGTCTTTTCGGGCTTCGGGTCATACCAAGCCAGGTCGAATATCGGGTCATCTAATACTGGGTCATTTTCGAGTTTCAGGTCATATCGGGCTAGTCCTGGTCGGACGGGTTTGTCGGGTCAGGTCGGGTTGTGTTCTGCCACCTCTAGGTACTAATATTTGTGATGGTCCATGTCATATGACAAAAGTTATTGGAATTTTGGTTACTATCTAGCAGGCCAATAGCTTGATATAGCATGCAACATTGCAAGTTTGCAACAATGGTTACTCATATTTATATGTGCTTTATAAAAACACTAGTAATCGTACCCGTGTCAAGCAACGAGAGATATTATGAACGAAAAAAACATTTAACTTGTGTGCTGCTCATATACTATTTATGCATTTATCACTTTTTGTAAATTATTCAACGCATATTCAATATTATGTATTCATATCTTTTAGTTACATTAACAATATTTGCTTGGAGAAGTGCTTTTACAATCTTCCGTGCGTATTTGTCTTTCAACTACATAATAATATAATATATACATGCACTGCACAATAATTTCATTTAGACGGTGATTCTCTAATAAGTATCACCGATGTGTTGTCGCATAAATATAACAATATAAACTGATCCAGACAGCTTACAAAATAACACAACAGTAAAATCCTATAAAACAAATAAAGTGCCACAATCAGAATTATCACATAAACTTAATTATTTAGTTTGCTTCAAAGATACTAACATAAGAAAAACTAAAGATAAAATGCTAGAAGCACATGTGCTAAAAAATTGCAACTTAACATAAGAAAGAGAGCATATTGCACTTTACCGGTATTAGTCATCTTGCAGAACCTCCTGGTACACTACATTGGACGTGTAAACTATTGGTTGCGTTACTTTACTAACATGCCTAATCAAAAACTTTGTTTCTTACGAGATGTCCCTCTTGATAACGCCACATATAGTTGTCCGTGCGAGAATACTGGTTCATGTAGATAAACGCCAACATGCAGAATCATTTATCCTTGGGATTTATTTATTGTCATTGCAAAGCTAAGACAGATCGGGAACTGTTTTCTCTTCATCTTGAATGAGAACATATCATTATCTGATGGACAAAGTGGAATCCGAGGCAAGAAAACTCTCTTTCCAGCATGTTCACCAACCGCTATTTCTGCGTCTATCACATTTCTTTGGAATGCTTTACAAACCAATCTTGTACCATTGCATAGTCCATTCGCAGGATCAATATTGTGCAAGAGTATGATCGGTCATCCTAGTTTCAACTTCAATAAATGAGGCGGTAGGCCACCCGGCATCAAAGAGTTCAAGAATTATGTCAGGTAGTTGCTATTGTAGTCATCCTCAGTAGAGTCAAAATTGTTGTATATATGTTCCTCTTCAGGGAATTTATCGATCATCTTGTTATTAATATCGTCAACATACTCATTTTTTGTTGAAAATATCTCCTTGAAAATCATGTATTTCGATGATTTTGCCTGCATGGATAAAAAAATCATGAAAGCAGAACCACATAATATCTTTTTTTATCACCGAAAATTATATAAATAAAAAAAACACTCACAATATAAAGAGAGGGATATATTGCATCAATGAGCTTCTCCATTGACTCGTTGGCATCCGTGTAACGAATTATCATGTCAGCGATTTCCGAATAAAATTTGGATCCACTACTTCCTCTTTTCCATCTCCAATCCGCAACAAAAAAGCTGAAACTAGGAGTTTGACCGAGCTCTCATATTGTGAGTTAGTCGCATTTTCTTCATGGAGGTCCACAGAAGCGACATGCGTAGGCTGGAATCAACTATCTGCGCTCGAGTACCGCGCCTTACGACAGGTAGCACTTATTGAAAATCACCTCCAAACACCATGATTTTTCCACTGAAATGGTAGATTACATTATGTAATATCTTGCATTGTTCGGTCGAATGCCTCAGCCACTTGTCTCTTTGTCAAGGATGCCTCATCCCAAATCAACAATCTGGTCGAAGAAGTTCTGCAACTCTACTTGGTTTTTTAATATTGCACATGGAGTTGTTCTCCAGTTAGAGAGGAATCTTGAAGTGAAAGTGTGTTGTTCTACCTCCGAGCAAATGATTAGCAGCAACTCCTGATGAAGCAGTAGCAAGTACAATGAGTCCACGAGAACGAATCTTTGCTAATAATGTTTTGTACAGAAATATTTTGCTCGTGCCTCCTGGACCGTCAATGAAAAACATACCTAATAAGAACCAATACAACAAATTAGGGTCAGATCTATATAAAGCTTTACAAACACTTAAAATATGTTAATAATAACATGTATATGCATAAAATTGGGACTTGGCTTAAAAATCACCTCCAAACATCATGATCAACTTTGAGTTATAAAAATTGAGGGACCACATCAAAATTCAAATTTATATACCAAAAAACGTACCTCCTTTATTGTCATCCACGTGTCACATTATCTCATTGAATGCTATCTTCTGATTAGGATTAAGAGCATCACATGCACACAAGTGTTTTTCTTCCACTTCAACAACCAATTTCTCATCTACCTCACGGAATCCCGCACTCTCAAAATTTTCTATCATCGATGATATGCGGTAGATCGAACATTCTGATATCTTTGCCCATCGATTGAAGAACACTCTTGATATTTTCGAGTGCCATATTTTAAACTTGCTCAACAGATCCAGACGAATCAGATTTCAATAAAATAGCAACGTGATTTCATTTCTGGAAACTAAAATAAAATTGACATTTTTACTTCCAACTATGCAAGCATAATTTGGTTCAACAATTAGACGTTATTGCTAAAAAAAGTCGTATAGTAAGATTGAAATATCTATTTCTAGGGTGAATCTGGTGTAAATCTAATTTCTAGGGTGAAAGTATTGCTATTTTTTTGTACAGAATGAATCATTATAACAACTACATAATATATTGCGAAAAAAGTAACAAATTAGAAACAAGCAAATTAGTAATAAGTAATCGGTGGTTACCATCTTTCATGATCGATGGAATTCAATGGATATAAAATAAAATTTGATACCAACGTATAATTGGTGGTTTCCATCTTGATTAGCGTTGATTAAGCGTTCCTTTTTTAGTATATAATGAAATATTTTTTCCTTTTATAATGATTCATTCTGTACAAAAAAAAAAGAAAATTATTGAATATTCTATGATGTAATTACAATCAGTGCAAGTGCATAAAAGAGGAAGGATATACAAATAATTATAATTGAGAGGGATATTTTTGTCTATACTCCATAGAGAAAAAGTAAGATAAAGATCAAATTGAAGCTTTCATTACTTAGATTCTTTATTTTTATTAGATAGTATAGATATAATAGAAAACATATAATATATATACTTACTATTTAAAGAAAACTAAAGTAATTAAGGTGACATATTTTGCTGGCAGCTTGCTTTAAAACAATTTGGATGTACTACTTTTTACTTTTGAGGCATGAGGAACATAAGCGCAGCACATATCCGAAACAGAAATGCAATGCATGATTAATTTTTTGATTGGAGGTACAAAAAGGGAACAAATTAAGAGCCATTGGCGATGCCAAGTTGCATCTCAAATTCTCTGTATCGCCTCCATGCTTAGTGGAGGGGGCAGTGATGCTATATACTATCATGGGCGGTATTGTTTTTTATAAACATATTGAATAATATATATATTTTTTAAAATAATTTTATATATCATGCTTAGTGTTTTTCGGTTTTTGTTTTAAACTTTAAATTTTTTATTTATTTCCGGGTTAAAGGGAGTTTTATTCCGGATTATAGACGGGTTATTACGAGTTATAGGCGGGTTATAATCGGATTTTAGGCGGTAAGTGAGGGATTAAGGGCGGATTAGAGAGAGTTAGGAGTTAAGGACGGGTTAGAGTGAGTTAGGATGGGTTAAGGAGAATTTAAGGACGGATTAAGAGCGGTAAATCCCGAGTTATGACATATTTTGGGTCGGATTATGGCGGGTTTGACGAATTATAACGGGACTTTACGGGTCGGGTTTAAACGAGTTTTTTTACAAAAATCATGGGCAATACTCATCTTAGAACCCCGTATTTTTTTGGACTAATCTGCTCGAATTCCAGCCTAGATCGAGTCGAATTGAGTCGCGACCTCTGATTTTCCGAGCCGATTTGAACCCGGCCGGGTTTTTTTTTTTTCCAAATCATTTGGACATAGCTCTGACATTGAATAATGATATTTTGTTAGCAACCAGAGAAATGTTCAAGATGCAGATTATATTTAATTAAATTTATTAAACATGTGTGGCTGTGTCCTGTATCCTCAAAAAGGTACAAGTGACGTCAAAAGCAAAGCGCTCCTAAAGTTCAGAATCCAGATTCTTTGTGGCAGCTTATACTGTGTGACAACCTCAAATGTTTATTTTGACAAGTTTGACAATTGGGTTTTAAATAAATTCATCAATTTTTAAAAAATCATAAAAATAGAAAATTATTTTTGAATACATTATTGAGCTTATAAATTATAAATTAGTTGTGTTTTCAATTTGATGTAATTTGAGTGTTATTTTCATACTTCATTATGAATTAATGTATTAGCCGATTGCACAAATTTGATGATTTTGACGGAGGATGAAATAATACTCGAATTACATCAAATTGAAAACACAACTAATTTATAAATTTAAGAATGTGTCCATAACTTTTCATTTTTAAGATTTCTTATGAATTTATTTAAAATTCAATTGTCAAAATTATCAAGATAAGTATTATCAGAATTCCTCTACAACTATAGAGTGTTTATACCGAGCATACAAATTCTTTCATTTTACAAATTTGATTCAAATGCTAATAGAAATGAGACCGGATCACTTAACTGAAAATGAATACAGAATGCAGTATTAAAGGATGATGATAAATACACAATAAAAAGTAGAAACAAATATTAAAAATTTGCAATGACTTGCTACACTTCTAGTGGTACATATAACTACCTTACAATATACTTTTAGAAAGTTATTGCAATCATATAGTTCATTTGATTTAATCACAATTATTGAATCTATCATGCTTTCAAATATGAATCTATTGTATCAATTATCTATGTTCTGTGTTGGTTATGACATGTGTATATATTTATAGTAATGAATACATAATAAGAATTAAAAATAATTAGAATTATATTTGTATGATGAAAATAAATAATAAAAATAGTAAAAAGAAAAAAAAGTAATGATTTTGGCTTAAGAATGTGTTTTGACATATTTAAGTGATCAAGAGAGATAGGATAAAATGAATACAAATATAATAAGTCTAAATCTAACATTATAAAAATACTCATGTGGCACCTGAAAATCAATTGTACAATATTTAGGAATTTTTTTTGAGAAAATGTTATTGGAAGACTGCTAATCAGTTCATAATTAATTATCATCAAGTACTTGCTAACCAGTGGGCTCCGACCTCTCTTGGTTCAGAAAATTCTGAACTCTTTGTTTAATTTTTTAATTAAATTTAATTAAATAGTAAGATTTTAGTTAAAATTTGGATAATTTGATCAGAATAAAATTTTGATATTTTTATAACATTAAAATTAAACGATATCTGTAAATTGGCCCCTCCTAACTCGGTGTTTTGATTACGCCACTGACCAGAGATGACCTGAAACAGGAGCTATTGAGGTGCTTGGGAAGTAAAGAAATGTATTTTGTAGTAGTATTTTGGATAAGAAATAATAAATGTTGTTGAAGTGATTTAGTTCTTGATTGAAGTGATCTATTTTTTTCTAATGCATTGTACGTATAGTATTAATTGAAATTCTTTGTTTAATGTTAACATACGTTTAAATGATTTATGTTTTGTATATTATATGGTGTTTAATATAAAGCATTCAATTATATGCCATTTACAATTCAAAATGAGCATAAAAATTAAAATTGTTGTATAAAAAAAACATTTCATTTTTAGTAGCGACCTAATTTGCAACTACCAAAACAGAGTCATTAATGCTTTCAAAAATAATTGTTGTTACATTGAAGATAATAGTAGCAATTGATTTGCTACTATGTTTTTGTAGTTGCAAAAATTGTAGTCGTGATAATGTCGTTTCGACACGTCGTTAGTAACGGAGGATGTTGCGACTAATTTGTTACTATGCTCTCATAATTGCGGTGTCAATCGTCAGCAATTAGTCAACAAATTGGTATAATGGTGATGATAGTAGCAAAACAAATGTGGCGGTTAATTCGATACTACAATTTTGTAGTATCGGAGGGCCATTGTATTATATATATTGGTACTAGTACTTTTGTAGTAGCGAAATTAATTGTCACAATCAATATTTACTTACCATCCGTTTTAAGGTCTAGTGACGACAATATCGGCTACTATATATGACACTTGTCCTGGATTATCATACACTACTATGTACCTTTGATACATACAAATATAGTCACGGATGTATGTTACGAAAAAAATCCGCTACTACATTACTACATATCGCCGCTACAAGACTAAGTTTAGTCGCTACTACAAACAATTTTTCTAGTAGTGTGAGGAGTGAATGGGGGTTGGGGAGAAAGATTTAATACCTGTCGGATATGCCACTATTAAAAGTTAATACCGGTTGTTACTAAACAACAACTATTAAAATTCTTTAATACATGTTATTATATAGAAACCACTATTAAAGAATATCCTTTTATAGCGCTTCTCCTTTAAATCTGGTATTAAAACTCTGAGCTGCTTTATTAGAATTTTGAATATGCCACTGATTTATTTTAATATCATTTATACTCTTTTATATAATTTTTTGTAACACCCGGTATAAAACATTTCTACAGAATTTCTGATATGCTACTGAGACCTTTTAACTAATGCCACATGTTTTAAATAACGAGTATAAAATAGAGGCTACCAAAAGACCCTTTCTGTTGCCACTTAAAGATGAGTGTGGAATCAATTCGACATGATGAAATTGCCACTTAAGTATTTTCAATTTTGTAAAGAGTTGTTAGCTATGTTTGGGAAGAAAATGTTTAATTTCGTTCTTTATAGACTAGAAAAAAAATTGTGATAACAATTTTTTGGATGTATATTAGTGACCCAAACTATTTTCATATTTTGCATTAGGTAGGCAGCATACGTATGATATATATGCAATATACTTATATACTCCCCATTATTAACGTATTTTAATCACACAATATATGCTGTTGGAATAAATATCTCAATGAATCCTCAATGCGAAGCATGAACTATCTAGGTTTTTGAAAGAATTTATTTAGTACACACCCATTAAGTCAACAAGGAATTGAGATAAGCTAATTTATTACAAAACATATTCCCACAAAACGACATTGGTTAGCATTTCTTATTTTCTTACCTTTAGAACCCAATACTTTTCATTAATTAACTCCTTAATTAAAATACTGTTATGTCAGAAATTACTTATTAAATGACATTTAAAAATTGAAGGCTAGCTTCACGCGAAAGAAAACCAACTTCTGCATGCTTTGCCAGAAAATTTATTCAGATTTTAAATTTCCAAGCATTCACACAAAATACATTGCTTTTAATTTTACTACACTAACTATATATATATCTTCAGTCTAGCTTTTTTTTTATTCATTGTTCGTAGGCTTACAACATACACACACCCACAAACAAATCAGAAAATAAACTTGAAAAACCCTCCTAAAAGTAACTCCTAGCGGGATTTGACTCCACACCTCTTTCATGGAGATCTTGTGCCTCACCACTACACTAAATAAGATTTGACATATCTTCAGTCTAACTGCTAATATCTATGTGCAAAACCCGCTTAATTTAAAGAGCACTAATTAATTAGTTATCATGGAAAGTTAACATTCCTCGTGGAATTCTAACAATTTAATTACCTAATCAATTACTTATCCATTCACGTATAATTAAGCTTTTCATGATCACTAGCATAATACTTCAACGATATTGGTTGCTTCAAGTTTCGCTGCTTGCTGAGTCAGCACTACAACACTATCTTTTTGACACGTGTAAATACATTGATATTCTGTTGATTGAGTGGGTTGGTTCATAATGCACCTAATTAACAACTTGTGATTATGAAGGTATCAACTTCGTATTTTTTTATAATAGATTTTAGGATATATGTTTCAATTATTTTGGTTATAGTTCAACATAATAGTTGTGTTGGTGATCAGGTCAACAAAATAAATGCAACTTTAGTTATATATTTGTCAGATCGATACTCATGAAAAGTGGTCTAGCTTAGTCAGTTTAATTAATTAAAACAATTTTAATTCCTAAATGATACAAAATGTGTATAATTAAATGATTTTGACTTACCTTCACTAATGAAAGCAACTTATATAACAAAACAAAACAAAACAAATGTGTATAATTATCTACTACAAAATGAATATTATAAATATCAACAAATTCTAAAATCCTCCGATTAATTTAATAGGTATGGAAACACCAAAAAACCTAGTTTATGGCAATAAGTTTGCTCTATGTAAGAAAGAATTAATGAATTGTGGTTACCTATCTTAAAACAGAAAAATGCGCCTACAAAAATTCATTACTTTTTTTTTATAATAAAAAGGGAATAGATCATGCATTTTTGTTAAAGTTGAATGTGGCTTAATAGACCTTCCTTAAGTTTATTAAACATATATTAAAGTTTAGATATTTGTACATCAAAACCTTACGTTGATCCAGATAATTAGCACTCTATATACTTATCTTAAGGAGCCTTACGCTCCGTATTAAACTCTACTTCTATGTAAAGATAACAGCACAGACTAAAATTATATCAAATCAAAAGCAAAACTATGACAGGTCTTTAATTGTTTCTTTGGTGTTATTTTTTCTTGTCTTTGTTATATGGAAGATGCTACAACAATATATATGCGCATCGATATTTAGATCGGTGTGTTCAACTTAATTTCGTCATCTTTCTTCGGTGAATATCATTGCAATTAGAAAACTATTTTTTTTTTGGAAACAAGTGGGGAACACCCACCACTTCATTTTCTGAACAAAAACGAAGCATACAAAACACAATCACACAAAAGTAACAATCCATACGTACGATTCCTATCTCTACCCTATACTAGCTAGCACCCAACACGTACAAATAGCAACATATCTCTAACAATCAACATAACACCCTTACATGAATCTAAACACAATAACAAAATTAGAGTAATCCCCCCAGTTCCATTACAATCATCTCTACACGCATGCAAATCTATCCATATTGATGATACTTGAGCATCGATACATTCGTAATTACAATTAGACCTCCTGACTTCTGCCAACCGTCGTCTCCGATGCTTAATCCGACGTCACACCCGAATCAAGGTGAAATCTGGCCCAAGATTGTTTGGTTATATCTGTACCGCTCAATCCCCAGATCCCACCTCGAACAGAGTTTCGATCGTTCTAGGCATACGTCCACAAACGAATTGCCAGTCGCCCTCAGCCTTCTCAACAACTACAAACAGTCTCGAATACTCATATACATCACCCTGCACTCTCATTGTACCATCTGCAATCTGATCGATGCCAACAGCTGGTACCAGCTGATCTTTCCACATTTGTACCAGCTCGTACCAGTCATTCATATCACTCCAGTTTTTAATGCAACATCTCATGCCTTTGTCACATAGCTTTGGCCTAATTCAAACGAGAAAATGGTGTTGTCTATATGCTCACCAATCTCGGCAAGTGTTCTCAGTACCTGTCGGATGGTGCCAATGCATCACAACACTCAACAACAATCAACCCGATTCAGATCAAAACAAAGAACCAGATCGTCGGTCTGTTACATACTAAAAACTTGCGTGCAGACGAAACCAGACGCCTCCAATCCATCTTCAACAACGATCGATCGTCACTAGCACTTCTACCAGATCAGATCAATAGATTGTCAGAACCAGATCGTCACAGAATCAGATCGTCACAAAACTAGATCGTTAGATCTATCGTCACCAGATAGGAGAAGTCTAGTGACCATCTAGACAATGAACTTGGTATCACTTGTGCTAGGAAGTGCAAGTGGTTCCATAAATTTACCTTTTCTCAATCTACAAAAGCGTTCATGATTTTCAAATCTCAAACAAAATGAGCAAAGTGATGCTTTAGGATTAAGATTGCTATGATCATTGATGTTGTTATTAATTGTTCTCCAATAACTTTTTACTAACATATACTTATCATAAAAGTTCTTAATATTCTTTGGATAAAATATTGGTTGATTAGTCATGTAAGGCTTTCTCTTTTGGAAATTGCTACTAAATTTCTTGTGTTTGTGCATAGCATTTTTAGGGTTGGGTCTTGGTTGAAAAGCATTTGCAAACCTTTTTCTTCTAAAATTGTTTCCAAGTTTTTTTTGTACCTTTTGAAATCTACCATACATATCCTTAACATAGAGTTTTGATGGTTGTGCTCTATATTGGTTTGTAGTCCTATAATTATTTCTAACTCTAGGTTTATGTACCACCGTACTAGAATTAGACTTGATAAACTTGGTCTTTTTGTTGTATCTATTTGTCATACTTATAGGCATGGTTCTTTGCTTTAGTAGGCTTGTTTTCCAATCGAGTTTGCTTTTCAATTTTAGGGAATTGTTCTTTTACAAAGTCAAGACCGGTCTTATCATGTGGACCTTGACCAATATTATACATTTTATCATAGTCAATTTTAGTGTTATTATTTGAAGACTTGACAAACTTAACAAATTTAGAAGCCCAATGATGTGCTTCCTTCAATTCCTTTTCTTTTTCAAAATTAATTTTGGTCTCAATGTCATTTATCCTATTTTGTAGCAATTAAAGTTTTGATTTTAGATCATTGATTATAGCATCCTTACGTTTTAAAGACTTTTTGAACTCAATAAGCAATTCTTTAAGTTTGGTCACATTGAAAGATTCTTGTCTTTCATCCAAGTCACAAGACTCATCATCACTAGTGTTATCATGAAATTTAGAGAGGTCAAAGACTATCGTACTAGCTCGACTAAGGATCTCCACTTCTTGAGTGCTTGTAGTCTTTTCCTTTGATTGAGTTGTTGTCTTTTGCGCTTGATCATTTGCTTTAGCAAGACTCAAAAGTTTCTCGATTTGCTTATCATCATTCTTATTTATAAGTGATGGAGATAGCTCTTTGTTGTTGAGGACCACTCTTGAGTGCCATCATATAGATCTGCAAAGGTACAACACTATTATTAGAATTCCATGAGCCAATTTACAGGAAGAAACCTTTAGTTTTGACCAGTACCAAATGAAAGTCAATGAAGTTTCACTTTATCGATGATTGTCATCGAATCATCAATGCGAAACAACGTTTCATCGATATTTTTCGTCAACTCATTGATGCAAAGCATTGATTCAGCAATGTTTTTCAATGTTTTCATCGATAAAAAAAATAAGAAAAAGAAAGAAGAAATATACAGTTGAGAGAGAAAAAAATTAGTTCAAAAAAGAAATAAGACAAAAGAGTTAGAAAAGTGAGAGACATGAAGTTAGATCTAAAATTCAAAATTGAAACTTTTTTTGTGTTATACAAAATACAAATATAGAGTACTAGATTACTGAAATAAATTCTCTTTTTTTTTTATGCGCAACCCTTCTCCATCGCGAGTCCATATCTGCTGTTGTTTCGAGGCATAACTGGGTCATGTGTTTCCTCTGATCTCACGGTCCGATCTAAAGGAACGGATCAGATGAATTTAGGTCTGGTTTTTTGATATATCAGACCCGTTAAATAGGCTTTGAAACGGTGCAGTTCGAGAGGGTAACAGGAATAGGAAAGAGAAAAACAGCGGATTCAATTTCTCTCCATCACTACGACACTACCTAGATTTTTGTACACATGAAAGAGCTTGAAGCACTTTACATACCAGACCACGCGCTTGTCGTAATACCCTCTAGTTGAGCTTTTCAACAGCAGCGCGCCTAAGCTGAACCTCTGAGCTTACTTGGTTCTTTTTTTTTTGTTATTCCATATATATTTTGTAGGTTTTAATTTAGGTACATAGTCGGTTCTTCAATCTTATACATAATGTGTCTTGTTCAATATTGAAAGGTGAATTTGTCATACAAGTTCATAATTGGTGTTACTTGAATTTGGGTGTGAAGTGTTATTTCGTTGGTAATCTTGGTTCTCACTTGTTAGTTATGTTACACTTCCACTGCGCTCATGACTCATGAGGTGTTTGATAAATTGCCCCCATGAAGCATGTGAATTGTCAAACTTTGTGTGATAGTTTATTAAGGCTTTGGTTAGATATTAAAGATGTAGATCTGTAAAGGTACAACACTATTATTAGAATTCCATGAGCCAATTTACAGGAAGAAACCTTTAGTTTTGACCAGTACCAAATGAAAGTCGATGAAGTTTCACTTTTAAAAAATCAAACTACTTTACTAAAACATATTTTATTCACAATTGGTTGTGACAAATCTTTCAGAATAATGATATCATATATTATCATCAATCTCTACTATGAGAGCATTATTGTTGGTGGATTTCCCCATCTCTTCTCACGATTATAGTTCCTTTGGTAACTAGCTCTATTCTTCCTTTTCATAAATCTCCTTTGATGCATATTGGAATTGGGTAATATCCATTTTCTTCTTTAGGTTTTCTTTTAATCTGAATATAACATTGGGATGTCTTTTTATGGTTATGAAAAGGAGAGATAATACACATGACCAATGGTTTTTTTTTGGAGAAGAAGTGAAGTATTTGTCTCAAATCTAATTAAAATTTTGATCTAAAGTTTTTCAGAGCTAGATTTCGAACTTGCAATCTTTCTTTAAGAGAGCATTGCTCTTAACCATTAGACCAAAAACTGATTCTCCACATGACCGATGGTTAATGTCACTGATATATCTTTTTTGAAGCACCCACCTTTTGTTCTATCATCCACTAATAATGAAGTTGAGCCTTTATGTAGTCTTTTTTTAAATCAATTTTCCAAGGTCCACTTTTTATTATCATATTCTTCAATAAAGCAAACCTATATTAAATTCTGTTGCCTTTCCTTTAAAAATTCTACCAAAAAATTAACGAAGGATAAAATTCAATGTATGTTTGAACTACTGTAGAATTGGCACAAGGTTATTATTGTCTTTTTTGTTCCTTGTGTGCTCTATTCACATTTACCATACCCGTAGGTAGGAAACATTTGCCACAGACTAACATGACAGTAACAAAAGAAGCATTAGTCAATAACTTTAAATTGGATTATTAATTCAAGAGAATCAGGACAGTGCAATGATAAAATACCTATTCTGAAGAAAATGGAGAAATTGTTGGTTGTGATATATTACGTGGCCACAAAATCTTTGCCTCGGCAAGAATATACTATGCAATTTGTGAACTGTAATAGTGGATATAAAAAAGTTGATCTGAAATCTTGCATTTTCATTATGTTCCACATATCAGTAGTATTGCTATTGTTATGCAAGTATTCCAAAATATATATAGGTTCCTGGCAAATACTATGCAATTTGTGAGCTCTAATAATGGATATAAAAAAGTTGATATGAAATCTTGCATTTCCACTATGTTCCACATATCAGTAGTATTGCTATTGTTACGCAAGTATTCCATATAGGTTCCTGGCAAAGAAATATAAATGTTACGCAAGTAATTTGAGCCTGTTCAGGTTTGAACTGGATTCATTGCTTTTTTTTTTCCTTTTGGCAGTTGTCGTTAAAAGTTTATTTTTCTCTTGGTCATTTTGCTCAAGTTCCTTGGAAAAATAATATATTTTCATAATTGATGAATGGTATTCCTATACTAAATTGAAAACCAAATGGATAGAACCACCAAAAAGAAAAAGAAAACAGATGTTCATCTAAAAGTTCATACAAATACATGCAAGTTAGAAAATTTAGATTAAACATCTCTTTTTGCAAATTGAAATAGGGGGAAACCCATTTCTTCAAAAATATATAAAACATTGTTAATTATTTGGTAACGGTAAATGAACCATTCAAAATAATGGTGTATCTGCATTGCTTAACAGCTGTTATTTTCACATCCGGGCCTGCAGTTTTTCAAAGGCAAAAGAAACAAAAAGGTTGTTTGCCAATAATTTAATTTCAACCAAGTGACTAAATGCACCACCCTTTTAGCCAAATCTATGCAATTATTATCACCATTTAACCTGATTATCCTTGGTTAACAATTTCTCACAATTGAGTACCAAGTGGAAAATGTAATTGTCTACTATTTATGGAATTGGCACACTGATTGAATCTCTTGTTGAATAAATATTTGAACCATGTCGAATCTGAGTTACTTGACATATGTTTGCCAAAAATTTATGCAATTAGCACAAGATCCTGGTGCCAAGTGAACTGATAGTTCACTTTTAGCTGGTGCCAGATTTTTAAACCAAGCAACATATATGAAGCTACATGAGATGCCAGAAACAAGTATTGCTATTGACTTTTATCCTTTTTGGTTCTTGTTCCATTTCTTGCTACTATAAATCTTTTAGTGTCTTCTTTTTATTTCTTTTATTCTTTTCTTACATTTAACTTGAAATTGTATTCAAAGGAATGAAATTAAATATTTGTTGACTGAATTCTCAACTGAATTTTGTAATATTTCCTACAGAAATTGAAATTCCTGAGATATATGTATTGACATTAATTATCTTATAAATTAAAAGGGCAATATCTCCACTTTTGACTGTTTATGTTTCTAAGCGCCTATTTTATGTGACACTGGCGTCAAGATAGGTCGTTTCTTTGTCCTTTCTTTTTTTTTTTATCTTTTTTGATAAAGAAAGAGACATTTTCCTTAAACAGGTTCCTTAATTTAATGGAATTGGTTTGGTCAAAAGATAGAAAATGCTAACACATGCAGTGTAGTAGCCCGTACGTAACCTTTCGGAGGAATTCCTGTAGCAAAACTATTTCCACTTAAGTGCAAGCATTTTCCTTTATTTTCAGATAATAAACTTGCAATGCAAAATTAAAAGGCAGCTGCCTAAATTATCATAGTATTTAGGTAAATTTGAAGTTGCATATATATGGTCAAGGTCTATCTATTAGCTTTCATTGTTGATCTGCTTTTCTTTAGTTATTAAATAAAAATAGGGTAAAGTTGACAGTGTATCTTTTACTAGATAACTGCAACTTATAGAATTATATTTGAGCAGAAAATGACTCAAATTTATGACATAATAAGTGTTATATACTTTCTTTTGGTTGCTTTTTCATATAGAATAAGATGCAGTGAGGAAGTTTCTATTCTGACAGCTTTCTCAGTGCAGCTATATGTGGTCACTGGTCGATTAGTAGATATGAATTTTTTTCGTGTCCCCTAGTATTACAATAATAAGTGGAAATACGTGCATTTTTCAGTAACAGAATAAAAATGCAGTCATGAAGTTTCTATGCTGACAACTTTCTTGGTGCAGCTATATGTAGTGCAGCTATATGAAGTTACTATAATACTCAAGAAAATTGTTTTTTAAAAAAAAAAAAAGCGACTAACTGTCCCCCTTACACGTCCTCCATATAAGTCTTATACTCAAATGTAGTAGTCTTTATATTTTTTGGTATAAGTCTTTATACTAAAAAAATATTATCATTGCATTTGTTCAATAAAATATTTATACAAAGAATTAAAAATAATTTATCATTGTATTTGAGTGGAGAGACGCGTAAGGGAGACGCTAATATGGGAGACAGTTATATTTACTCAAAAAAAAAATACTATCAAATACAGATGGCTAGCATACTTAATGCTATTACTATTAACCTACATATAATTGGAACAGAATCTGCTGCTTGTAAAATCCCTGCGTGTTTCCTGCTTGTTTCGATCTGGACCGTTCAAAACTCATCTAACGGTCAAAGCATCTGTCTCCTGAATCAAATCACAACCATCCGTGGCGGTTGATCGATTTGTGACGGTCCGATCGGAACAAGCAGGAAACAAGCAGGAATTTTATGAGCAGCAGATTCGGATCCCATATAATTGGCATCTGAAATAATAACACAAATAGAAGAAGGTAACAGAAACTTTAAATTTTTATCCATCATTAATTTCCCTTATAGTGGGGTGCATGCTGTCATGCATAGATTTCATGGCTACCACTTGTTTCGTAGTTAGTGGAATTATTGATTAATGGTATACAACATACATTTAATTTATAGCAAGAAAGATAGAGACACTACATGCATGGCACCTGAGCAACCACAATGTGGTGAGGAAATAGGTTACAAGAATCACAAATTGCATCCACCCATTTTTCCAATGAGACCATTCGAAGGTTTTTCTACGTATGTACCTTCTCCAATTTTTCAGAAAACACTATATATAGGTAATATCGGATTAGGTGTCATGAGTCATGACAGCTAAAGGCAAACAGAAGTGGATATTGAGTTGAAATCACAGTGATTGCTGCAAGCCGTCTTCAGATTTGAAACCATTTTTTGGAATTTGAAGGAATGTTTTCTTATAGGAAAAATAAGTTTTTTGCCACTAAAAAAGTACTTCAGTGTCAAAATACCACAAAAAAATTTGTCAAAATGTCACTATCGGTATCTGATCTCAATACAAAAAAGTGATCGATAGTGACATTTTGACAAATTTTTTTTAAGTGGCATTTCGACAAGATTCATGTTTTGTAGCGGCATTTTAACAAATACCCCTTTCTTATATGATAATTAGCATGTGCAATTTTTGTTCCAGAAAGAAATCTCAGAATCAATTGTCAAATGTGTTATGTGGCTATGTTTACATCTGGCTATTGTCCTTCGTTGGCTGGTTGTACATTATGACAGGCATACACATAATATTGTTTTAATTGATTAGTGCATATGTGAATCATCAGAGAATATCTGATTTAAATTCTGTGTACTCCGTACTATTTTAGTTCCATTATTCCATTAACTGACCTGATATATAGATCTCTGATATTCCCGTACACTAAAATCAACTTTTTGTTCATATATATATATATATATATTTTTTTTTTTTGAGGAAAATAGTCAAGACCTATTTAGAATTTTTATTAAAACAAGAAAAAGTTACATTATTTGTTTACAATCCTAGAGAGAGGGCATTATTATTAGCTATGGTGTTACAACAGTGATTTCATCCTAGTATGCAAGTCCAATTGTGCATTTGATGGGTTTTTGTTCATATATTTGATTGGCTAACTAATTTTTAAATTGTATGTTTGCACTATTTATGAAATTGTCAGAATGTTATGTTACATGATGCGACACATAGCAGATACAGACCTTAATCAATGCCCATATAAGAAGTCGTTAGCAAACATTCTTCGAAAACGAGCTCTCTTGATCAGCCAATAAGGCAACAGCACTTGTGAGTTGTGTCCGAGGGTAGATCGGTCGGGATCGACAACATTAATTGCTCTTAAAATATAATTCATTTTTTTCTGAAACAGAGGATTTTGCCAGAATTGGTAATACCAGTATAAGGGATGGTATGACAGTTTTGTAAGGACTAAAATGCAAGTTTTGGGTACTAGGCTATCAAAAGGATAGGGAGTTATACCATGACTTTTTTTCAATTTAAGGGTAGATATTTGTACAGTTTTGTACATATGTAAAGAACTTGTTTTGGTTAATTAACAGGCAGTTAAAATCTGCTTATTTTCTCCAAGAAAAAAAATATCTGCTTATTAAAAAATACTGTACAGTAAGAAAATGCAACTTCCTAAGGAAAAGAATAAAAAAAGGGAAAACTAAGATGATTTTTCTGAAGGCACAAGCATATACAAGTAAACAGTGTGATAAACATACTTTTATTTTGAGATTATTCATTGGTGCTGTCGAAATAATCAGAACAAAAGGAGAATAAAGGAGTTCAAATGGTAAAAGTGAGTAAATTGCGGTCTTATTCCAACAAGTCAAGAGTGCACTCTAACAAGCTAATAATTTGATGTCCTGAAATGATAGAGATTATATGACCAACAACAGAATAACAGAAAATTTGTTCATCAAAACTTCAGTACGACAAATTCACCATCAAATATTTTTGCACAAGCGAAACTAGGTGCTAGGCAAAATAGTTGTCGTACCAAACAAATAATTGTACCGTTTTACAACAACAATAAATAAAATTCATATAAATTTCATTTCAATAAAATTAACTTAATTTTTATGTTGACTCGTTAAATCTCACTATGCTCTTTTTCGAAGTTGAGACCGACTAAAATATAGGCGTAGTTAATAATTGTACCTTTTTGTCTCAATCAATTGCATCAGAAATACAACTTCATGCCTCCCCTATTCTTGCGTCACCTTAAAATTATAATAACTTATCATCTATCAGTGGACAGCGCCACTACAGATTTAGAATCCTCTCTATTTGGTTCATTTATGAAAAGGTACAAAAATATAATAAAATTAAGGCAAATTCTGTTATGAATCAAAATTAACTTGATTTCACTATTATTGATACAAAATCAATTTGATTGTACAATTATTAATAATTATCAACGATTGCAATTAATTTGAATTTAAATTTTTTTGTCCATAGAATACTCACTCTAAAATTAATAGTGTCATGTTGAATGGAACTGTTTCGTTTATCTACCAACGTAATTACCACTACCGGATATCATGATAAAAGAAAAATTATACTAGTAGAACATCGAGGAACTCACCCCCTCAGAAATTATTCGTAAAGCTACAAAGAAATAAAGCATCCTCAAAAAAGGGAAAATTTGCACAGAGGGTCAAAGACTCAAAAAATTCAACAGATAGGATCAATGACACCTTAAAAATTGTACAAAAGACTAAGGACGCAACTAATAGTTGCGCTCCTAAGAAAATTCGATTTTTTTGCTGAATTCAAAGTATTTTGCAATTGCTTTTTCAGATGTGTGACCTATATTTTGGGTTCAAGTAATAGTTGTGCCTCTAAGTGTTGCTAACAATTTAGTTACGATCTTGATCATCTGTGCAATGTTTAAAGTGTAATTATTTCTAACTCTCGAATTTTTTTTGTCATTGATCCTCTATGATACTTTTCCTCAAAAAAATCATACCTAGGTTTTGAATTTTATTCCAAAAAGATTTATACTTTGGCATGCAGGCAAGGGCCTTGGCCCAATAGGCCATGGTCTGCATGAATTCTCTCATTCAATCTGACCTTTACGAGAAACGCTGAAACGGAATCAAAGATTAATAATTTTGATTTGAACGGTCGGATCAAAAGATTAGTAATTTTAATTTAATAACACAAAATTTCTTTTGAATCGTATTAGCGACGATTGATCGAGTGTTGATTTTAATCCGACGAATTAAGTGCAGTAGAGGATACGTACGATTCCATCTTCATGCGAAACGTTAAATTTAACTCAGAAAGAGAACTAAAAATGTGGGCTCTCTTTTCATCTCCTCAGCCATCAAGCGGTAAGGAGAAATCTCAATCTCGAACCACCAATAAGAGAAGCGAAAATAAGATCCAATTCAAAATGGTACTCGAGTAATGACACCATAAGCAATTAAGCATTCAATTATATGTGCGTCTAAGTAATGTCTATTGATTTTGTACATTTATCTAATGCGTCTTAATGAAGAATCGAGTCAAGTAAATTATCCTTATATAATTCATAACGTAATAATTCTCTTTCAGAAAATTATCAAAGATTAAAGGAACAAAACATTTAAATTAACTCGAGAGGAGAGAGGAAGAACAGTGCGCGAAAGAGAAGATAGAAGGAGAACAAGTCGGCGATGACGAGCAGTCGAGCATCCGGCGTTTCTACTGCGACGACCTCCTCCGCTTCGCCCATGTCAACCTCGACCACCACACTGAAACCGTATTACTCCTTCCCTCCCCCTCTGTCTCTCCTTTCAATTCCCTTTTAAATCCCTTTCCCTCTCTCACACGCATTTTTAATATTATCTGAACTATTTTGATGTGATATCTTCTTTTTGTAGTTCAATATGTCCTTCTACATGACCTATCTTGCTCGCTGGCCCGACTACTTCCACGTCGTTGTGGCTCCCGGTCACCGCATCATGGGATACAGTCAATGATACATACTTCTTTCTTATACATTCTTTTACCTCAACTCACCTCATTCTTTTAAATATACAACTTCTCTGACATGCATAACAACTCTTCTAACATATCTAACAATTCGTATAACATATATAATAATGAAATATTAATGAAGATATAGATATTTATTTATTTAACTTATGTTGTAATATCTAGAAGAACCGGTATCGGGTGCGTATCGAGTGCGGGTGCGGCACCGGTGCGTATCGGGTGCACCACGTGGCGCATCCTATTATTTTAATAGGTTTGACCGGTTGAGTGCGGTCTTAGGTGCATATCGGGTGCACCACGTGGCGCATCCTATTATTTTAATAGGTTTGACCGGTTGAGTGCGGTCTTAGGTGCGTATCGGGTGCACCACGTGGCGCATCCTATTACTTTTCGGCCACAGAGTATCTCATTCAACAGAGTTCATTCAGTCATTCATATCATAACAACGCTGAATTTACATCCGATAGAATATTTCGTAATACGAAATAATCATCCAATGATTCAAATTACATCGAAATTTGTGCATGTGAATCTCGATATAATGTGAATCATTAGATGAATATCCTGTATTACGAAGTACCTACAAAATATGAATTCGACAACGCTACCGTTTCTTTTGTGCGACACCAATAATCCAATATTGTCTTGGCTAATAAATTTCTGCATTGATTTTCAAATCTTTTAGATAGGATGTAAGTGGTAACAGTTTTACATTTTAATTCTTGAAATAATATTTTAGATAGGACGTCAAAGTGTAAAAATAAAATAGAACTAATGAGATGTGTTAATTTCAATGAGCGCGTTAATTACAATTAGGTGCATGCATGATATGTTAAAAGCTTATATGCATCTATACAATATTAGCTTTTAATTGAACAGGGTAAAGAACAGACTAAATGACAAATAGTACTAATTAGAATTAAAGAACTTCTGAAAATATGGAAGTATCAGTGCAATCATATCAAATTTGTCTTAAATATTAATTATCAAACCACTCTTACAAAAACAACATATGCTGAATACCATATTTTTAGTTCAATTTTAAATGTAAATTCAAATAGAAATGATCAAGGAAAGTGCAACATTCAACTACCAAATCAAGAAAAGCCAGACAACACACTATTTTAGCGATGTGAAGCTTTGAGAGTGCTTCCTATCTCTACTGAGCCTATGGCACTTTGGTTCCTGAATAATTTTCTCTGGACATGAACTGGATAAGCAATGCAAGCATTGCAACTGAGAGTTGCTGCCGAAGTTTTGGCACGGCAGATTTCACGGCTTGCTTTGTGGCTGGGAGGATTATCATTTCGTAAATATAAGTAAGACCATCAATAGCTGGCTTCTCAAATTTAAGCAAACCATTTCCACAAGCTACTACTATAAATTTCACAGCAAGGAAGATAGGTCGTGCACTGATATATGCCCCATGCGTTGCAAGTAATAATAGTGAAACCTTTCCAATGCCAACAAAAATCTGATGCTTCAACTGTTATTTCGCATTTTATGTAAGAGAAGAGGCATGGGGATGCAACAAAGAGATCAAGTTAATAAACAGAATATATATATATAAAAGACCAATAAATATCAGCTCAAAGAAAATAACACAAGGAGGATAAATTTAGTGTTAACCATCCTGCTTGGTTTCGCCTATCTCGAAAACATTTATTTATCAACTACAATGAAGTATTTTTCAACTATAAATATTTATCATTTTATATCTATATTTTATATGCAATATGTATAAAATGTATATAATATGGTTAAACATTTATAATTGACAATAATATTTTTCTAGTTGACATAAAAATTTCCGAAATGAGTGAGAAACAACATAACAAAAGAAAGCGACTCTACTAAAGATTTCGTGTTGCACAACAAGTGTGGTTTAAAGTCCAAATTCTAGTGGATCTGTGTCTCCGCACAGGCTTGGATTGATACACATGATAAATATTTTTCAAGATAGAACAAAGGTCAAGCCATTCAAGTTTTAAATGATCCTCTGCATGAAAAAGCATATTGATCACTGCTCCTCAACTGCTTTGTACGCATATGGAGAAAACCTGTTATAAAAGTTAAAAAGATATTGCCAGTAAATGGTTGGTTTGTATATTACCTGAAGCCTATCCGCCGCTTTTTCCGCATACACTTTTAGATCATCCTTGTGTCTGGATTTGCACTCATTGACCAACTCGATGTATTCATCAAAATATATGTAAGCTGAAAGAAAGTTGATATCATAATATATGTAATAATATGGATGTAGCTCATAAATTGAATAACAAAAATGAGTAATTATTTTTGTTGAATTAAATAGAAAAGTGTATTCTAGAACAGAGATATATAGGCTGGAGTTGATTCAGACACCATATAGCCAGACATGTAAAGTACATGTATACTGCTTCAAGAAGTGAACTCTATCGAGGTTCGTTCATCCCTGGATCATGGGTGCCTTGTATAAAACATGCAGTAGTGCTACAAGAGGTATTTTGGAAGTGTCGGATAGGTAAATTAAGTACCACATATTTTGTAATATCTATAGTAGAGACTGTCCTACAAAAAGTTCCTTTATTTTATTTCAGTGGTCTATTTTATAATTTTGTGTGTGGATGGAAAATTGACAATCAATCCAACCAAAATGTGCATTTTTTTCAATTCCATGTTCATCCCTTCTTAATGTGCTTCTCTTTTTCAAGTTGGATGATTAATCTCTCAAATTCAGAGCCCAGAGAATATCATGAAGAGTATAGTTGTACCTTTTTTAGAGTGAAACCTGTAGGTATATGGTTGTAGTTGTAAAAGCAACCAAAGAGTGTTTGGCAACGAAAATGGAATAGCACTAAAAATGCTATTATTTTCTCGTCTCTTCTCCTTGGCTGTTCTGTCATTTACTTAGAATAGTAGTGTTGGTGCTACTAATAGTTTATTGTAGTATTCTATTATTTATGTTAAAATTGATCCAAACAATTACTTCCAGCATCATATTATCTTGTCGGGAAAAACAAGTGCTGCTAATCAACACCATTGTCACAAATATATAATATTTCTTCCAAAGCGGATGCCACACATCCAATTTGATCATGCTCTTTTATAATTTACTTCAGTAATAAAAAATATAAAATGCTTACCATTGAATGAATCATTGAACCTTTTGATGTGAGGATTGGTAACATTGTCAACCTGAAGGTCCTCAAATGCTTTGAAGTCAAAAGAGAACGTGAAAATACTTGAAAAGATGCCTTTCTTCATGTTCTGCAGCTTGGTACAAATTATTCTCTTGTTTTCTTCAGTTCTTTTCTCTCTCTCGGTATTCAAGACATCTCGAAATTTGGACTTTTGTTCCTGATGTTCATTGTGTAACGTTGATAATTACGATTTACTAAGGAAGAAACTTGAACAGATTAATTAGTTTAAGGGGACTTGATTTTGGATGAAAATGGCATGTTACATAGTCCAAACTGTTGAACAATATTGTTCAGGGAATTTTTATTTGATACCACCTTTGAACTTTAAGCTCAAGGAGCAAGCAAAAACCATCATGAAATATTTATTTCTTTCATGTAAGTAAAATATTTCGAATGATTTAAAATTTTAAATTATTAAAAGTGTGTATTCGAGAATGATTCACAAATTAAATTTAAGATCTGACATTAATTATTGTTTCCCTTCTATGCCGTATGACTTGACGTTTCACACTATTAGTAAGACCCACAGCATTTGTGGAAAAAGTTGCAGCAGTAATGTTAAGATTCTCTCCTGGATTGTGCCCTCGTCTGAGCCTATCTGGAGTAAGCTTCTCCCTTAACTCAGAGCACTAGAAGAAAACATACAAATCCTTTCTCACAATTCAATTATATATGATGGATAAATATGTGGTGTTCTTTTTATTTTGTTTCACTATTTTACCTACCACATATCACGTATATGGTGAGGTGGAACTTGTGTGTGGAAGATTGTATATAAAATATAGGTGGTGAGTAAAATAAAAAAAAGTAAAAAAAAGAAAAGTACGAGCACTAATTGTACGACAATCTACTTGTTGAATCCATATGCATCTTTCTTTTTCCTTTCTAGTACAAGCCTACAGGCAAATACATTACACATTTAACCTAATTAGTGCTTCAATACGATATATCCCTCTTCAAATTTAATCCTTAATCTCCATATAGGATATCATTAATTAGACCACTATAAGATTTGACTGTAGCCTCAAAGCATGGCGATTAACAATATTTGCACAAGCTAAATAGTTTTTCGACTTCAATTAAGATCAAAATTCAAGTTCCATTACTCACAGATATACAGCTAGAGATGGCAAAAATTTTATTCAATCCAACCGATTAGGTAGAAGTAATATTATATATATGTTTTTGAAGTTAAACTGATTGGAAGATCCAATCAGATCAAAAACTCAAGTATAATTTAGTCGATGATCAAAACTCAAAATCGAATTGAGCCATAACCCGACAATTATCTGACCTTAAATTGATTTGATCCCATCCAACTCAAACCCAACTCTACCCATCTCATCTGATATACACCTTTTAAATAGTTAAACTAACTCGAATCCCAGCCTGACTCGTCTGGAGATTCCAATATATGGTATAAAACTGAACGATTCAAAATTCAATCTAACATCTTCTTCAAAATCAAATTAACCCGATCCTGATTCAATCTGAACCGACCGATTGCCATATATATCCAAATTATACAGTTAAATGAGTAGATTTGATATTCAAAGAAGCCCCAGTATCTGCCATCTCTAAATACATTTGAATAGCATATTAATAGTCAAGAAAATGTAGGTACTAATATCCTCATCTTAAATTCGCACAGACAGTCATTATACAGCCAGACAAATATACTGTACAGTAGCACGATTGAGTAAAAAACCACTCTCCTTTTTAAAAACATACTAATATGCATCCAATATTAATTTAATAGTATTAATAATGATATTTTTTTAAGACAAATAGCCTAAAAAGAACCACCGCTTCTATATTCATAAAAACAATAGTTCGAGACAGCACACAACTACAAACTCTTGGTATAACCAAAAAATAAAGACCTAACCTACATACATACATACACATTGTTTTAACTTTAAGCAACTAATGCTTAAAAAATTAATGATGATTGTAGGGAAACAAAAACTACTCACGACATAAATAAAGTTGTGGTAGTAATCAACCAGTTGGCAAATCAAGTATATATAAACAGTCTTTATTACAGTTTTCTTTATTATTGTTACTATTTCAGTTGAATCCAGGTATCAAGTATTCATTCGCATAATAATAGCAAGTTTTCTAGAGCATCCTACAACAGATGTACACATAAAACAATAATGCAATAAATTCTTCAAATTTAAGCTGAAAACTATATCTAGCATGTTTTGTGCATACCTTTCCTAAGAAGTCTTCTTCAGGTCTTAAATATGGAAATAGTTCTGCTGAGACCTTCATATCAAGGAAATAACATTTATTAAAAAAAAAGATTAATTATATGTATGTATATTGGTCCATCACAGAAAAACTCGGCCTCTATACATATAGGTATGTTTATATAGAGAGAGAGACTATTGGGAAAATGCAAACGATCCAAATAATATTTTTTTTCAGTCCGAAATTTCAACTTAAGTGCTCAATAAATTCTTCATATCAAAATCATACATGATAACGAATTCCATTATTTTTAAATCTTTCTAGCTATTTTTAAAATATTTTCCAAAATGGCCTTGTTTAATAATAAAAAACTTGCTTCTTCTCGTCCAGTTTTTAAATATAAAAAAAATAGCTAGAAAGCTCTAAATTTAATAAAATTTGGTATCCTACAACATTACAGATATGAAAGCGAATTATCGCGTGAGTTGTGCACTTGTGCACTTGTGCTTTGTCAAGCACCATAGCATCACTATATATATATATATATGTAGAGAGAGAGAGAGAGCGATTGGATAGACTATTGCAAACAAAAAACATTTATCCGTATCTCAAATTTCAAAGTCCAAATGACCTATCCAAATCGTTGAATTTGATCTCCGTATTGGAATCTCGTTGGTAGTCCAAATAGCCTATCCAAATCGTTGAATTTGATCTATGTATTGAAATCTCGTTGGTGACAACGTTCATATTACTATCCAAATAGTCCAAATAGCAAAGTTCATATTACTATGCAATGTGCTATTGTACTATGCATAAGATGCATATTGCAAGCCCTCCAATCCATTCAAAAGTTGTGCAACACGAATCACAAAGAGGACTGAGTGTTTAAAGTGCATAGGACGTCCCATTCAAAAAATCTTGTCCTGAAGCTATCTAGTTTTTTATCTAGTTGTTTTCACGATTTCGATTTTGATTGAGTCGGTCAATTTCCAACCTGATCATTGTACATTAATTTACTCAGAAAATTTATTTATATATAAGTTGTTCCTAGAACATAAATAAGTTGTCTTCTCTTTCTTTCTTTGTCTCTCTTTTACACTAACCCCTACATATATGTAACTAAATAATGTGGATATTGTAAGTTTTTATTTATTTAATGACATGAATAAATAATTAGTCAATGCAGTATCCCTATTATTTTTTGCAAACATCGAAGTGCTTGTGATGGCACTAGTATTTGGCATTATCGTATCATAGTGCACTAGACATTGTATTGTGCATATTACAACAGTTTCACTCTAAAGAGTGTAGATATAAGAGCACACCCACATTTTTTATGCACTTCATATTTTCTACATAATAAAAAACATACCTCAATAAAGTCATGTAATATGATGTTTCTGCGTTGACCATGCACAGATTCCCAAGTCTGTTACACAAAATAACTCTTAAATAAATAAATCAACAAATGGTATAAGCTGAAGAAAAAAGAATAAGCTATTCTGATAGTGTGGAGTACCTCTACCATTTGTCTGACCGCTCTACTTTGATCACGTGGATGTTCCTATGTCAATGAAAAAAATATTTTGATGTGTTGTAGGTACTATTTATGTGCGAAATTTGCTAGAAAAAATGCATTACTGGATTTTGGCAATCACGAATGGTCATCACCACCCTAGGTCTGCCCATATGTTGCCTTATTGTCTCCTGCAATGTAAGTTACAAATTATCATCAGAGGCTTGCTAACAATCATTCAGAAAAATTTTGTCCATCACAGAATTCATATTCTTTTCTTGCTAAAGGTTTAACATTTGTTTTTATTTTTTCTGGCAAAATTATATACAGTTGATATTTTGTCTGGTGAAAGATTGACTCTTTTTATTTTATTTTTTTCTGCAGAGATGGCATTGTCACATTGGCGGGTGATCCCTGAATTTTTTTGTTTCTCTTATCATCAAGTATATAGAGCAAAGGTGGAAAACCTGTCATACAGTATAAAACAAAAAAATGAAAAAATAAGAACTGCATGCTGGCACACAAAAAAATATTGTACTTAAATTATCAAATCACAGGCTGTAAAATTTGGTTTATATATACGATCAATGTACAGAGTAGTTACCAGAAATATCATCCTTAGCAGCGGCACACAACCACCATTATTTTGACCAACATTTCGACAATCTCTGTATAAGTTGAATATCAAACTATAATATATATCGACGATAAATAGTCTAACCATGTGCTAGTACAACTGGTATGTTTAAGAATACGAGTTGTATTATAATCATGGTAGGAGTTCAATGACAAGTTAGTGTTGTACTTACAAGTTCACCAATAAAACATGTGAAATTTTCAACGCAAGGAAAGCAGCTTTGTAGTCAAATGATGTTGTTTCATCCTATAAAAGTAAGAACTATATATTAACATTAGTTAAAAGGAGACCTACAAAATATTTAAGAAAAATTATTATCTTTTTTTACATTTTATGTTCAATTTCACAAGTGTTTTTATATTTCACGCAAACTATTTGCATCCATAAGTGTTCATATATTTCATGCAAATTATTGAAATATGAATTTACAAACATTTATATAGCTAGTATGGAAAGTAGTAATTATTGTCAAGTCCCACATACTTAAAAAAAATATAAGAAGACGAGTCCCACATACTGGGATCACCTTCTTTCAAAATTGCATACCAAAGTTTTTCATTAGTGAATACCAATTGGTCTCCTACAAGTGCTAAATTTAATAAAAAAAAGTATTATGTAATGCGGTGTAACAACAAGAATATTATTACATTTTTATTTTAATATTTATTCTTAGCCTTGTTGTGTGCCTGACGCACTATATGCCCAAAAACATCAATGTTCCACTGGATTAATTATATTAAGGGCCAATGGGCACTTCCATTTTGAAAATCAGGACCCACTATATTAATTATATCAAGGCGAAAGAAGAAAGGGTGGAAAAATAATCTGCAACCCACGAGTTAACATAACAAATTAAGCTGGGGTAATTGAATTGCAGACCCAATACATTAGAACATTTAAAAGTATCTCAACATGTCTAATATTATAATATAACAACAGAATGGAGCCGGAAATGAAAAGAAAGAACCTGTGCTCTTTGTATTGAATCGGCACCTTCTACATCCATTATAACCATGGAAGAATCATGAGTACAGCTTCCTATCCATATACCATGTGTTACTGCTCCCCTAAATTAAAGTTTTAAGAAAAGTTAAATTACTTTTCATGTAATGGAGAAAGTTGTTCATGTGCTTCCGCTTGTATTTCGGCTTGATATGTACTGTTTGTATTGGACAAAATACATAATAAGTTAAAAAAATAATTCTTCGAGATTCGAGGTCAAAATTACCAATTTTCGTCAGTGGGCAAAGTTTTGAATTTTGTCCCGAAGAGGCAGTTAAGCAAGTGACTTTTCCCTGTTTCAACAAAAAATAGGTCGTTAATTTGCATCGTTGTTTTGTTCTAATCAAACCGTTTTACCTCTACAATGGCAGCATAACTTCTAGCATATTTGGTCAAGTAACCCTCATTTTTTCTTTTCATAATTAATTATAACAATGTTTACGGTAATTACTTCTTTTCTTAGTACAAATCTAACTATGAATCAAATTTAAAATTGAAATAACGGTATAAAATTTGGTTGGTAAAAATAATCTCCAAATTGCTAGCGGACATACTACAGATAGTACTTCCGGAACTGATCTCGGAAAATCAAACAGCATTTGCCAAGCAAAGAAGCCTCATGGAAACTTTTCTAGTAGCAAGGGAAAACATCATTCTAAGACATAAAGTCAAACTTCCCTCGGTCATAATGAAGGTGGACTTTAGGAAGGCTTTTGACACGGTTTCTTGGGATTACCTGAGGGAGCTAATGCAAGCTAAAGGCTTCCCCCCCAAATGAATCGGATGGATACACAACCTCTTCATTTCATCCTCATCCTATGTTAAAACAAACGAAATCCATGGGCCCTCTTTCTTCCATCAAAGAGGCCTGAGACAAGGAGATCCCCTTTCCTCACTCCTCTTCATTCTGGCGGCAGAAACCGTTCAATCAATGTTTCAGAACACGGCATCTAGCGAAGCATCCATCCCCACCATAAACCAAACCACCTACCAGTTTGCGGACGATACATTGATTATATATGACGCACACCCTGAAACATTGAGGAACATAATAGAGGGACTAAGACAATACGCGGAAATCTCGGGACTCCAAATCAACCCTGCAAAAAGCAGTTTCGTTCCTATTCAAATCCCGGAACACCTCCAACAGGTAATACAAAACATTCTCGGATGTACTGCCCAACAATTCCTTATCAAATACCTCGGACTACCTTTATCAATCTACAAACCAACAAAGTCAACTTTCCTGCCAATACTTAACACTATACAGGCAAAACTTGCCGGATAGAAAGGGAAAATATTATCTAAAGGAGGCCGGCTAACACTGATCAACTCAGTCATGAACTCAATTCCCTTACACTTCATGCAAGCTTTCAAATTCCCATGTTGGCTTTATGACCAAATTGAAAGGACCAAAATGAGGTTCTTTTGAAAAGGAGAAGACACATCGGCAAAAGGAGGCTGTCTCGTCAACTGGAAAACGATATGCCTGCCAAAACAAAACGAAGGATTAGGCATCCTAGACATTAAGACACTAAACAATGCACTATTACTTAAATGGCTGTGGAAAATCTACACAAACCAACAATCGATTTTCCCTCGATTCATCAACGACCACTACAACTGGCCGGAAGACCATCAGACTAATCGAACGGACATCGCCTCACTTCCCTCATTCTTCCTTAGAGACCTCCTGACACTCCAACCCACACTTGCACCCTCCTCACGACATCTTGAGGACGAAACAAAATTATGGAACTGGACCAACTCAGGACAATTCTCCTCAAAAACGGCGTACAAATTCCTCATCAACCCGGGCATAACATCATATATAGGAAAATTCATCTGGAATACCAAGGCCCCACTCAAAGTCAAGATTTTTGTATGGACCGCAACCCGTAACAAGCTAAACACACTGGAAACGATCAGCAAAAGACAAGGAACTACAGACAACTCCTGCCTGCTATGTCGAAATAGTATACTCGAGACTACTGCTCACTTGTTCCTCCACTGCCCATATTCAGTTCAACTCTGGAATACCTCGGCTCCCCAGACACCCAGTTCAGACATCGACGAGCTGGCCGACTACTGGATAGCAAGGAGGGATTCTCTCAACGAGACACAATCCTCTCAATGGGACTCCAAATTCTGCGCAACTATTTGGGCCATTTGGAAAGAGCGAAACAGAAGACTCTTCTCTTCATCTTTCCGAACGCACAATAGGCTTCAGATGGAAATAATCGAGGAAACAGAGAGATGGCTAGCATATTGTTAGACAGTTTAGTCTTGTAAAACAGTCGTCCTATTGTAAATCCATCCTTGTAAATATCTTTTTTTATTAATGAAAAATTCATAAGTAGGCCAAACCTACTTTTTCAAAAAAAAAAAATATCATTGCCCTTAATATATGAAATTTTTTTGTCTATGTCTTTTTGATTCATGTAATCTGTACTTTTCTAATATGTTAATGAGTATATAATTAAGGGGCTCGTTATCATGTCGAAAGTTAATTTTGCTATATAATTAACTAAAGTTGACATCTCAAATGATATATAATGGAGAAATGTTCTATGTAGGGACATATATAAAAAATATTAACAAATAAATAAATGATGTACCGGTGTTTTGTGGTCCAATGATGGAGACTACAGTAATATTTTCAGGAAGTCCTTGCATGAAATAGTCGATCTCTTCATTGCTGGCAAGTCTTCCATGTTCGTCGACTAGTTGGAGAATTTTGGTTGGCGGTTCTGCCATTGCATGTACAATGTTTTACGAATTCTGTCTAATGAGCTCGCCGGATCTCAACTGCACACCAAGGTTGTGTGCTTAACGTGCCATTCTTCTCGTCTATTAATTAATGCTGCAGTTTAATTGTAATCCATCAAAACAATATACCCACAGTTTCTAGTAGTGGGAGGGATAAGATGAAGCTTACAAACATTTTTTCAAACAGCTGAGAAATAAAGTATTTTGCTACCTCTCCCTCCAATGCAAATTTTGTGCGCTCTATCTTATATTTTGCTCTCCTCTTTAATAACCACATGGTTTTCGCTCTAAAAATTAAATCCAAAATCTCAAATATGGAAAATATGATTGTAAATTTGTGAGTAAAGGATGATGGTAAATAATCATTAAACATCCAAAATGTATCAACCAATAACGGTACCATGAGATTAGGCCTCAAGGGCTAAGGCTAATGTAACAACAATTTTTTTTTTTTTTTTTTTTCAGTGTACATATCTTTTTCTATTTAATAAAATCATTAAGTAGGCTAATGCCTACTTTCCTCAAAAAAAAAAAAAAAAAAATAACGGTACCATGCATAGACGAGAATGTACCGTGGAACAAAGTATGCGTCTAAGTTGACTTGTATTAGAACTAATTTTTAGTCAATAATCACCATCTCAAATTGAAAACGGTTTGGAATTTTACCGCAGCTTGCGTGATGGAATTGGGCTCGATCGAGACCTTCCACTTGTTCTTCCACACTACCTACTGTGTGCTTCAGCCCTTCTCTACTAGTGAAGAGAAACAAAGAGATATAAATAAGAGAAGAGAGGTGTCGATGAAAGAGTTGAGAGGAGGCGGCAGCTAGGTAATGGGGCTGCACGAGGAAAATGTTGCCTTACTAGTGAAGAAAAGGCGAAAAAAAAGTACAAGTTAGTGGAAGGCGAAACGAACATTAGTTAGTGGAAGGCGAAAAGCACAAGTTGTTCTTTTAATTTAGTGGAAAGCGAAACGAGAACATAAGTTGGTGGAAGGCACAAGAACAAATTGTTCTTTTTTTATTTTGGATGGAACATTTGTTCAATTATTGCTACGGATTTGAAAAAAAGAATGGAGAAAAGCATGGCTGCGGCCCCACCATGAGACGGACATATACGCTTCCAACTGAAATATATTTAGTTTTAAGAATTTGGCTGGTGTGCTACACATATTTAATGAGAAAACTGCTACAATATTGGGCACCGTTCGATTTGGCTTCAAAACTCGTGCAACGCGATTTGGCGCTGGGTGAATTGACGGAAATTTTTGAAGAAAACGGCAGCCGTCTACAGGATAGATGAAGCGTCTCTACCAAATTCCCGAGTTGCTCGCTGCCTGGCGATTGGGCTCTCTTCCCTGCTACGTGCCTCACTGCTCTCTCCCAAATCGAACTGGCTCAACCTCTCTCCCAAATCGCCATGGAGCTTGCTGCCTGAAGACCGGTGTCTCTTCCTGTCATCAAATCTCTCAGGTTTCGCTTTTAACTTCCATCTTCCAAATGTTTTCTAGCTACAATTTTTTCGATCTTCAAAACTGAAATTAGCAAAGACCTAGTAGTTTCTCACAAAAATAATGGATTTGGACTCCTCTTTACTATACAGATTTCATGCAACCTAACAATTTCCCATTTTTGGCTCTTTTGTTAATTGCAATTTACTGTTTTCTTCACTGCTAAATTTTGATCTCGCTGGAGAAGAGATGATCAGCTCACTATAATTGGTTTCAAACCAATTGCTACTATAACTGGTTTCAAACCAATTGCTGTCAAACAAAGTTTGAAACCAAGACTGCTGGTACTTTAGTTACTGTAAAAATATGTTTATTTTAGTTACTGTAATAATTTTCATTATCACTTTGAATTGTAGGTATTTTACTAATGCAAGTTATGGATGTGAGCATGCCAAATGATGATTCAATTTTCATGTTGGAGGAACAGGAAGTTGAAGATTTTCAGATTGAGGAAGATGACATAGAAGAGGTAGTTGAAGAAGGTGAGCATTGTGTTGAACCTATTATTGGTATGCAGTTCAAAAGTGATATCGAGGCTCAACAATTTTATAAGTCATATGGTGGTAGACTCGGATTCAGTGTTCGTATTAATACTTCTTCCAAGTCAAAAGTAGGAATTTCTTCTATAAGAATGGTTTGTTCCAAGCATGGTTTTTGTAAAAGGCAGCAACAAGAGGCCATTGAGGTTGAATCTGGTGTCATTCTAAGGACGCCAACAAAGGAAGTCCCAATCAAAAGAGGTGGTTGCGGGGCTTACATAAGATTTAGACGCATGAGTAATGGAAATTGGATGGTTAGTGCCTTTAATTCGGAACATAACCATGATTTAGTCTCAAGCCCGTCCAAGAAAAGAAACTTAAGATCCCTAAAAGGCATGACATATGAAGAGAAGAAGTTTATACGAGATATGCGAGCACAAAATGTCCCTACAACTCAAATTTATCACTACATGGCAAATAAGGCGGGTGGAAGTAGTGAACTAACATTTAAGAAGAAGGATGTGAGTAATCTCATAGCCGAAGATAATAGGCAACTAGTAGGTGTAGATGTTGAGACAACTTTGATGTATTTTCGGAAAAAGCAAGAGAAGGATTCCGACTTCTTTTTTGCCATTGATCCGGATGAGAATGGAGTTGTGAAAAATATATTTTGGGTTGAGGGAAGAGCGAGACGAGAATTTCTTGAGTTTGGAGATGTTGTGACTTTTGACACTACATACAACACAAATAAATATTATATGCCCTTGGGATTATTCATTGGAGTTAGTCACCATTGGCATTCACTTATATTTGGTTGTTGTCTTCTTAGAAATGAGCAATCCACAAACTTTGTTTGGCTATTCAAAACATGGATGCAAGCAATGTACAACAAGGCTCCAAATGCAATAATTACCGATCAATGTCCCTCAATGAGAGCTGCCATAAATGTTGTTTTTCCCACTATTGTTCATAGATGTTGTCAATGGCATGTAATGAGAAATGCTAGGGAACACTTGTTCATACATTATGACAAGAAAGAGGGTTTTAAGAATGAGTTGTTTGCTATTATCAATCGAAGTGAGACAGTGGATGTTTTTGAAAGCTTGTGGAAACAAATGCTAGAGAAATATGAATTAGAGGACAATGGTCATCTCAAAATGATGTTCAAAACTCGAGCACAGTAGGTTCCTGCCTTCTTTAGAGGCACATTCTTTGCTAACATGTCTACTACCCAAAGAAGTGAAGGAATGAATACGGTGTTGAAGCTATTAGTAGACAACCATACCTCAATCTATCGATTCGCGCTACAACTTGAGAAGTTAATCGAAGGTATTTGGCAAAAAGAAAGTGATGAGGATTATCGAACAATCAATGAAACCCCTCAATTATGGTCAAGGAACAATATGGAGGTAGAGGCACGTCGAGTTTACACTAGAACAATTTTTAGCTTGTTTAAGAAGATTTTGCAAGAGAGTAGCAATGGATTTGTTGTGGAGGTTGAGAGAGATAGTACTTATGAGGTTCACATCACTTGTCATCCTTTTTTCTCCAATTGGGTTCCAACTAAACATCAAATTTGCATAAACCAAATTGATGAAACTGTTTCATGTAGTTGCAAAGGGTTTGAATTTAACGGGTTATTGTGTGCACATGCCATCAAGGTGATGCAACATGTCGGCATGCAAAATCTTCCTTCTAAATACATAATCAAGCGTTGGACTCGAGGTGCAAATGAGAATGCAAAGAGATCAATAAAGGATAGGTGTATGGACATGAAAGAATCTATTGAGCTCGAACCTATGAGGTATTCAACTTTAAACTCGAAATGGATGCAATTGAACAAACTGGCATCAAAATCTGGACCTAGGTTTAGGTTTGTCCATGCTACTCTTGATGAACTGATTGCTAAAGTTTCAGCCATGACAATATCAACAAGTAGTGCATCAGGTCCAGAGAGTAATCCGTGTGAGAGTGTGTTTGTACCAATTGAGAGTGTATCTGATGATACTGCCTCACAAGAAAAAACAACTTCGATTGAAGAGTATCAAGATCCTTCGTTATCACAGTGCAAAGGTAGGAAGAGGAGGCCACAACGATTCAAGCCTTTGTTCGAAAATATTGCTCCCAAGAGAAGAACTTGTAGCTATTGTAATGAGCAAGCAGGCCACAATTTCAGATCTTGCCCCAAGGTACTGTTTAGAGCTGATCCAATATAAAAAGTTAATTCAAAACTGAAACTAAAATCTAACTAGCTAATTCATCTCAAATTTTGTTTGGCAGCGCATCGGTGAACATATCATGGAGAAGGACAAATCCAACTGAAGAAGTGAAATCTTTTGTTTTGAAACAGCTTTGTGCTGAGGAGTGCTACTATTTTTTATCTTCAAAGAATTAAAAATGTTAGTGGTTGTTAATGTCTTCTGTTTTGGAACTACAATGTACTCAGAGTTGGTACTGTTTTTATTTTGAAACTACAATGTACTCAAATTGTTCACTGTCCCAGTATAACATTAAAGGATTTTGATGGAATTATCAATCGACTCTCTCAATTTTTTTGTTTATGCTTAAAATTTTGCTTTAGTACATTGCTGAAACTAATCTGCACACACTTATAAAGCCAATCGTTGATAATTCCATTGCTTTACTCATTGCTTTAGTATATTGCTTTATTACATTGCTCAGTGAACAATTAAAAATATTGATTACAGCAAGTAAAGTACAAAAACATGAATCTTTATCTCATCAACAAAAAATATGAATCTTTATCTCATCAGCAAGTAAAGTACATTGTATATTACGTTTACTGTCAACAACAAAAAAATTGAAATTAAATTGTCAACAGCAAAAAATACACATTCCATGTACAATGTCTTTGATCACAAATCAACAAAACCGTACTTCGTACCAGCATTGTCTTTGTACCGACAACCTTCGTACCAGCAGTCTTGATAAAAAAACAGCAAAATCGTTACTTCGTACCGGCATTGTCTTTGTACCGGCATTGTCTTTGTACCGGCAACCTTCGTACCAGCAGTCTTTGTAGCAGCAGTGAAGAAAACAGTGAGCTGATCATCTCTTCTCCAGCGAGATCAAAATTCAGCAGTGAAGAAAACAATAAATTGCAATTAACAAAAGAGCCAAAAATGGGAAATTGTTAGGTTGCATGAAATCTGTATAGTAAAGAGGAGTCCAAATCCATTATTTTTGTGAGAAACTACTAGGTCTTTGCTAATTTCAGTTTTGAAGATCGAAAAAATTGCAGCTAGAAAACATTTGGAAGATGGAAGTTAAAAGTGAAACCTGAGAGATTTGATGACAGGAAGAGACACCGGTCTTCAGGCAGCAAGCTCCATGGCGATTTGGGAGAGAGGTTGAGCCAGTTCGATTTGGGAGAGAGCAGTGAGGCACGTAGCAGGGAAGAGAGCCCAATCGCCAGGCAGCGAGCAACTCGGGAATTTGATAGAGACGCTTCATCTATCCTGTAGACGGCTGCCGTTTTCTTCAAAAATTTCCGTCAATTCACCCAGCGCCAAATCGCGTTGCACGAGTTTTGAAGCCAAATCGAACGGTGCCCAATATTGTAGCAGTTTTCTCATTAAATATGTGTAGCACACCAGCCAAATTCTAGTTTTAATGCAGAATTTCGGCCTCTAAAACTTTAATATTATATATTTAGCCATTGAAATCACATAATTACATATTTATCCATTTAAAACACAAAGCGTTTCATATAAAGGCCTCTAAAACTTCAATATTACATATTTAGCCACTGAAATCTCCTAAATACAAACTCGATCCGGCCTGAACCCTAAGACTGCGACCTGACGGCCCAATCCGAGGCAAACCTGTGCGGACCCGTAAAAAAAGCGAGGGTCGAAGACGGATAGCGACCATACTTCTTGGAAAAAACTTGTGTTAAAATTGACTCGCAAACCCGTCGGCTCGACCAACCCGTCCAAACACGGCCGTGCAAACCCGTCGACCCGGCCAACCCGTAAACTCGGGCGAGTTAGGCCCGACACAACCCGACACGTTTTCAATTCCCTACCTCTATTAGTGTTTTAGAGTGTTCGCACGAGTTTAACACAGGTTTTTTTCCAAAAAGGATGGTCACTACCCGTCTTCGACTCTAGAGTTTTCGAGTTCGCACGAGTTTCCGAGTTTCCCTCCGGTCGGGCCGGGCCAGATCGCGATCTCGGAGTTTTCGGGTCGGGTCAAACACATACGAATTTTGTCAAATACCTAAATAGAGGAGAGGAGAAGCGGTGTGAAATAAAGAAGCTAACGATTATACCCTTCTTCCCAAACCTGGTCCGACAAACTCGTGGCCCGGCCAACTCGTTTACTCGGGCGAATTTGACCCGATCCAACCTGGCCCGACCCGTTTTCAATTTCCTACCTCATTTAGTGTTTTAGAGTGGTAATTACCATTTAATTGTTAATTTACATTAACTTTATTAATTTGCAGTTATGCTGGACAATAATAAAACATTTTGTGTTTTACTTGAATAAATATGTAATTATGAAATTTGAGTGGATAAATATGTAATATTGAATTTTTAGAAGCCTTTGTATGAAATATTTTGTGTTTTAAATGGCTCAATATGTAATTATGAGATTTTAGTGGCTAATTATGTAATATTGAAATTATGCCTTTATATGAAATTATGTCTAGTTTTAATGTATTCAATCCTATAGTCGGTTTGAAAGTATATGTCCTTAATTTTTCACGCGTACGACCAAAAAATAAAGAGGAATGTTGTTTCGTTTAAATGCAGATTTTTTTAATAATCCAAATTATGATAAACAATGATACTAAGAAAGAAAGATTATTTTGAAAAGTCGAAAAATCGCAACGGACGGTATTCACTTTGTCCTTAATTTTGCACGCTACAACCAAAAATAAAGAGGAATGTGCTCTAGTGTGTCTTTTGTTTCGTTCAAATGCAGATTTTTTAATAATCGAAATTATGATAAATAATGATACTAAGAAAGAAAGATTGCTTTGGAAAGTCGAAAAATCACAACTGATCGTGTTGGCAACACTGTCCAATTGAAAAATCGAATTGGACAATTTTGTGAACACCGTCCAATTGATCTTCCTGCCAAAGCCTTTGCAATTTGTACTTTTCAATTGGACTGTGTTCGTAATACAACCCAATTCATTTATGCCAAAGCCTTCATAATTTATATTTTTCAATTGGACGATGTCATCATTTATCTGCCAAAGCTTTCATAATTTGTATTTTCAAATGGAAGGTGTTCACGACACCGCCAATTCGGTTTTCCAATTGAACGATTTTCCAACACCATTCGTTGCGATTTTTTTATATTTCCTTACAGTCTTTCTTCCTTGGTATCATTATTTATCATAATTTCGATTATTAGAAAATTCGGGTTTAAATGATACCATTATTTCATTTAACATTTAAATTAAGAAATGACGACTCTTGTGTAACTTACAAACACATCTCAAAATTATAATTATAATAAGGAAGCTGATACGTAAATACCATATTTGATACCGATTTTATTATGCACTTTTAATTGAGTTATCATGCACATTATTTGATTTATTATGCATGTTATTTTTTGTAATGAAATAGTTATACATGTTGTCCATTTTATTATGCACCTTTAGTTGAGTTATCGTGTACATTATTTAAGTTATTATGCATGTTATTTTCTGTAATGAAATAATATATATATATTATTTTTTGTACTGAAATAATTATGATATAATATGCATAATAACTCAAATAATGTGCATTATAACTCAATTAAATGTGCATAATAAAATTGATATCAATAGTTGATATCAAATGTGATATCAACAAAACATTATCCTTGTTAAACAAAACAACTTTTTTACGGTTAATTTGTATAACACTCTGAATGAACTATTTTTTAATTGTTCCATTATTTGTCACAAAAACTCACGTCCCATTATTATTGATAAATTAACTAAGAAAAGCAAAGGGGCAAATTGAATCGGACTTGATTGTTTGATTTTTGTGATACAGGCACATAGGCTCGCCTATTGTTTGATCCGTTTGGGTGGTTCTTTGTGCCCAATTATTTTTTTTCTCAAGCTGTGCTCCATAGTCACCAATTGAAGTTGGATATGGATTCAGTTTCCATCAAAATGGGTCTAAATTGAGTAAAATAATATACTAAATGGCTAATCTTTTTTGCAATATTAAAATACTAGTACGATCATATTAAATTTGACTCGAATATTAAACCAATCCTCACAAATAATATACATCTGCTGAATCAATAGCATATTCTATTTCAACTTTGAAATGTAAATTTAAATTGAAATGAAGAAGCAAAGTGCAATATCAATCCTTAAATCAAGAGAAGACACATAACACACTATCTTAAATATCTCAAGAATAGGAACTCAGCTGAGAAGTACAATTGCTAGCCTTCCAATGCCACATAACACACTATCTTAAATATCTCAAGATAGGAATTCCACCGCTGAGAAGTACAATTGCTAGCTTTCCAATGCCGACAGAAATTTCATGGTTCCACTGTTATTTGATTTTTTTTAATAAACAATCAAAGTATAAGGCAAAACTGATAAATATGTTCTCAAAGAATAGAACTTACAAGATCAATGTAGGCACAGCTTAAAGTCCAAATTTCACTAGGAAGTTTGATCAGTTTTATTGGATCTATTTGTTAGCACGTGCTTGGATTGATGTTGCATGGTAAGTGTTATATTGGTCAACTTTTTTCGCATCCCATAGAAATGGACATTGATTACTGAACCTCGTTACTTTTTAGGGATGTGGAAAATAATAAATAGTAAAACACAATTGCATGTATATGGTAGATTTAAGATTTGTATATTGACCTGAAGCTTTTTTATCTCTTGCACTACATGTTCTGTTAGATCCTCCTGGAGTTGGCATGTACGCACTTCCACAAGCTCGTCATATTCATCTATGGAAGCTGAAAAAAGTACATGTCAATGATATCATGGTTTGTCTATGTAATATGGATGTACGTAGCCAAAAGAATACATTGAACAAACAGTTGCAATTATTAACAATAATGATATATAGAATTTGGTTCAGATACCAAATAGACAAATGCGTATACTGCTCCAAGACAACTGAATTCTTGTTAATTTTGATTGTCCAAAGAGTGCCCAATATGAATTAAGGTCAGATTTGGTACGACACAATACTACAGCTGCAAGATGTATTTGGAGTATGGTACTAGTTGTAGTTGAAAAAAACGACAAAGAGTGCATAGTGTGTTTACAACATAAACTGAATAGCATTAAAAATACAATAATTTATTTATCTTCTCATCTCCTTATTTAGATATCATATTCCCTCATTTCCTAGGAATAGTAGAATTACTTGTTTGGGGTTTTGTCTGTGTGGAATATTATAGCATCATTATTTAAGTTCGAGAGTTGCCAAACAGGTCCCTATAAGAAGCTAGATGTGAACGAATTAAAATGATGGTTGCTGCTCTGTTTTTAAGATGCATCTGATTTTGCTACCATGGTCTATCTTAAATTATTTCATTTGTCCTCCACATGCATGAGAATGTTCTATCATTTATGTTAAAATTGATCGGAGCATTTACTTCCAGCATCATATTATTTTATCGGGGAAAATAAGGATTGTTAGATAACACCATTTTGGCAAATCCATAATATGTGTCTTCCGGAGGATCCAAATTTCCAAAGTGTATATCACAGATATCACATTTTATCACACTAATGTAATAAAAATATGAAACACTTACATCTGCACAAAGTACGAAACTGCTTGATGTGGGGATTAATAATTCTATCAACACTAAGGTCATCGAATGCTTGCCGGTTATTTGAGTGCATGATGCCAATAATACTTGAAAGGAGGCCTTCCTTCTCTGTAGACAACATAATAGAAATTATCCTCTTAGCTTCTTCAGCCGTGTGGTGCATTTTGGTTTCCAAGATAGCCTCAAACTTGGACTTTAGGTCCTAAATGCAAATTGAGGAAGATTGGTTAGATTACTCAAGAAGAAACCTGAACAGATAAGTTTTAAGGGGACTTGATTTTGAACGAAACTGACATGTTGCAAAGCTCACCAAGCATGCAAAAATCATCATGAAATATTTTGTTTCCTTCATGTAAATAAAATATTTTGAATGATTCATGTTAAATATTAACAGTGTGTATAGCTCTCACATTAATAACTTCTGTCATTTTCCTCTGCCTGACTTGATCTTTCACCCATTCAATAAGGCCCTCAGCAGTATCATCAAATCTGTTTGTTGGACAATGTTTACTTGTTAAAAGAAGAAACTTCACAGTAATCCAATTAATCAGCATTTCATAGGTTTCAAAAACTCTTGAAGGAACAGGTATTCACACACAGACATGACACTAAACGAATATATTCGCCTCTATTTTGTTGATTTCAATCCAAAAAAAGAAGAAAAAAATAATATTCTTATATACTCGTTTATAGGTTTCCAAATTGAATTTAGGTGCATGAACTCTTGAAATCTGTTGCGAGTTTTACCTGTCCATTACAGATTTCAGATATTGGTTCAGTTTTGCCTCAAAGTCCGATGGACAAGTAGAATTTTCCATGGTTCTCAAAGCATCATATTCCTAAAGTACAGTGGCATCACAAATGCACAAGTCAAACAAAGATTTTTTTCAAAAGAAAGCTACTCAGGTCAACTAAAATTAAGTAATTCTGACCAGTGGAAAAGGTTCTGAATCAAGTATTTGCCTCATTTTCAATTTGGCCAGATATTTATCCATATCTTCCTACATTTTGTAAAAATGAACATGAATCTCATTTAACAAAGAAAGGAAAGTAATTAATTAATTCAGAAGAGGAAGCACAGAAAATCTTAGCTGAATTACATTACTAGAAGGTATGTTGAAATATTCGTTGTTCGTAATGGATCTCCAAATTTCTTGGATAGTTGTGGAAAATGTTGCAGTAGTAATGTTGAGATTCTCTTGTGGATTGTGCCCTCGTCTGAGCTCAGCTGGAGTAAGCTTCTCCCTTAACTCAGAGCACTAGAAGAAACCTTATAAATCAGTTGTCATACATTTAATTATGATGGTTAAATATATGGTTTTTTCCTCCATTTACCTATCACGTATCACGTATGGTGGGGTGCAACCCACTTGTGTGTGGAAGCATATATTATAAAACTAGGTAATGCGTGAAATAAAAAATAAGTAAAATAGTAAAGATAAAGTATCAGTACTCATTTAAGATATATGAGTTACTGTGCGGCAATCTACTTGCTGAATCTGGATGCATTAACTGTTTTCCTTTCTAGTAGAAGTCCACAGAAACATAAATTACGTATTTCACCTAATAAGTGCATCAATCCTATATATCCCTCTTCAAATTTAATCCTTATTCTCCGTATATAGAGGATATCATAAATTATACAACTATATAATTTGACTGTAGCCTCACAGTGCGGCGATTAACAATATTTGCACATGTAAAATATCTTCCAAATTAAATTAAGATAAAAAATCAAATGCAATAACTCATGGACAAAGTTAGGGAGTAGGGACAACAGAATTTGATTCAATTCAACCATTGCATAAATTGATCTGATCATACATTATAATAAACATAATTGATTGGAATATCCAATCAGATCAGGAACTCAAATATAATTTTGTCGAATGATCAAAATTACCCGAATTGGGCCGTAACCCGACAATTACGGAACTTAAAATTGTTTTGATCCCATCCAACTCAAATCTAACTCTGCCCGTCTAATATACACTTTAGAAATAATAAAAATCCACAAAATTCAAATTATCTGCATGACCCATCCGTACCACATCCAGTCCCACCAAATTTTCATTGTAGTTTAAACTAACTCGAACCTCAGCCCAACTCATCTAGAGATTAAAAAATATGGTATAAGACTCCACGATCCAAAATCCAATCTATTTATTAATGTTTATAAAGATTCAAAATACAATCCAATCAAATCTAAAGACCTAATCATCATATATAGATTTTAGGCAACTAAAGCTTAAAAAGATTAATAGTGAATGCTGTTGCAACAAAAAGTACTTTAGTGGTAGTAAAGTCTCAACCAGTAACCTAATCAAGTATATATAAACAGTCTTGACTACAGGGTTTTTTTATATGTATTATTGTGACTACTATTATGGTTTTTCTATGTATTATTGTGACTATTATTATTTTTATTACTATTATTATTATTATTATTATTATTATTATTATTATTATTATTATTATTATTATTATTATTATTATTTCAGTCGAGCTACATGTATTGATTGGCATAAGGGTAGCAAGTTTTGCTGGAGCATGCTACAAAAGATCTAAACATAAAACTATATATATACTGCAACAAAACCTTTAAATTAATCTGAGAACTCCATATATTTAGCATATTTGTCGTACCTTTCTTCTGAAGTCTTCGTCACGTCCGAAATATGGAAATAGTTCCGCAGAGACCTTCATATCAACGAAAATGACATTTATGAAAAAAGATTAATTATCCCATAGAAAGATCACACATGGCACACAGCTCTCATGTACAAATTAAACTAAAGGCGGTACATAGTGGTGCATCATAGGAAAGCTTGGCCAATATATTTTTCTTTTAATTTGAGGGTTGTGGTAATGTGTATCGTATAGAAGCTATTGTGATATTGTAATACAATATAGCAGTGTGTTGTTACATTTGCTCAATGATTGGGATCAGACTTACGATAAAAGATAGCATATATAAAGCTTCTATTGAAAATGTTAATGAGACGTCTGTGTTTCGACCTTTCTTTTATCCATTCACATGCGAGTGCACGTGCACTCTCTCTCTCTATTTGACTCTAAGAAAATATCCTTACTCTTTTTTTCCATTTTCTCTGAATTCTCTAAAAAAATAATTTGTACTTCTATTGAGAAGATTTTCTGCTACAGTTCTTTTACAGAACACTGTGCAGCTATAGAAATTACGGACATTATTAAAAAGCTAAAAATATTATGTATTATTTGAGAAAAACACACACAAAAGAAATTAACTGTTGAACAAACACATCAGAGAAATAATTTGTACTTCTATTGAGAAGATTTTCTGCTACAGTTCTTTTACAGAACACTGTGCAGCTATAGAAATTACGAACATTATTGAAAAGCTAAATTACACAAAATAAATTAACTGCTGAACAAACACATGTTACACATCAGAGAAAAATTTGTGATAACATTTCTACGCGCGTTATCTTTTGTCGCGCTGCACGGTGCCTTGTGGTTTCTTAACTCTTCGGTGTTCTTGAAATGTGTGCTCTTATGCCAAAGCCATTTCCAAGATGTATGTTTAATTGATGCACTTAAATTTTGTACATAATAAAAAACATACCTCAATAAAGTCATGTAATTCAATGTTTCTACGTCGACCGTGCACAGATTCCCAAATCTGTTACATGAAGTAACTTTAAATAAAAAATGACAAGCTGATCATAAAAGCTAAAGAAAAACAAGTAGACTATTTTGATATTGTAGATTACCTGCACCATTTGTCTGACAGCTCTATTTTGGTCATGTGGATGTTCCTGTGTAAAAGAAAAATTTATTGTCATGTTGTAGGTACAATTCGAGGAGAAACATGCTAGAAAAAATGGATTACTGGATTGTGGCAGTCACGAATGGTCATCACCACCCTAGGTTTGCCCATTCGTTGTCTTATTGTCTCCTGCAATATAAGTTATAAATTATCATTAGAGGCTTGGTAACTATCAATCAGAAAAGTTCTGTAAGATTTTTGTCTTTCACAGGATTCATATTTTTTTCTCCTCAGAGTTGACATTTTGTTAATTTTTTTGGACAAAAGTGACACTTGTTTTTTCTAATAAAAGGTTGATGCTTGTAAAACAAATCTGTAAATGTGGTGTTTCTATGTTGGTGGACAATCCATGAGCAACATTTAGCTTTTCTCTTGTAATTTAGTATATAGATAAATGGCAGAAAATTAATAGTATAATAAGTTATCACACTTGAGCATCATTTCATACTTCATGTATGACCATATTGATGTCCTGATAGATTATGTTTTCAGTTTAATGCAATTTGAGAATCATTTCATACTTCATGACCGACCATTAAATATGAACTGTTACAAGATGGTCTTTGGATAAAATATCAAATAATACTCAAATTGCATAAATTGAAAACACATCCACTTTATAAGATTGGTTCCTGCTGATCAATTTGCTGAACAAGGCTACGCAACAGATTGAAGACGACGGACATCTTTTACACTAAAGAGCCCGGATGGTATTAGCACCAATTGCCCACCAAATGACGAGAGCTTTCCTTCCTACCTTTTTGTGGAAATACTTTTTCTTAGGCTTATTTGCACTAGTACAAAGGTAATTCAAGAAGGTTTATGAAGGCAGATAAGCTTTCTTTTTCAAGCTTGAAATATAATAGTCTTCAAAAAATGCTCGACAATGTGTTAAAAAATATTTTTTTCCTATTTTTTTTTTAATTTGTTTGAAAATTTGTTCTCAAGATTGTCAAAATAATCATTGTCAAGCAATCTCTCCTCTTAAGTAAAAATCATATTTAACTACTATTTGGTAAATGTATTGTCGATATACTGTTTGTTTTTTGTATATTTAGGTATTTACCAAAGAATTAATTAAATATTCAAGTTGTTTGAATCAATCTATTGGCCGATTCATAATTTCTTCATTATCAGCTATTCGTTGTTTATGCTAAAGTACTTTACAAATTGCTATCTACTAAAAATGTTAGTTTAACTTTTTAGGGTCCGTTTGGCATTTCAAGAAATAGAGCTAGAATAGCTAAAAAAGTAGAATAGAGCTAGAATAATGTGATTTTGGAAGAGTGGTAGAATAGACTATTTAATATTGTTTGGCACTTGTGATTTGAAATAGAATAGTTGAAGGGTGATATTAAGACTAATAATATAATTATTATATTATAATAATATTACTATATTATTATAATAATATTATTATTAAATATTATATTATTATAAAATAATAATAACAATAAATATAATAATATAATAATATTGTAATAATATAATTATATTATTATAATATAATAATATTATAATTATAATATTATAATATTATAATTATAATATTATAATATTATAATTATAATATTATAATATTATAATTATAATATTATAATATTATAATTATAATATTATAATATTATATTATTATATTATTGTAATAATAATATTATAATAATATTATAACGATAAATATAATAATATAATAATAACAATAAATATAATATTACTATAATAATATAATATATCATAATAATATCACTATAAAAATATAAAAATATTATTATAATAATATTATAATATTATTGTAAAATAATAGTAACAAAAATATAATAATATAATAATAATATTATATTATTATATTATTATAATATTATAATAATATTATATTATTATAATATAATAATATTAATATTAATATAATATAATAATAATATTAATATATCATAATAATATTATAATAATATCATTATAAAAATATATTAATATTATTATAGTGTAATAATATTATTATAATAATATTGTTATAATAATATTATAATAATATAATATTATAATAATATCATAATATTATTATAATAATATAATAATAATATATTATAATATTATTATTATAATAATATAATAATAATATATTATAATATTATTATTATAATAATATTATAATAATATATTATAATAATAATATATAATAATATTATAATAATATAATAATACAATAATATATAATAATATAATAATTATATTATAATAATATATAATATAATAATATTATTATAATAATATAATTATAAAATTAAATATAATAATAATATAATATTATTATATTGTTACAATAATAATATTATAATAATAATATAATAATAACAATAAATATTATAATAATATATTAATAACACTAATGAATAATAATAATAGTAAACCGGCTATTAAAATATACTAATACTAAACCGAAGTCTATTCCACAATTGCTAAACCGACTATACCACTATATGGGTGGTATAGCGGATTAGCTAAAACCAACTCTATTCCAAAATACTAAACCATGTTTAGCACTTTCAATTTTTGAAATAGCAAATCTATTTCAAAGAATAGGCTATTCCTTGGAGTGCCAAACGGACCCTTAGATAAAGATGAAAATTAAAGTCTCACTACCTTAAATATCTACTAAAAATGTTAGGCTGTAAAACTTAATATATATATGACCAACACACAGGGTTGTTACCAGAAATATCATCCTTAGCAGCGGCACACAACCACCATTGTTTTGGCCAACATTTCGACGGTCCCTGTATAAGTTGAATATCACATTAAAATATTAATCTACTATAAATGCTGTGACCATGCTTTAGTAGAACTTGTATGGTTAAGATTATAATCATGGTAGGAGTTTAATGGCAAGTTAAAAGTGTTGAACTTACAAGTTCACTAGTACAACATGTGAAATTTTCAACGCAAAGAAAGCAACTCTGTAGTCGAATGATGTTGTTTCATCCTATGAAAGCAAGAACTATATGTTAAACATTAATCAAAAGGGGACCTTCAAAGATTTTAAGAGAAATTATTTTTGCTATTTTACACTTCATGTTCGTTCTTGTCTACGATGCAAAATATTTGCTCCGTAAGTGTTTGTATATTTCATGTAAACTATTGATAAATAAATTTACAAACACTTATATCTAGTATGCAAAGTATTAATTATTTTTTTCCTCAGTTAATAGTAACAACTAATATGAAGTTAAATAATTAGTATTTACATCTAATATATAAGATATGAACTTTTTTATCATATAAACAGTTTTGAAAAGAAAAAATATTTATTTACTTTAAGAGTATTTACTTCTGGTAGTATATTTATTGCACATAAAAAATATTTTTAGTAATTCTTACAATTTAAAAACTAGAAAAGTGAAAAGAGGTCTCTTTTGTGTGGGAGACGCTTTTATGAAATCAGCTTTGAAATTTCTTCCTTGGTAGTATAAAATTAGGACCAAATCTTTTGCCAATTTAAAAAAAAAAATAGAGAAGATGAGAAAAAAGAGAAGTATAATATTGTATTGACCCAGCAATTGGTGAAAATAGCAATCCTATTTCAACCTTTTGTGCTAACACTATGTTGTCAAACACCCTGTTATATTATTGATGAGAAGACGTCACTAACATCCATTAGAGTTTTATTTGTGATGGACTTATTGTCAGGACTTTTGCTATCAGACACCATATATATAACAATGAGTGACATGTGCCTTTATTACTTGCAACTGGAATTATTGTGGCAGATATTATTTTTGCTTGTTTAGCGTATTAGAGTTATGATTTAAAGAGTTAAATTTAAAATTAGTGGACAAAAATTGCAGACAACCTACATTAGAAGGCTTAAAAGTATCTCAACAAGTCCTATATTATAACATAACAACAGAATGAAGCAGGGAATGAAAAGAAAGCACCTGCGCTCTTTGTATCGAATCGGAACCTTCTATATCCATAATAACCATGGAAGAATCATGAGTACACCTTCATATCCATATACCATGTGTTACTGGTCTCCTAAATTAAAGTTAACGAAAACATTAAATTAATTCTCTTGTAATGGAGAAAATTGTTCATGCATTCCGCATGTATTTCGGCTGATATATATACGTAAAGCCATTTGTATTTTGGTCAAAATACAAAATAACTCGAAGATATAAGTTTTCGAGATCAAATAGTCGACTAAAGTTGCACAACAATTATATATATAATATTTTTTATTCTCCTTGAAATAATAGGTGTATTATTGGTCAAAATTACCAGTTCTCGTCAGGGGTCAAAGTTTGGAAGTTTGTTCCGAAGAGGCAGTTAAGCAAGTGACTTTTCCCTGTTTCAACAAAAAAAAAATAGGTTGTTAATTTTCATCATTGTTTTGTTCTATTCGGCCGCATTACTTCCAAAATTAGGTCAAGCACCTTCATTTTTTTTCTCAAAATTAATTATAACAACGATTATTGTGATTTCTTCTTTTCCGAGTACAAATTTGAAATGAAAATAATGGTATAAAATTTGGCACATTAAATATTATTGCCCTTAATATATGAAAAAAATGGTCTCTTGTTGATTCGAAAAATTCGCATGTCTCTAATATGTTATCGTCGATCCTAAACCTTGACAAGTATATAATCAAGGGGCTCGTTATTATGCCAAAAGTTAATTTTCTATAGAATTAACTAAAGCTGACCTCTCAAATGATAAATGGAAATTTTTTCAAAAGATTACAAAATAAATAAATTACTAAAATAGACATACCGGTATTCTGTGGGCCAATGATGGAGACCACAGTAATACTTTCAGGAAGTCCTCTCATGAAATCGTCAATATCTTCATTGCTGGCGAGCTTGCCATGTTCATCGACTAGTTGGAGGATGTTTGTCGGCTGTTCTTCCATTGCTGCCGAATGAGCTTGCTGGATCTCAACTGGGAATATATACTGGACACCAAGGCTGCGTGCTTAACTTGTCGTTCCCCTCATCTATGAATTAAAGCTACTCTTTAGTTTAAATCCAACAAAACAATGTACCAAAAGTTTCTAGTAACAGGAGGGATAAGATAAAAGTTTACTACTGTTAATTAATCATCTCCAACTCTGTGTCCTTACATTTCCAGCGAGATGGTACATGTGTGGCATGTGACCGGTATTCTCTCTAAAAATTAAATCAAAAATCTCAACCATGCAAAAATTTGATTGTAAATTTATAATTAAACATCCAAATTGTATCAACCAATAACCGTAGCACACTAGCATGCATGCATAGACGGGAACGTACCATGAAACAAACCAGGTTTTTAACCAGAATATAAACCAGAAATGAACCAGATATAAGAAAACAGCCCGTATACAGTACCAGAACTAATTTTTAAATCAATAATCACCATCTCAAATCATGATTAATAATTCAATTCGAGAAATTGAAAACATTTTGGTATTTTACCGCAGCTTGCGTGATGGAATTGGGCTCGAAACCTTCTACTTGTTCTTCCACACTATCCGTTGTGTGCTTCAGTCCTTCCCTAGCGCTGGCCACATCGTTCGTGTCTATACCGGAGAGAAAGAGAGTTAAATGAGAGAAGAGAGGTGTTGACGAAGAGTTGAGAGGAGGGGAGCTAGGGTTTAAGGTTATGGACTTATGGTGCTGCACTGAGCATTTTATGAGAGGGGGGAGGAGAGGCATGTTGCCTTACAAGAGAAGAGAAGAAAAGGCGAATCTGGCCAATGGCGAAAAAAAGTTAATTAGTGGAACTCATCAGTAAGGTCAAAAGAAAGTTGGTGAAAGGTGAAAAGAATAAAGTTGTTCTTTTTATAAAAAAAATAATGTGCAATTTGGAAAGCAACATTATCTTCTCCAAAGTTTTTTCTATAAACATCCAAAAACGTACTGCATTAATAATTGTAACTAGTGTAGTGCTAAAACCCAAACGGGTCCCGCCCGCTCCGTCCCGCCCGCGCTTTTTACCCGCCCAACCCGTCCGTTGACCAAATCCGTTGAAACCCGGACGGGTCGCGGGTGCGGGTCAAAGGGCGGGTTTGGGTCGCGCCTTTGAAAAATCGCCCGTTTAAACCCGCCCGTTCTAAACCCGTGTCAGAACCCGACCCGTCCGACCCGTCTGTCCGACCTGCCCGTTTGACCCGTCCTGCCCGACCCACCCGACCCGTCTACCCGACCCACTCGTTTGACCCGTCCCGCCCGCCCGTTTGACCCGCCAACGGTTAAAAAAACTTATATGTCTTTGAATTATTTTGGATTTACGAGTTTGAAAAAAGAATTTTTTTTATAAAAAAAAATTAAATTCATTTGTACTTTTTCAAATATGATTTTTTTAGATTTTTTGTGAATTTTTTAAGATTTTTTTGGAGTTATTTCAATTTTTGGAGTTTTTTGGAGTTATTTCAAATATTTTAAAAAAACCCGTGCCCGCCCGTCCCGCCCGCCCGCCCGCCCGACCCGTTTGACCCGACGGGTCTATGGGCGGGTTTGGGTCACTCTTCCCAAACCCACCCGTCCCAACCCGCCCGTCGTAACCCGTCCAACCCGTTGACCCGTCACCCGTCTCACCCGCCTCCCGTTCGACCCGTTTCCCAAACCTGCCTGCCCGCCCCGTTAGCACTACACTAATTGTAACATCTTGCAACCTGACCCATCATCAACAACTACCCCACCGAACCGCACACCCCAACCCCACAGCCTCGAACACCATCCCCCGCTGCCAGCTATCCCAGCCTGTGATCCCACTAGCGCCCCCCCTCATGCGCCAGCACTGGAGAAAGACGCCCAGGCTGAGGCAGCACCCAAAGGAATTCCGACTCCACCTGAGTCCATCTCCCCGAGCGATGTTCTTATGACAGATCAGAGGGGTTCCCCGGTACCAATGGAGGTGGACCCATCCGAGGCGGTGCCACTCTCCTCTGTCATTGCCGAATTGAACGCTAGGCCTCCGCCTCAGAAAGAGGCTAGCTTGCCCTCAGAGAAAGCAAGGAAACCACCATCAGACAACACAAACTCACTTCGGAAAAGCGCCAGGGTCTCCAAACCTCCGTCCCATCTGACGGACATGGTA
>CAXKVX010000422.1:0-335000 GCA_964058865.1 Eleocharis quinqueflora
GAGCCAGCTATCCCGATACTGCTAGCTGTTGGTGCTGTGCATCAGCATTTGATTCAGAATGGATTGCGCATGTCTGCTTCCATTGTTTCTGACACTGCACAATGCTTCAGTACTCACCATTTTGCTTGTCTGATTGGATATGGTGCCAGGTAAAATCTAAAAGTTGTAATAATCTATCCTTTAATGGTTTTCTTAGCAAATATTTTCCAAGAAGCATTTGTACCTTGAAACTTCATGATTGCAACATTTCTTTCTCTCTCAAAACTTCATATTAAATTGGCAACTAGAATAATCTGGTGACTAAATTCATGTCATGTGTATATCTTAATATCGATTTTAGTCTATTCTCATCCAATTCTTTGAAAAAAGCTTTTTAATATTCCTTGCAACGTAATTCTCCTTTATGTGTTTTGTGCCCTTATCTTATGCATATATAATTGCTATTTCGTTAGTGCGGTGTGCCCTTATCTTGCACTAGAAACATGCCGCCAGTGGAGATTAAGCAACAAAACTGTAAATCTGATGCGAAATGGCAAAATGCCTACAGTTACCATTGAACAAGCACAGAGAAACTTCTGCAAGGTTTGCCTTCTGCCATTCATTTTCTTTTTTATTGCTACCATTAGCCTTTCTAGTAAACTCATTGTCATATTTAGCTCTCAATCTAACATTGATCTTTGAATTTCAGGCAGTGAAATCAGGTCTTATGAAGATTCTTTCAAAGATGGGTATCTCATTGCTCTCAAGGTTTGTAATCTGGTTACTTTGACCGAATCAGGAGTTCGATTTTCTCATTTGATTAATATTTTATCCACAATTGGTGATTATATATTGTCTACGGGCTTCTTTTATGTAGTTACTGCGGAGCTCAAATATTCGAAATCTATGGCTTGGGACAAGAAGTAGTTGATCTTGCTTTCTGTGGAAGTGTCTCAAAAATTGGAGGTCTTACACTCGATGAGGTAAATCTGAGTATAATATTATTTTTTCCAAACAATTCTGAATCTTTGCAACAATATTCAAACTTTTGATTTTGATTCTCTATATTTTTCCTCCCGATCTTTCTCAAATTCTCTATGCTGACATCCATTTTGTTCATCATGAAGTTGGGAAGAGAAACATTGTCATTTTGGGTTAAGGCCTTTTCAGAAGATACTGCAAAGAGACTAGCAAATTTCGGTTTCATTCAGTCTAGACCTGGAGGTAAGTTGGTGGATAATGCTTATCTATTATCTCCCCTTGGAATTTTGTTTTAGCTTATCAGTTTCTCTCTATTTTCTTCTTTCCTTAACTGCGAGATTAGTGCCCTACAGCTGGGACCTTATGTCCACAATATTTCTCAAATTTGTGGCAAGACAGGCTATTTTGTTGAGAAAATAGATACCTAAAGCTAAAACTAAGCTTATGTCAAGGAAATCGCCTCTTCTATTCTTAAGTTAAATAAAAAGATCTCTTGAGTCATTTTACCTCCCTTTGAAAGTGATATTTCAAGCTCTTTGCTTTATACAATAGCATGTTTTTTCCTCTTTCAGGTGAGTATCATGGGAATAATCCCGAGATGTCCAAGCTTCTTCACAAAGCAGTCAGGGAGAAGAGTGACAATGCATACACCATCTACCAGCAACATCTTGCAAACCGACCTGTTAATGTATGCATATACTTTAATTATTATAGTTTTATCACAATAAAAGCACAAGACATACATAAATAGTATTTCTCTCCGTCTCTTCTTGTCACCTTTTTTTTCTCCCTCTTTTGAAAGGTTCTCCGTGATCTTCTTGAATTTAAGTCTGACCGAGCGCCTATCCCTATTGGCAAAGTGGAGCCTGCTTCATCTATAGTGGAGCGTTTCTGTACAGGTGGGATGTCTCTTGGGGCTATATCTAGAGAGACCCACGAAGCGATTGCTATTGCCATGAACAGACTAGGTGGAAAGTCCAACTCAGGAGAAGGTGGCGAGGTGAGGAAAATGCAATAAAAAAAGCAACCTGAACATTTTTACCAACATCTTATCCTATCTCTCAACTGTACTAGTTAAGCTATGATAATAGGCATGCTGTCATGAACTAGAATTTAGCGACTACTTATTGATCCTGAAAAGAATCTGAAAGATCTAGACTACGACTGGTACTATCGTATGAAATCTGAATATGCTGGTGTATGATGAAACAGTGGAAAAAGATAACTACATATAATACAGAAACAGTGGAAAAAGATGACTGTTTTGCATTATAATCATTGAAATATCCTTGTTGCCAGTACTTGGTATTTTTTTTTTTTGTACCAGTTCTAGTGTATCATGAATAAATCTCTAAATGAAAACCTAAAGCTTTTTCTTCCTGCTAATCCAAAAGCATTTTAAATATTTCATAATTGTATAAGACTATAAGTTATGTTTATGAGAATATTTATCATTCAGGATCCAATTCGGTGGAGTCCACTTACTGATGTAGAAGATGGGTACTCACCCACACTTCCTCACCTCAAGGGCCTTCAAAATGGTGACACAGCTACAAGTGCTATCAAGCAGGTAAAAACAATAAAATGTTGTCCGACTTCTTGTAAATTCTGTTTTGCATTTTGCGCATTTTGCTTCAGCATTTTGATGTTGAGCTAATTTACATAATATGAAGTGCTTATGTTGTAGTACCTCAATTTTGATACTGATACATTACTACCTAAATAGACTGTTGTTGAGAATAAACTAATAGTGCTTTAAGGAGCTTAGATCTTGTGGTATCTGCTATTAGGAAGTATCAGTACCAATGGTTGTTATCTGTCGTGCTGTAGAAAGTATAAGTACCAGAAATTGTTGTGTTATAATGGTGCAAGGGGGATCCCTCTTTGGATCTTTCATTATTTTGGCCTCCGGATATGCTTTACCAAATATCAATATGGAGTAAAACAACAATTTAGGTGGCTTCTGGGCGGTTTGGAGTGACCCCAACATTTTTAGTGAATGCGGAACAACTGGAAATTAAAATTGCACAAGGTGCCAAGCCAGGAGAAGGTGGCCAATTGCCAGGGAAGAAGGTCAGTGCCTATATTGCACGTCTAAGGAACTCCAAGCCTGGAGTGCCTCTGATTTCTCCACCCCCGCACCATGATATCTATTCCATTGAGGATCTTGCACAGTTAATTTATGACCTTCATCAGGTAAATGAAACTAATTTGTATTCAGGTTTTATAGCATATGTGAAATGCCTTAAAAAGAAAGCCATTGTAGCATGCTGAAAAAAGGGTGAATTTGAGTGACTAGGTTGAAGGAAATAGATGAAGCATCCCAAGTTTAAAATTAAAAGGAAGACCGAGGGGGTTAATTTTTCAAGATCTTTCTCTTTCTTTAATCTTTTCAAAAATGAACAGATAAATCCCCGAGCAAAAGTTTCTGTAAAGCTTGTAGCGGAGGCTGGCATTGGAACTGTGGCCTCTGGTGTAGCCAAAGGAAATGCAGATATTATACAGGTAAGTATCAACCCCTGTAATTTTCGTTGATTGCTTAAGTGTCACTCTTTCATCAAATAATAAATCATATACGAGTTTTAAACTTAAAATGGTGAATTTTATTGCATAATCATTTGTTCTTCTTGGTAGTGTTAACTTTTTTTTGTTTTGCTGGAGTCTGAAAACTAGCATGCTAAGGGATTTCTGTGTATTACAGATATCTGGACATGATGGAGGAACTGGTGCTAGTCCGATAAGCTCAATCAAGCATGCTGGTGGTCCCTGGGAGCTCGGTTTAACTGAAACTCATCAGGTGAATTCTATTCAATTTTCTGCTGTTTTTGTTTTTGGTTTCCAATATTTCTTATTGTTTTACAAGTGAGCTTAGCTTCCAATATTAGTTAATTTGAAGCAAAATGAATAATGAAAACTTTGAAAGGGAAAAAACTAAAAATCGAAAAGGCAATCTATTGAGTTCCTAACAGAGCTTTTATAACCCATAATGTTTACATAACTTGTATCCCTTGTGCAGACACTCGTTCAAAACGGGTTACGAGAGAGAGTGATCCTCAGAGTTGACGGTGGATTTAAGAGCGGCTGTGATGTCCTGATGGCTGCAGTTATGGGTGCTGATGAATATGGCTTCGGGTCGGTGGCCATGATAGCCACAGGTTGTGTCATGGCCCGAATATGCCATACCAACAACTGTCCAGTTGGTGTCGCAAGTCAGGTTGTTATAAATTATATATATTTTTTATTTTACTGGTATTTTTATGCTTTCGTCCATATTTTATATATTTTTTATCATTACTTTATGACACAGAGAGAAGAACTTCGTGCTCGGTTCCCTGGTGTTCCGGGTGATTTGGTTAATTACTTTCTGTATGTTGCTGAAGAGGTACCGAATCATTTTTTAGTGTCACAATTTTTAGAATCGAAAATGAAGGAAAATAATAAAAAAAGGAAAAAAATGAGAAAAACAATTTGAAAAGGAAAAAAAGGACAAAAGTAGATCGGTCAGCTTTGCCTTAATACATTTAAGATGAAATCCAAAACCAGAGCATATCCATGTCGAAACAAAAAATACTGGTTTGGGTCTTTGACTGATATGATAAAGTTGGAAACCATTGGTTGGATTTCTTTCACTGTAAATTTTGGTAATTTTGATAATTACTTTGTCGTTCATCCATAATAAAACTACCTTCTAGGTGAGGGCAACTTTGGCTCAGTTGGGTTATGAAAAGCTGGATGACATTATTGGACGCACAGATCTGCTGAAAGCTAAGCACGTCTCCCTGATGAAAACTCAAAATGTTGATCTTAGCTACATTACGTCGGTATGGCTTTTTGCAGTAAATTGTTGGAAACAATTAACAAATTTGTCTAGGCACTCTACGCATTAATTTGTTGTCAACTGATAAAATTACTGTTTTTTTAATAATCCAGAGTGTTGGAATGCCGACCATGAGCAGCACGCTGATAAGGAAGCAGGAAGTGCATACTAATGGTCCTGTTTTGGATGAGACCATCCTATCAGACCCTGAGGTAACATCTAAATAAATTTATATTACCTTTATTTGTGTTAATATTTTGTCAGAATTTCCTGCATGAGCAAATATTTGCATCATAGAACTCAATTTGGAGTTGAATTCTGTAGTATGTTTCTGGAACATGTTAGTTTTTTCTGATTATGTTTATTAACTTGTCGTTTCAAATTGTCTCTTGTAGTGTCTCTTGAGAAAGCTTGTGAGCTATATACAATTCTTATTTATGTCAGATAGTAGTGCTAATTAGCTCTTGAAATCACAAAACTTTACAGATAGTTGATGCCATTGAGCATGAAAAGGAGGTTTCCAAGACGATACAAGTATACAATGTTGACCGTGCTGTTTGTGGGCGAGTTGCTGGTGTTATTGCAAAGAAGTACGGAGACACTGGTTTCGCTGGTCAGCTTAATTTGACGTATGTTTTTCATTTAAACACTTCCATTTTGCTCATTTTAAGAACTGCAAATGGACTCCAAGACATGTTGGCAGTGATATTTGTAACACAAGCTTGGTTTCATTATTTCCTTTTTTTCTTTGCTTTTTTTATCTTTACCTTTCAATATCCGTCCACTTTCTTTACTGTTTGAGTCAATACTAAAATGTATAGTTTAGGCAGTCCTGTCTGCGTCTGTGGGTTGCACGCAAAATAAATGGGAAAATTTGTAATTGGATGAACCCAAAAATAAAACAATAATTTGGGGGAATGGAGTAAGGTAGAACCCAAAATTTGGTTTGCATGTCCTGCTTTCCGTGCATCTGTGAAATGATAAGATTTATATATTAACAGCATTAACAATATTGTGTATAACTTGTAGCTTTGTTGGGAGCGCGGGCCAGTCCTTTGCTTGCTTCCTTACTCCTGGAATGAATATTCGTTTAGTTGGAGAAGCTAATGACTATGTTGGAAAGGTGAACTTGCTTATTTTGGTTTTAGTAACTATATTGTTCTATTTTTCACTGATCCAAGTTTTGTTACATTTAGTTTTTTGTTTTGTTTCATTTGTCTGTTTGTATTGAATTTTATTATCTCATATAATTGAGTTTCCTCCAACAGATCACTTCGTGATTGTTCTGTTCATTTCGGTCACTTTGTTTCTGAGTTTGTTCTGTTCTTTGGAATGGACAAATTCTAATGCAGTCATGCCTGTTTGAACTAGATTTCTATAATCTTTGTTTAAGAAGTGCTTTATATCTGTAGATGGAGCACTTTATAGTCTTTAGATGGTTCTAATTTGCAGCCTGGTGGTTTGGTCACTGACATCCAAAAGCCAACATAACTCCTGTTTCTCCTTTTTTTCCTATATTAATTAACCTTATCATTTGTAGGGCATGGCTGGAGGGGAATTGGTGGTGGTACCAGCTGAAACTACTGGATTCCGTCCAGAGGATGCCGCCATTGTTGGTAACACATGTTTGTATGGTGCTACTGGGGGGCAAGTGTTTGTAAGAGGGAAGGCAGGGGAACGATTTGCTGTTAGAAACTCTCTCGCATATGCGGTGGTGGAGGGCACTGGAGATCACTGTTGTGAGTATATGACTGGCGGTTGTGTTGTAGTACTTGGAAAGTACGTTTTGTTCTTTTTGAATATATATATATATATATATATATATATATATATATATCTGTCGCTGTTAATGGGAATTATCTTTAGGAAGGAGATGTACATTTACATATTTAACAAGTACACTCCTGGTCCCAGGATAATTGGAGCATGCGTTCCATGCCATAACTGTTTCCTTTTTGTTTTTATAATATTGTTCTCAACAGGGTTGGAAGGAATGTTGCTGCTGGCATGACAGGCGGCCTAGCTTACATTATTGATGAGGATGACACTCTCATTCCTAAGGTTTGTATTATGAATTCACTTACTGTACCTATTGTCTTGGTCAAAATTTTGCTGGACTAAGTTAATTGTGACCTTTTGGTCTTTTTTAATATTATTTTCTTAATTGTAATCAAAATCTTTAGAATAATGAGTTCAATGGAAGAAGTTTCGTTTTGTCTAAAGTACAAATTTGTATGAATGAGTGTGGTCCAATGATGCATGTTTGCAAAGCCAATTTTTTTTCATAACCTATTATTGGAAGCAGGTAAACAAGGAGATTGTGAAGATCCAGAGAGTGAATGCTCCTGCTGGACAGATGCAGCTAAAGAGTTTGATAGAAGCTTATGTTGTAAGCATAATATATATCACTGGTTCATTGATTGTGTTCTCAATTCCATGTGTAACTCTTTTCCATTGCTTCTTGAAGGAAAAAACTGGAAGTGAGAAGGGTGCTGCAATCTTGCAAGAGTGGGAGGCATACCTCCCCCTATTTTGGCAGTTAGTGCCACCAAGTGAAGAAGATACACCTGAGGCTTGTGCTGAGTTTGAGAGGGTAAAGAGCAAGCAATTACAATCTGCCTGAGGCCTTTCGAGCCACATCAATTTTGCACAATTGGACTTCGCTTGAAGAGTGTCATAAAAAAAAAACACTACTGACGCCTGAACGGGAGGAATCTGCTAACCTTGTTGGGCTTGCATGTTCGCCTACTGTTCGATACATCTCAGGCATGTGAATTTAGTCCCAACCCTTGTGTATTGTTTCACTTGATATGTGCCGTAAATACGGTTTAATGTATAGCTTTCTTTTGTTGCATGGACTGCAAATATTGATATGCTTATTTATTTGCCTATAAAGAATGCAGCTTGATTTAGAATGAGTGAAAAAATCTTTCACATCAAATGTGTTGTTGTATAAAACCAAGTTGAATTATTAATCAGATAACTTCAGCATCGTGTATTCGTCAGAACTTGTTTATTTGTAATTACTGTTCTAAACTCCTAATCATTAGGATAACAAAGTCTCCATGTCAGAAAAAGATGAGAGGGGTGGCCTGGGTTTAGCCTATGGGCAGTACATTTTTACATTATTCCAATTTCTTTTTACACGACAGGACCTTCAGGTGTACATTTTTACATGACTTATTGATCTTTGTTCTTGTTCTTATTAATTATTAATTCAGGTGTACTATTTTTCTAGAAATCTAAATTGATTTTGTTTAGCTCAAGATATTTGTTGATTATTGCTTTTAGATTTACCATGATACCATCCACCATTCAGCAAACTTGCTAGCTGTACGCGTTACTTCTTGGGGGTGTATTTGTCAATTCGTTATAACATGAAATATTTGTTCATTTTAGTTTATAACATAAAATATTACTTGCTAGTTGTGCTCAATCCTTTCGTTTTGAATGCTAAATTTTAGGGTAAGCACCGCCGAATAAAATAGTTAAACTTCTTTTAGCGAAGTTTACGTAATTGTGCTGTTCTAGCTAATTGCTTTATAACATTTTCTAGTCTATCCCGAATTGATCGTTGCCAGTATTATGATATTTTGATAATAGTTTCTTAAACAATTAAAGGAATACAAAAATGAGAAGTGAGCCTATTTTTTATTTTAGTTAAGTTTAAAAAAAAAAATTATGTATGGATTTTGAATTTATTTCAATAGTTTCCACGAAAACGAGTCGACGTCTCTTACAATTGGAATTGTTTTTTCGTGATATTGATAGTGGAAGGAGGAAATCACATATTTCACAAATTACAAAACACTTGAATATGATTATTGAGTATTAACACGGATTCCAACCTAAATCGTTGAAAATTGAAATTGACACAAAAAGTGTGAGGACTCCAAATTTTACCAACCGATTTAACAATGTTGGTTAAACAGAAATATCAATTGTTATAGATAAGAAAAAATATCTCAAATTTAAACTATTCTATTATCTAGTATAAATAAGTAGTCTTGATTTTCATTTAGGCATCAAGCAAAGCAAAAAAAACTCTCTAAATACAAGAGTGTTAGGTGCTTACTAGTATAAGTTGGAGGTGCAGAGTATATTAGTAGAAGTGTTGTCTTAGAAATCTATTGTAAGAGATGTAAAATAATTTGGTATTAGATCAATATTGTCGGGGTGACTCTATCGAAGTTCATGGTCAGTCGAGGTATAAACTGTAGATTGGGACATATAGTTGGATGACTGTCATTACATACTGTTGACACCTGCAATAGTGCCAATTATTAGTCTAAACAAATAAAGGAATAGAACAAGACATGAGCATACAAAATAGACAGGCAAGGTTGCAGTTAGGGCTGCTAATGAACAATGCGGTTCATGGACAAAATGGACTAGACACTACTGAACATTTATGGAATGGATTATTTTTTTGTCTTGGTTGAAGTTCAATCCAAGTCCAATTAATAAAATTGAACTGAACTAATTGTGGACAATCATAGACAAATTATGGACAAACTATGGACTAATTGCGAGCTTAGTGTGGGATTAAATGAAAATATGTTCAAACATCTCAATAGATCAACCAAGTTCTAACTCTCTGTTTCACAGAGAGAGAACTAAGTTATTCGCACAAAGAAACCTAAGTTATTCAATACAGTGATAAAAGAGCTTTCATTTAAAGAGGATGATACACTGTGGTGTCCAAAGTCATGTCCATATGGTTAACTCATGGATAAATAATGAACATTATTCGGTTATAAGATGAACTAGACATGGACCGGATATTAGTAGATAATTATGGACTTGGTTTGGTCATGAACTTTAACTCCTCATCAGCGGACTGAGTTGGACATGGACTGGAACCCGTCCATTAGCAGCCCTAGTTGCAGTACTATTAGGTTGGCTTGATTTTCAAAATATCAGAGACTTAAATGAAAAATTGGTCAAAACCTCATCAAAAGCCAACAAGATGCAAATGAGGACCCACAACATATTTTAAGAAAGCTTACGAGATGTTTATATGATTGAAGAAATTATTTGAAGCATAATATGTGCAGTTAACATGATTGTCGTATTATTAAATAATTACACATAACATTTTGAATGTATTCAAGGGTCAAAGCTCAAGAAAACCAAGTCAAATTATATATCAATAAATTATATAGGAAATTTATGAATTTTTAGCTATATTTCAGCTAAAATTCGACCATTTGTGCCTCCAAACAATTCAAAACCAATTTGCATGAATTAGAATTGAATTTTCAATGAATTTAACTGTTCTGGGGTTTGAATGGGCTTGGTCTACACTGGCGCTATTGGGCTCCTAGAAGTTGTCAGCCCCTTGGCTCACATAAATCGTGCTCACCCAAAATTAGAACATATTGGGTCAGTTCTTTGTCTCTCATTAAACCTGACATGTGGGTCCCTCTGCTAAACATATAATTAAATGCTGCCAAAGATCCTAACCCAGACCTTGTTAGTGACACATTAACCCATGCCCGAGTTTTAAAGAGTTGCCCAGATCAAATTAAGAGAAGATGAGAAAGGATATTAACTCACCCAATAGGATCTTGACACGTGTTCTTCTTCATCCCTTCTTCTGATTTCTTCGACTCCGTTGAACTGGAGGGCTCTAGCCAAATCCAAACTTCTTCAATTCTTCGAGTTAGACTTCAAATAAAGTACAAATCTAAAGAGGAGAGTGAGGAGAAATCATGGCAATCATCAACGGATTTAAAGATGAAAGGATAAGCAAGAAAGTTTGAGTCAAAACTCGACAACACCTAGTCAAATGAGCAATTCAAGACATCAGAGCTTGAACCAAGATGTTGGATTGACTTTTGGGATCACCATGCTAGTGGTGTGCTTGATTTGGTTTGAGAATATTAGAATCGATGGCTGCACTCAACTTTCTCTCTCACGCAGTCACTGACAAGTGGGCCTATGCCTCAAGAAGGATGGTTAGATGAAGGAGAATGTTGCAATGACCTCACAACACTCAATTTGGTATGATGGAGGCTTAGCATGATTCGATTGGTGTTTAAAGAGACTAAACCCAATTTAATGACTCGAATGAGGGATATAACAATAAAAAAAATCAATTCAAATGGCTAGAAGAAGCTTTTATTCCTCGGATAAATTTGCTGACCTCACTCTTGTACTTGTTAAGGACACCTGAAGATCCTATGAGAGCTAGTTGGATTGAAGCACACAGATTACTGCCTAAGTGGCATCATCTGAAGCATGAAAATCGAAGACTGAGGTAAAAGATATTGTCTGCAAGGTTGTTACAGCTTCTAAAAGCACAAAGGGATCACAAGCAACACCTGAATGCATACAATGCAACACACAATATCATATAAGCTCAAGTTAAGAAGAAATGAAAATTAAGGCATAGCCAATCATAAAATAAAAATCTTTTTGTAAAATCCACGATTAGGGGGATATCTGCTAATGATAGTTAGTTAGTGAAGTTATTAAGGAGACTTTTGTCTTGTAACGAAGGACGTGTAAGAAAAAAAATTAGAGAATGTTAGTAGCTCTCATTTAATTATTAGCTCGTTATCTTTGCATTACATATTTACATGCAAGTTTTCAAATTGCCTGAGTGATTAACGAGACATCTCGAAAGAGTACAAAGATTTTTTATGGAAAAACATGTTACGTTACTAAACGGGTTTAGTAAAGAAAACTATCCTTTGATCCAAAAAAAAGAACAAACAAAAAGTTAATCAACTCATATTCGGTGCTCAATGTTTTCTTGGATCTTTACATGATCTAATCTACAGATGGCGGGCATTATTACCTTTTGCATATCACTGTAATTTCAACGGCTAGGATTCCATGTCAGCGTGTTCGTCAGAAGAGGTGTAGGATCGCTAGTTTATAACATCTATTATATATCATTGTCTCATGTCTTGGCATTGTAAAATCTACATTGCTAAATAATAGTGTTTTCACCGTTCAAGATTCTGTTTAATTTTTTCCCGGTCTTTTTTTACAGAAAATTTGTTTTTTTGAAAAAAAATTCAGATTTTTTTTACAAAAAATGCATAGATAATAATGAAACTGTTTTTTATATAGAAAAAACATTAATAGTGACGGAGTCACGTGTCTTTTCTAATTTTCTTCAGAAGCGCTCCAAAATTCAATTTTCTGTAGATGTTGTAATTATGTATGAGTGGGTGATTTGTTTCCAAATTCCTCGGCATGTTAGACTCTGCGGCGAGCACGAAATCAACACTCGCCACACAATCAGTTTACGGAGTAAATCACAAACAATCTCCAAACACGAATAAAACCCTCCTATCAGTTCAGAACTACTGGTTTTTAGCATTTTTTCTGTATGATTTTGTAATTTCTCATCTCGACACCGATTCGCACGGCCATAGCGAAGGCCTAAAACACACTCCTCTAGATCTAAGACCGAGATCCAGAAACCCTCCTCCCCTCTCTCTTCCCTCTCGCTTCTCTCATGGCGTGCATCAAGAGCGCACAGAGATCGGCGCTGGTGGCGATCGCTCCCGATGCGCCGTATTTCGCCGCTGGGACGATGGCCGGCGCCGTGGATCTATCCTTCAGTTCCTCTGCTAATCTCGAGATATTTAAGCTCGATTTCCAATCCGACGCTCCTGATCTTCCTCTTGCGGCGTCAGTTCCCAGTCCGGATCGGTTCAATCGGTTGTCGTGGTCAAAACCAGCTTCGTCTGAAGAATTCTCGCTAGGTTTGGTTGCTGGTGGGCTTGGCGATGGATCCATTGGTGTGTGGAACCCTTTGACTATGATCAGGTATGTGTTGTTCAACAGATCTGATGCGTTATTGATGTCTGGTGTTGCAAGACTTCAAATGATTTGGAATTCTAATGAAGAGACTGAAGTACGGATGAGTAGATTTGTCATTGCTTGTACCATATACTGGGATTAGAATCTTAATGGTAAACAAATAGAGACCAACGGAATCGCATTTGGAAAAGAGTAGGCATGTCATTGGAAATAGAATTTTGGGTGGTTACCGAGCTCTTGAGTAAAACTTAACTTTGAATTTGATCTGGAGATCTAAAAACATCATTTGGAATGCTGTCTGAAGCCAATTATCATTGTATCCTGTCTGGCCTCAGTGCATTACATTGTGTTGGTTTGTTTTCTAAGTTATTGTATGTTCTAGCTGAGGTTTTAAGCGAGAGTTACTGTGTTGGTTTTAGTCTAACCTACTATGTGTTATGCACTTGTGCCAAGTTGTATAAACCATCTTCTAGGAAACAAGCCAAGTAGTGTTTTGTAATTCTGGTGTACAACAACATTTTTAATTGGAATAGTTTGATGGGACCTTCATTCTAGCAAAACTTTTGTCCTTCTATAATTCGCTCTTTTTCTTGGTAATTTCTGATGCTCTACATTTTTCTCTTTGCGTTTTGCACATAAGCTCCCAAGATCAAGATGGAGCGTTGGTGGCTAGGCTTGAGAAACACACTGGACCGGTAATAATGTTGACACCAAAAATTTATCTATTACCATGTTATCAGTATCATCTTTCTGTATCTGGGGTTGGCCTTAGTTTAGTGGACTCTTCTTTTGTTTTGTACTTCAACATAGGTTCGTGGTTTGGAATTTAGCACGCTGTCACCAAATTTGCTTGCTTCTGGAGCTGATGAAGGAGTAATATGCATCTGGGATTTGGCAAAGCCTCCTGAACCAAATCTTTTCCCTCCTTTGAAGGTATTACGTTTTTCTTCATATTAGATGAAATGTTTTGATAGGTTATTCTTTCATGATTTTTTTTTGAGTTTTCTATATTTTCTGATAATGGCATGAGTGACATTTTCTTTGAAAATAGGGAGTTGGCTCCGGGGCTCAAACTGAGGTTTCTTATGTCTCATGGAATCCGAAGTTTCAACACATACTTGCTTCAACTTCATATAATGGCATATCTGGTAATTAACTTCTTGTTTTTTTGTCAATTTGTTATGGGGACAGTGGAATACTTACATGTGCTACTTCTTTTTCTTATGCTCGACTTCCAGTTGTCTGGGACTTGAGACAGCAAAAGCCCATAACAAGGCAAGTACGTAATTTGATGTTACCAATTGCCAGTAGTTGCTGAAACATCTTCTTTTCTTATCTTAACTTTGCTTCTGCTATGGTTAACAGCTTCTCAGACCCAAATAGAAGGAGGTGTTCAGTTTTGCAATGGAACCCTGATATGTCCACACAACTAATTGTTGCATCTGATGATGATAGCTCTCCTTCTCTCAGGGTATGAAGATTATCACAGTATTCTTTTTTTCATAATTTGTCATGCATTGAATAATTGTTAGAACTTTTTAAAGAGTTGAGGCCATTTTTGAAATTCGGGAGCTTTATTTGTTTTGTTAAAACTTAAAGAGTGCAATGTTGTTTCCACAATGATATTCAAAATTGCAATAGCAACTTCCTGATTCTGTTCCTTGTTTTATACTTTGCATGTATAGATTTTCGTACCATAAGGTGCTTTATCATTCAAAGTCCTTCTGAAAGAGAATCTAATTTTTTTTTTGTCAAACTTTGTCTATGTGCTATCTTTCAAGCCCAAGAAGGACAATAATTTTTTAGATAAGCTATCAATATTAGGATTTTAAGATCTCATCAGAACAGAAGAAAACACTTGTCATCTTATCACTACACTACACAGTTTTATGTGGCGGTTATTGTTATACAAAAGATTTTTGCTGCTTGTAGTCATGTCTTGTATCCCCTTTGCATTTTACTTTGACAGGTGTGGGATGTGAGGAAAACAATATCGCCTTTGAAAGAGTTTGTGGGACACAAAAAAGGTTTAATTTACTTTACCTCTTGAAGATTTCAGATCTATTCATAATTTTTTATAGATGCCTGTAACTTCATATGTGTTTTCTAATGTCCTATATATTTTTTATTGTTTTTGCTTCTGGATACCAGGTGTAATTGCCATGTCATGGTGCCCCTATGATAGCTCATTTTTGCTTACCTGTGCTAAGGATAACAGAACTATTTGTTGGGATACTCATAGTGGAGAGGTACAGAATCATACTTTCATCCTTATTTACTGTATGTTTCTACATGAAACTGCATCTACCTTGATAAACTAACTAATGTTGTTGTCAATTTATTTAAATGTGCTACAGATAGTAAGTGAACTTCCGGCTAGCACAAACTGGAACTTTGATGTGCACTGGTACCCGAAGATTCCAGGGGTCATTTCAGCATCTTCTTTTGACGTTAAAATTGGAATATACAACATAGAGGTACTGGATATTTTATTTAAATCTAAGTCATTTTTGGCTCACAAAGATGATGGATTTTCATTGCATCATGTCAATTAATGTAACCCATCTTCCAGGCTTGTGGCCGCTATTCAGGTGGAGAGGGATCCTTTGGTACTGTTCCAGGTATTCTAAAGCACATATTCAGCATCTTTTCTTTCAAGTAGCTCTATTTTTATTTTTTCTAGCTAGATTCATCTTTTTTTTCTTCATTTTGCATTGTTTCCAGCTCGCATGAGGGCCCCAAAATGGCTAAAATGCCCAACTGGTGCCTCCTTTGGTTTTGGAGGGAAGTTTGTCTCTTTCCGTGCAAGTCCAGCTGTGCCAAATACCCCAAATACTAGTTCTGAGGTATCCCTACACTGTTCCTTCTTATTTAGCGTAGTTATTTTTTTCCCATGCCATGTAACCTCTGTTTCCTCTGCAGGTTTATGTGCATGAATTGGTTACTGAGCATACTCTGGTTAGCCGATCAACCGAATTTGAAACTGCGATAAAAAATGGGGAAAAAGCATCACTCCGAGTTTTGTGTGAGAAGAAATCTGAGGAGTCGAAGTATGTATCTTTTGACCTCATTAATTGCCTGTTGTGGTTATTTTCATGCTTGTGCTGTAATGTTTTCAAACAGCTGTTTCTGTAAAATTTTATAATATAAATGACTTGTTGTTTCAATTAGAAGTGGCAATCGATAAGCTTTCAGATATTGACATTGTAATGAATTACCAGCTTCTGTTGTGAGCAGAGCTCAAACTTTTGATTGATGCTATCTGCTCTACTAGTTACGGCGTCGACAAGTATGGACCAACAGTTTATGCTGAATTCTGTTTTGTTGCCTTTCTTGATTTATTTGATTGGGTTAGGGCCTGTTCGGCACTGCACTTTTTGTTAGGAATAGGAGTTGAGTTTGGGTTCCTCTTTTGTAGTTTTCTCCGTTCCCAAGTTCGTGGGAAAAGATATACCCAGTCCGAGTGACTTTTTATATTGCGATATGCAATAATGGAGGACTACTTGGGATTAGCAGAATTCTGAAACTAAGGAACCAACTGATTTCGAACCAGGGGAACAAGATCCAGAGCAAAAACCCATTTTCTTTTTCCCAATAGTTTGTACTGATTTTGAGTGATTCCTCAGGGATTACATATCCGTTCCCATTTCCAAAATGTTACTGCTGAACGCACAGTGGGAATATAACCCTGTTAACAAGAAACCCGTGCCCATTACCAAAAGTTCCCTCAATTCCGATCAGGGCAATTTTTTGAATTGCACGTCCCCGTGCTCAATTTATTTTAATGTACTCAATATTTGTTGAATAGATGTGGAGAAGAAAAAGAAACCTGGAGCTTTTTGAAAGTAATGTTGGATGAAGAGGGTGCTGCAAGGACTAAACTGCTGGAGCATCTTGGCTTCAGTATACCAGAAAGCCAAACTGTTGACTCCACTAATGACCTTGTGAAGAGCCTTGAAGATTCCCTCAGTTTAGACGACAATAGCACTGCTCCTGAGGCAAGGGATTCTCACTTCCTGGTTGATAATGGGGAGGAGTTCTTCAACAATCCCCAGCCTACCTCTGAGGATGCATTAGTTTCAGAAGAGAGTGACTCCAGCAATGGAACTGAACAGGCAAAGAAGGATGAAGTACAACAGATTCCAGAAATTCCTTCAGATCCTGTCGTTGATGAGAGCATTCAGCGTGCCTTGGTGGTGGGTGACTATAAAGCAGCTGTTGCACAGTGTGTTGCAGCTAATAAGATGGCGGATGCTTTAGTTATTGCTCATGTTGGAGGTCCATCTCTTTGGAAGAGCACCCGCAACCTTTATCTCAAGAACAGTGTTTCCTCATATTTGAAGGTGCTATGCTATGTTTTACGTTATTTACTAACCAAGTCCCTGATTGATCTGGCAGACTATCTGAAGAATGTCAGATGCCATGAACTTCCCAAAACATAATTTTAATGTATAATTGAAACTAACCTGGTTATTATTCATACTTCATCTCTACAGTTAGCTACTGATGCCTCAATGATACTTTTTGCCTAGTCCCAATTCTAAAAAGCAAAATGATATTTTCCTCCTGGTCTTATTAAACAGACAGATACAACGGTCACTGATTGATGTTAATTTTCAAGATGTATCTGCACTGATGCTTAAAAACTGATATGAATTGGCAAATACAATTACGAACTAATTGACATTGATGATATTAAATTATTAATAGCCGTAACAAAGACAAGCTATAATGGAGAAACATTTGTAAATTAGAAACATGTAACATCGATCTACAAAATAATACTAGTGTCTGTGACATGCTTTAGTTTCATGATAGAAATAAACTGCATGACATATTTGTCTTGCTACAAGAAAAAAATGGAAGGACGATAGAAGGGTTTTGAACGGGTTCCTCGAAATCCAGATATCCATATCAACTACATAAGGAATTGTAATTATCCATGTTGGTATCTGTATCCATATCTTTGCAGGCATTACTAGTAATTTATGCACCCGATTATATGGGCCAATAGCATCTATATTATTACTGTGATTTGAATTAGAAGATGACTTTCTTTTCTTATCATCCAGATTGTTTCTGCTATGGCTGGCAATGATCTCATGAGCTTTGTTAATACATGGCCACTGAATTCTTGGAAGGAAACATTGGCTCTTCTTTGCACTGTAAGCTTGCTTATTAGTTATTACCAATTTCTTAAAAACTTCAACCTATTTGTAGTATTTGCATTTAAGTTGGATCTCAGGAAATCCATGTTTCACTTTAGTTTACACTATTTTAAGAGGTATTAGTTACAAGAGCCTTAACAAAAGCATAGGTGGGTGTAATTTTGTTTGTGTTTGATTTGAAGTTCGCAAACAAAGATGAATGGGCTGTTCTGTGTGACACACTGGCTTCAAGACTTCTAGCTGCTGGTAACACACTTGCTGCAACTCTCTGCTACATTGTTGCTGGCAATATCGACAAAACTGTTGAAATTTGGTCCCGTAACTTGAAATCAGAAGATGAAAGCAGAACTTACGTTGATCTTTTTCAGGTAATTTCCCCGGCAACAAAGTGCTCACTTAAATATTTTGCTCTGGACAGATAGGGCAAGTCATTATTGCAAGTCTGGTTTGGCTGAAAATTTTGAAGAAATAGTTATGTTGAGGTGAAGTTTATTTAGTGATATCATTGAACATGATTTTCTGATACATCATTCGAAATATAATGGAAAAGTCATATAAGTTATTTTATTCTGAGCCAGAAAAAAACATTGCAACTTGAAGCAATTAACTGCAGTAAAGGAAACTGAGTTACTGTGAAATCCTTATGCGTTGATGAAACTTCTTCATTGAACAGCTCCTCAACTCGATTGAAATAAATTGAATTAAGTTCCATCTTAGATTTGTATCCACATGGTGTTGAAAGTTGTATTCTTCAGGCTGTCCCGTTGTGAAGTATCCAGCTATGAAAATGTGGTGTGATTTGTGCTTGGCAGGATTTGATGGAGAAGACAATCACTCTGGCCCTTGCGACTGGGCAAAAGAGGTTTAGCTCTTCCTTGTCCAAGCTTGTGGAGAACTATGCTGAACTCTTAGCTAGCCAGGGCCTCCTTTCTACTGCAATGGAATATCTCAAACTGTTAGGATCTGATGGTTCTTCGCAGGAGCTTACCATCTTGAGAGAGAGAATCGCATTTTCTGCAGAAAATGGTAAGAATTTTCGAGCTCAGAACTATTGCTTGTTTATCGATAGTTGCATTTTGAGGGCTTTTGAACTTGAAGACCAGAGGAACATTAGACGTAGGAGTCTCTGGACCGTTTTGATCGTTATTAGTGCGACAGATCTTTTGTTATAAAATTCACATCTGCGCCTGGATAGGTTATGTTCTGATATAATAAGATATATGATTGAATGCATATGAATGATAATTCTTTGTTTTTAATTTTTAAATTTGCAGCTGCTGCTGATGGTTTCCCTTCTGAGCAACATACTGCCTCTTACTACAGTGCAGATCAATCAAGTCAGAGCAGCATTGATTATCAGGTATTGCTTTTGTGAGAATGCTTATGTCATATCTGGAAATAATTTCCACATGTTAATATAATGTTGACAACTGCCAATGTGATGGATATTGTTAGAAAATACAGTACCAGATTTCTGTTACTTCCCCTATTTATTACCCAACTGAACTCTCCCTTTATTTCAAATTCAGAAACAGGGAGACATGGAATGTTCTGTTTCTGATTTGGTTGAAAGAATTTTTTGTACTCAAAGCTGATAATTATATGCATATTAATTTTTTTTCCTCGTGTATGATGAGTTGCAGACTCAACAGCCGACAAGTATTAGTAACCAATTTGGTGAAGGCTATCAGCAGCCATTGAATCCAACTTATGGAAGCTATGGGCAGGTACAACAGAGACCTGTACAGTTCCAAGACTATACTTCTACCACCCCGGTGCCTTCATTCCAGAGCAACTCAGTACCGTCATTTCAGCCAGCCCCACCACGTACTACTCAGATGTTTGTTCCCTCACCAGCACAGCATGCACCACCGCAGGCATCATTTTCATTGACTTTTGATGATTTTGTAGTCATCCACTTTCTGCATGACATTTATAATTAATATTCTTGCTGTTTACATTTTTCTTGTTCAGCCAAGTTTCATCACACAACCAGCATCTCAGCCCACTGCAGCATCTTTTGTTCCGTCAAATAGATCTGTTCTTAAAAATGCTGAACAGTATCAGCAACCAACAACTCTTGGTTCTCAACTCTATCCGGTATGTATAATTTAATTGTTTGATATTCTGCTTTTAAATGTATTTTGGTTGCTCCTGGTCGTTTATCTGCATTTAATTATGAAGCTTTATGAATTGGAGTATCCGTTAGTCTACAACCTCCTTTTTTTCTTGTTTTTCCCTTTTTTACTGCTAATATGGTCGGCAGTTGCATTTTGCAAAATTAAATCTGTGGACGCCAAATTGATTTAAACTTGAGAGTGAAATTGGGCTCTTTTGGTAAAATTTGTGCTGAGTTGGGTAAATTCTGGATGATTAAATCTTAGTGGAGTATTAGACTTACACCAATAACTTATTAATTAGGTCTCAACTTACTTTGTTCCACATAGGGTAAAATCAAATTCTTTTTTATTTGTTATCTCAACTATTTTTATGGTACTTTGCAGGGACTTGCAAATCCCACATTTCAAGCGCCAGTACCACCTGCAGCTGCAGCACCGCGCGGCCTAGCCCCACCGATGACTGGCTCCAGTCCAAACCAGAACTTCACACAAGCTGTTGGAACCAACCCAAGTTCTGGGTTTGTTCCCATGACTAATCAGAGCTTTGTTCCAAGGCCTGGTATGGGCCCTATGAGCACTACTCAGCCGTCCAGCCCAACTCAGGCACCTGTACAGCACCAGCCAGCAGCTGCTCCTGCAGCCCCTCCACCTACTGTTCAGACAGCTGATACATCAAAAGTGTCAGGTAATATTCGATTGATTTATGCAGCTAACTGAGTCTTGTTCATATATTCTAATATTCATTATATGTTTTCTGTGGTATAATTGTGAATCTCATTATTGGATTGTATTGCCTGCCATATTTATATACCAAGGGTTTAACAAATCTTGTACGGAATCCATTTTACAAAGTGCCAACATTGCATGTATAACCTTACCAGCCGATTTCTTCAGTGCTTTTGGCATAAATTAAATAGACTCGAAATATTTGTGAGTTTCATCTATGTGACATACCCAGTAATTTTTATATACAGAAACCTTATATTTTCTCATTGTTATTGGTGCATGCCAAGCTCTGTGATTAGAGGCAAATATTGACTCTTGTACTCCAAAATACTTGCAGAGTTGACTTGTTCCACAGAAAACTTTATTATATAATAAATATAAGTCTGCAGAAAACTTTATTATATAATATAATAAGTCCAACTCCGCCTATGTTTTACATAGCCGGCCCCAAGCCCGGAAATGAGGGTTGTGAAAGGCTTGGTGAGCCAACGTAAAATTCAGCCAATCTCATGCCAAATGAAATCCAATATGGGCTTCATTTCTAGCCTACCCCAACTTGTTTGGGAGAAAAGGCTTTGTTGTTGTTGTTGTTGTCGTTGTATAATATATATTAGTCCATGCACTTGTTTATCTATATTTTTTTGCAGCTGAACTGAAGCCTGTTATAATGACCCTGACACGGCTTTTTGAGGAGACATCAAGAGCGCTGGGTGGCCCACAAGCAGCGAACCCAGGCAAGAGGCGGGAGATAGACGACAATTCAAAGAAAATTGGAGCCTTGTTTCTGAAGTTGAATGGTGGGGATATTTCTCCGAGTGTCGCATCTAAGTTGGTCCAATTGTGTGCGGCACTGGATAATGGTGATTTTGTCACTGCCTTGCAACTTCAGGTAATGTCTTTTTGGTATCTGAGATGTGGTTGTAAAGAAAAAGAGAATAGAATCTGCTTGTGATAACCTATCACTTTTCCTATTGGAAACAATATTTTGTTGAATTTTGGCCTTTGAGGTTTGTGCTGTAAAAATATTCATGAGGCAGGATAGTTGTCCAAGATCCCTGACAAAACTCAATTATATTCAGTACAGAAGTAATAAAAAATTCTTTGATATTTTATCAGGTTTCACTGACAACCAGCGACTGGGATGAGTGCAACTTCTGGCTTGTGGCACTAAAGCGCTTGATCAAAACAAGGTCTAGCTTACGGTTATAAGATCCCGCCTACACCGATGTATGCCCGTGCTCTGGATATAGTCTATATATACAATTTGTTATCACCTTGCTATTTTTGCTCTAGTGTCTCCAGTTACCTTTCTTTTCCTCTCCAGGTTGTCATGATTCCAGCAGCATATTCCCAGATGACTTAGCATAGAATTATGTAGAACCTTTTGTTTTTAAATCCATCTAAATCTTGTCGAGAGAAATTAGGCTTGTGTTGTTTGCCCTTTCGTTTTTCCTTTTAATGGAGGTCGACAATTTTTTTGCGTTTTAGCATTTCTCTTTTATTTTCCTATGTTGGTCTGGCTTTGCTATGTCCAGATTATTGGAATAGAAATAACAACTTAAATGCGTAGTGTGTTAATTTTTTGGACCAGTTTGGTCAACGAAAATTATTTTCGTGCTTTTCAGCAATTATATTTAGATGTACCATTAGTTTTATTAATTTTATTTGTTGTCTTATATAACATTAATAAAAGATTGTTCTCGAATAGAAAAATAGAGAATGATAGCTATTCTAAGTGCACCAAAGGCTAGTGTTTTGGGCATGTTCTCTCTTTGTTCTTCTGTAGCTGACATGTGGGCCAACAATCTACTAACTCGTTATAACACTTGGTTGAGGCGTTAGAATGGATGCTCACTTGTTGTGACGTTTTGCTAGAGCGTTATAGTAACGCTTGTCTCGGAAAATTCAGCATATGTTTCTTCTTTCTTCTCTTGAGGCATTATGACGTCTTGGAAACTCGTTATAACGTCTCTCTGACTCGTTATAATAAGTTGGCTAGCGTTATGGTAACGTTGTGTTTTGTCTTGTGCCTTGATGTTTAGATCATGTCTTGATTTGTTCAGGACATGTTTGAGCATGTTTGACATTGATTTGTACATGTTTTAACATGCATCTTCACCAAAATTTAATGTGCAAGATTAGTACTTTATGTGTTTTGCGTCATAACGTCTCAGGAGGAGAGAGAAGGAACATATGCTGGATTTTTCTGAGACAACCGTTACTGTAACGCTCCAGCAAGGCGTCACAACAGGTGGGCATCCGTTATAACGCCTCAACTAAGTGTTATAACGGGTTAGCAGATTGTTGGCCCACATGTCAGCTGCAGAATGACAAAGAGGGAACATGCCCAAGGCGTTATAACGCCTTCAACCCGTTATGAAACTTTTCTGTAATGCTAGGAGCAATTTTTACAGATCCAAGATTTCAAGAAGTGCTCAGCCTATATAAGAATTGCAGATACGAACCAGAAGATCATCCAAACATTCAGACAAGCTTCCCTTCAGCAATTGAGCAGTAAAAGAGCTTTTTTCAAGTCTCCTCCAGCTATCTAAACCTGAGAGCACTTAGGATAGCTACCATTCTCTATTTGTCTATTCGAGAACATTATTTTGCTATTTGATTAGCCTTTGATGCACCACATTTGTATTGTCAAGTGGTGCATTCATGTCCTTAATTATGTAGTCAATTGGACCTTATAACGGTGCATTGTGGTGTTGTCTCGTGCATCGAGTTAGGAGAAGAAAATTGGCTTACTTGTGTTGGAAGAAGTCAAATATCGTATTCGCCCATTTGTAAAAGATACTTGATTATAGGTGAGATGGCCTGAAAGACGTTTTATTTCGGAAGACCCGTGGACGTAGGCCTAAATTTTTTTTTATTGGCCGAACCACGATACATAGCGTGTCACTTGTTCTTGATTGCTCTCTCTTCACTCTCACTCTCTTTTTAGCTTTTTGATCTTTATTTTTGTGATTTGCTCAATTGATTCTTAGAATTGCTTGCTCTATTAATTGGCTAGGTGATTAAGATCTAAAAGATTTAAATTGAATTGAAATAGCTTCGCACAATTATTTGACTTTAGTCTTGCGCTTTTAGTGAAATCCCCAATCACACATTCTAACAATCTAGTGTTAGAAAGTACTGAAATTGTTCCTTTCGGTTCCTTTCGAAGACAATAATATTTTGTTTTGAACAAATTAATATTTACAATGCTAATATCTAAAACTTTTGCTCAAGTATATTTTGAAAATAAATATAATATATTAAACTATCTAAAATTGTTTATATAATAAAGAATAATATGATTCACCGCATAAAAATGATCGGATAGAGAAAACAATAAGATATATTTTCTTAAAAATATGAGTCGTACTATCATACAAATAGAAAACGGTCCGACTAATAGTTCTCTAATCTCAGTCTTCCGTTCTTGTCCGCCTAACTAATTTTGCAAAAAATGGAAAGTCAAAAGAGTCAAAAGAGGACAAAAATGGAAAGTTGGACCACGTGCATTCTTCTGAACGTTTTTGCCCTACACACTATACTAGATGTTTTGCACATAATGCATGAGGTGCAGACTAAAAAAAAATATGTTCAGATTAAATAAACTAGGTGTTCGTACTATTTCAAGTTTATTTTTGCATTTTTTCAAGTCAATTTTTCACATAATGCATGGGGTGTAGACTAAATAAATATGTGTTTAGACTAAATAAAATAAGTGTTTAGACTAAATAAAACAGGTGTTAATACTAGATGTTTCAAGTCTATTTTTCATTATTTCAAGTCTGCTTTGCGCAAAATGCATAGGGTACAGACTAAATAAAATAAGTATTTAGATCAAATAAAACAAGTGTTCATACTAGCTATTTCAAGTCATTTTTTGCAATATTTGAAGTATGTTTGCACAGAATGCATGTGCTGCAGACTAAATAAAACATGTGTTCAGACTAGTTGAAATATGTGTTCATACTAGCTGTTTCAAATATATTTTGCACTTAATGATGTGCATACTAAACAAAACAAGTGTACAGACTAAATAAAATAGATGCGCAGGCTAAATAAAATAGATGTTCATATTAACTGTAAGAGGTGTTCATATTAGAAGTTGATATGAACACCAGAGAAGTTAATATGAACACCTCAGATGTTAGTTTTAACACTAGAAAAACATTCAAAAAAATAATAAGACAAAATAAGATAAAATAAAAAAGTGACAAAATAAGAATAAGACAAAAAATAAAAGAGAACGATGGACGAAAGTGAAAAACGAAAGGTTGGGAAGTAGAATATTTTCTCGTGGAAAAATAAGATGAAAAAGAGTGATTCATTTACCATAGCTAAAACAAATCTTAAAACTTCGTAAATGGAGCAGTACCTTTTAAGAAAATTTGTAAACCGTAAACTTAAGGAGCAATTTCTTGCTTAAATTTTAAACCTCGTGTAATATTTTGGGAAAGGAAGCTGATATATCGATTTCTTCACTGATCACTCCATCGATTCCAACAATATAGGTTTAGTTGAGTTCAGTTTGTATCTTTTTTTATGATGTATGTTGTCTTTTATATTATGCATGTTGTTTTTGTTATTATGCATATAATTGACCGGACGTTCCACTGAAAATGAATGTCCCTACGCTCATCGACGCGAATCGCTACGCTTATCGATGCGGACTGGACGAATCCAGTTGCATTTATTTTGAAAATTATTCTAGTTATGATGCATGTTGTTTTTGTTATTATGTCAGTAATTAACGTGCAAAATAATGTAAATAACATGCATAATAACAAGAACAACATTCATAATAATGAAAACATAATAAATCATAAGTAGAATAAAAAAACATAATAAACATAACATATAAATCATAAGTATTTAGACTGTTATGCATGCTATTAAATGCACAATAACAAAAACAAAATGCATAATAACGAAAATAACATACATCATAAGTAAAATAAATTTTCTTCGAAATTCAACTAAACGTGTCCAATGAAAATCGATGATGAGATCGAAGTTGGAATCAGCATAATATTTTCCTTTGGAGAATACGTTAGCAGCTATGTCCATATCACTATATGACGAAAAGTGACCCACAAATTTAAAGTATATGTCGAACTTTCATTAGGTAATTGAAAGTAGATAAGATTGCGCATAAAAAAAGGTGGGGATAAAAAGAGAAAGCAATCATAATTGCATTTATTGGTCTAATGGTCTTTGTTTGATGTTATCCGATTATAACAACTCGACTCTGCTCCCAACAAGACGGATCCGTTTCTGCTGCTCTTATTGAGCAAGAGCTGGGTCCTGCTCTTCTGATTTGGACCGTTCAATTTTGATCGGACTGTTCACAGATGAAAATCAGAAGACTGTATATTTTATAAGTTTTAGATTTGAAATTTGAACGGTTCATATCAGAAGAGCAGGATCCTGCTCTTGCTCAATAAAAGCAGCAGATACGATTCCCAACAAGACGCGGTAAATGAATTGTAATGGTGTTATATTTCTGAAAGCATGAGAGTCAAAATATTTTGTTTTTTTTTCTCATTAGTAGGAAAGGCTCATTAAATTTCTGTTATATTTGTGCTTATTGGAACTAAAATCAAAACTTCCCAATATCAATCAAAGCTAATAATTATAACTTGGGTTAATAATGCTGTCAGTATAACAGAAATGATATTTAGCAATTCTCATAAAATAATGATTACTAAAGAAATTGTTAAACACTGTCAGCAAAAGTGCAAAAAAACTCTCTGAGAATAAGGCAGTGATTATTTTAAATAATCGTTAGCGTAGATGGAGATACGACAAAAGCTATCTAAAATAACCGTTGCTTTTTCTTTTCAGGATTTTTTTCTTCTTCTAAAACACTAGGTCAATGATTTTTAAAATAATTGTTGTCGTAGCTCCAGCTACGTCGACGGACTACATCGACGGTTATTTTAAATAATTATTGTCTTATCCCCAACCCTAGCGTAAAACGAGCGCTTCACGACTCTTACTCTCTCTATCTCTTCCCTCGATCCACCTCCACAACTTCTCAAAGCCATCTCTTCCTCACCCGGTCGCCTCCACACCTCTATCAGATCTAATCAGCTAAAGGTGTGGAGGTTATCAACGATCTCTATTACACGCACCTCTTGTTATTCTGCCTCTCGCTGACGTCTTGGGCGTGAGAATAATCGACTCCGCCAGATCATTCATTTCCACCATCGATCTCGTATTTTTTCTCCTCTCGTGGATGAGTCTTATCATGGTTTCCCCCTCGCTATGTCGTCCCCATCCTCTTCTTTAAGCTAATTTTTATCTCATTATTTTGATATTTCTTATAATAGTTAGAAATAATTATTACTGTAAGGATTAAAAAATGCGATATTTATTATGCAAAAGGTTATCATTATGTAAAATAATTATTACCTCAAGTATGTGACAGAAGTACCAGTTTCTTGTACATATAAACAAGATCTGATACTATGTGTTGCTTGACCAGAAAAAAAAGAATGTAAGGACCAAAATTGATGCTATGTTGTTAAATTGTCAAGGAATAGTTAAATTGTTAGGATTTAGGATTTAGGGTTTCATAAGAAATTGATGCTTAAGGTTTTGAATTTGATAAGAATTTGTTAAATTGTAAGAAATATGTTAGTTTGTTAATAATAGTTAGAAATAGTTAAGAAATAGTTATTTAGAATTCAGAGTTTGATAATAGTATGCATGAGTATTTCATTATCTTAGTACAACATGACATGTTGATATATGCTAATCAAAATTATTTTGCAACACTTATGTAAGTGAAGCATGACTAATAGAGTGAAAACCTGACAATACAAATGTTAATTTCGTTTCTATTACGACACTTGATGAAACTCATGTGTTTCATCTTAAAGAGAGAGATCTTTTTTTCACTCTAAAAGAATAGAGTATTTAATCTACTTTTTTTTCAACATTTACTGTGGATGTACTAATTATTTATTATTTCTAGTACATAAAAAGCATACAGATCACTTGTGATCAAACAATGAGTGCAAATGAAGCCAATTCTAGACAAGAATGCAAGATTTGTCTAGAAAACTAAACAAACTCCAAGCTCGCAATTTTATGACTCGATCAACTATTTCATTTCTACTTTGATGTAATTGATGTCTTAGCTCAAAAGATGCAATTTATATGGCATCTCTTGTTAGTTTTTGTACTAGAAAATTGCACCCTACACATAACTGAGTCTGATGTTAGGTCTATCGAATATTGCAAAAGAGGAGTTCAATTTCTTGGTAAAGAATCGAACAAGAGATCTCGCATTTGTACCATTGTGTTGCTAAGATAACAATTGCATTTTTTAGCTATTTTTTATTTTTTTAGTTAGATGCTTTATTTACATTTTGTTTCTTTTTTCTTCTTTATTGTGATCATAGATTGTAATGTGAGATGTTATATACGATATATATGTGCTATCTATTTTTTCTTTAATTTGGAATATATGTGACAGTTTAAATGATATGTTGGCCAGAAAATCTGAAACTAGCCATTGTAGATCATTTTTTTAAATATAAAGACCTAAGACAATAATTATTTAACAAATAACTGTTGCGTTAGATTCTCTATGACAATTATTATTTACTGAATAACCATTGCTTTATCTCAAATACTATATTTTTATTTTCTATTCGGCAACATTAATTTGACAACGATTCTTTATACAATTCACCAACTCCTTAGACACCAACTGTTGCATAACCGTTGCATATTTCTTTTATGTGGTAGTGTGTGTAGGAGCTTGTAGGTTAAAAATTCACATAATTTTTTTTTGTGAAGTATTCATTTTCAAACACCTTCCCTAATAAATACATGAATTAAACGAATTGTCATTTTTTTTTAATTATTGGTGGAAAGTAAACTTTGCAACTCCTGATTTGTTTGCAAAAGTTTCTCTTTATAAAGCTTAATAGTTTCAATATTTTTACATGCAATTTATACAAATGAACTATGGTCAAATTGTAACTATATTATACCTAAATAATGAATTTGAATCTCGCCAAACTTTTTCAAAATCATTGATTTGTCACTACCGTATCTACCTCTTTTCTATCTCATTATCAATAAATGATATTTGTTTAATTTATTTGTCTGCTAAAAGTTTGTATTTATTAAAGATGATTTACTTAATAAAGTTTCTTATTTTACATGTGTATGTAGATTTTATTATTATGATATCATTTTTTTATAAGAATTGTATATTTTAATTGACGGATAGCCCACTATCATTACAGATAAAAAAAAAACAACTGCATAGTGATTAATTATTTACTGTGCACTTTTAATTCTTGTTTTTCAACCTTTTTTTATGTTTCCTTTTATAGTTAACATGTAACTAATTAATGCTTAGAAATTAGAATCAAGTCCTAAGCAATATTATTCACCATTAAAAGGCATGTGAACCTTGGATAATTAAGGTCCCCAATTTGACCAGTTCAGGAGCAGAGTCAAAATTTTAGATTAAAAGTTGTCAAAATTTCAAACTACTCTCTATTTTCATTAAAAAAAATTTAGAGGTTGCCAATCCGACATACTCATATACTCTTATAATTATACTAACTAACTCATTTCTGAAAAACATTGAAAAATGCCAAGCACCCAGTGGCGGATCCAGATGTCCACTTAAGTTCGAGCACAACTAAACTCGAACACTGAGTTTGAGATCAAACTCGAGCACAAATACACTAAAACACACTAAAATATTATTAAAAGTCAATATTTTTCACCACAAAAATAACAAAAAATACACTAAATTTCACATTTTTTTAAAAATCAAGCCCGAACTTGCTCTAAAATAGATCTGCCACTGCAAGCACCTCCAACACCCCCTAGCTCCGTCCCTGAATCAACCCATAGCAAAAGCTCTAGTTTTATATTCTTAATAGTTGCATTAATTAAGAATCAAGGTGAAGCAGGGACCAGGTAGGAAATGAAGTTGGTTTAATCCAGGTTGGAATTATTAATTTATATTTATGTCTAGCTAGGTGGAATGTAAGCAAGCAACACAACTGTTTGTAAATTGCAAGAAAAAACCAGCCGTGTTCTCTCTGGTTGACTGCTAGTTGAGTCAGTGTGCATGCCACGTCACTATCAATTGAGAAAGTTGATGTCGATAGGTTTCAACTTAATCAACAAGAAAAGGGGTATGGTTGAGTAGAAAGCCAACTAAATTATATTTGTACATCTGAGGTGCGCATCTGGATCTACAGATATGTATCGATATTCGATGCGTACGAAATTTTACGAATCTCGATACGCATCATAGAGTTCATATGCGTAAGCACAATACATACGTAAGCATCATAACTTCAATCAAAGAAGGGTGAAGTTATGGTGTTTGCGTATCTGAACTCTCTGATGTGCGTCGAGATTCGATGCGCACGAATTTTCACGAATCTCGATGCGCATCAGAGAATTCAAATGTGCAAGTACGATACATGCGTAAATACCATAACTTCATCCTCTAAAAAAATGTTCATAGTATGGTAAGAATAATCTTATCATCTTCTTCTTTTACTTTTTTTATGTCCTTTCATAACGAAATGGCCAATCAAGTAAGAAAGACATTCTAACCTAACTTTACCCCATATTGGTTTTTGAAGATATAGACCAAAATTTAAGGTTCTTGGTTGAGTCAGAAATTTAATGAGTATTGTGGAAATAGAGATTTCTTAATTCAAGGTGCGTCGGATTGTTTGAAGTAAAGTGCAGAAAATAACAATTTTCGGTGGAAGTAACAAAATGTAAAAAAAAAATTACGCAACATTTATTCGTCTACCTATTTCAAAAATTACGCTATATTATTATTTCCTGGTGTTACAACTTGCAACATCTCTTGCTTTTGGATGCACGCAATTTGCTGGCATAGGCCGCAGTGCATATGTAAGGTTGACATTTAATGATTTAAACTCATGTTATCATTATCCGAAACACAAAAGATAGTGAGAATTAATTTTAGATTTTCTTTCACGTGCAATGTATTCATAAAAAGTCTAGCTAGATATCGTAATCTCAAACTGTCAAATATGTAATGCTCTAGACGCATTTCGAACAGCTGTGCATATATGACTGCATGGAACAATACAGGATTATCCGTGCAACAATTTCAAATGTTAATTTCATTCCACAAAAAAAAAAAAAAATCAATATATGTTGCCTCTTGCTTTGTCCTGCATGTATACCGCCTGCATTGTCTGTGTTGGTGAGTTGCATCCACGTGAGAGCTCAGCTAAAGTTGAAGACTTTATAGCAAGATCTTTTATTTGATCACAAACGAGTCTTTGACTTGGACAAAACACTTCACATGTTTACCAAGCAGCTGGGTCCAGAGGTCTACACCAATAGTTGGGAATGAGATCTTCTAACGCAGCAAAAATACGGTGCGTGTTGCGCAACAAATTTCAATTTTTTATTTGAATCGAGATTCGTGCAAGCAAAACTTTATAATATCAGATTTCTTCTGAATCAAATCTGAACTGCTTGTAACCTACAACGCAGAAAATCTGAACCGTCTGTAACTGCTCCAGAGGACCCACCTGTTGAAAGTTGATAACATTTGATCTTCTGTGACATGAGAAGATTAGCTTATAGGATGTGGAGAGTCACTACCTGAGTTGTACGAAATTAGAAATGAGCTTGGTATAATTGAGGTTCACTTGTCAATGATGGCATGATGCACAAAACATTTAGGAGCAGATGCAGTGTATGTCAGGAGGGCTCTTGCTCCTCTGATTTTTTTTTTAAAATAATCTTATGTATTTATACGATTTGTCAAAATTTTTTTTTGTAAAATAATCATGTATATTGAAAAAATGTGCATCATTTTGTCCTCTGAAAAAAAATATAAATCTTACCCCCTCACGAAAATTCTGAATCCGCCTCTGAACACATCATGGGTGAAATTTTCTCGTTCGTTTGAATTCAACAGCGCACACATCAAGTTATTTTCTTTTAGGCAATAGACAAACACCTACTAAACTTTTCACTAAACAAATAAGAAAGAAAATACAAACAAAAAAGAAATAATTACAGTGAGCTGAAAATGAAACAAAAGAAAATATTTTCACAAATTTTATCCTATGACAATTGCCGGCGATAAGGTGGAGCGAGAGGTGGTGCTAGTTTCAGTGGAGGCGATGAAGTCGACGGAGCTAGTGTGGTGGATTTTGAGTGAGGGGATGTGCGGTGAAGTGGAACGTGCGATGTGATAGGATGTCATGTCGTGTGAATCTGGTGTGACGGCATAGACTGAATCTAAACCCTTGATCTAGGTGCGATGAGGTGTGGCGGCGACAATGGGGGCAAAGAGTTGGTGTAGCGAGGGGATGTGCGAGGTGAAGAGATGTTTTGTCGGGTGGATGTGGTGTGAGGTGGGGACGACAGCGAGATATTTTTTAGATTTTATTCTATAATTAATTTAGCACTATCATGTTTAGGATTTCTATGTTTAGCATTTCCCTAATTTAGTTATAGGTTCCCTCATCCATAGAAAGGGACCTTGTGTCATTTGTACGAGCATATTTTGTTGAATAAAAATTAGTTCTCTTAGAATTCTGAGAATTTCTTTGCTACTTAGCAGTTATCTTTTGTATTTTCTTATTCTACTTAACTAGTAATCTCTTTCCGTCCTCACAGAGTTGAGATTTGGGTCGTCGTAGTGCGTCAAGTGGTATCAAAGCATAGGTTCAACAACCACATTCGCGTTTGCTTGAAGTTGTAGCCCCATCAACCATCAAAACTCGAGTCGGAGAAATCATCCAAACTTTTCGTGAAGGCAAAAAAATGACCAATTTACTCAAGATAACCAAAATAACCAAGGAAAACTAAAATTTCAATAAACCAAATCAATGTTATGGTAACCAAGGATACGGTAACCAACAACACAAATCAAACCTTGAATTGATGTTGGAAATCTTCATGAATGATCAAAAACCAAAAATTTGATGAACTTAGTAAGAAGATAGACTCGTTAGCAACTCAAAATAAAATGCTTAAAATCCAAGTTGCACAACAAGCTATATATTTCACATGCAAATCGGATATGTTACCACCAAAACCCGAGGACAACCCGAGAGAAGTCAAGGCGATAAGTCACATACTTCATAGCGGCATGCAATACGAAGATCCACCTATGCTCAAAGATGATCAAATTCGGCAACAAGGTGAAATAAATGAGCACATCTCCACACATGAGGAGGAAGCCTCGATGGAAGTCACACCAAATGCACCAAGAAAAAATAGGGAGTCACCAAAGGTAAGTGAGAATGTACCATTTTGTGTCCCTCCTTATAGGTATGCATCTTTTCCACAAAGAATACCTAGTGAAAAGACTGAAAAACAATATGAAAAGTTCATTGAAATCCTAAACAAATTGCATGTGAATTTGCCATTAACCAAGGTAATGACTCAAATGTCGGTGTATACCGAATTTTTTTCAAGGACATCTTGTGCAATAGGCATAAACTTGAGACAGTACAAATGATATCCCTTGACAATTAGTGCTTTGGTTGAAATAAATTACCCGAAAAGCTAGATGATCTCGAAAAATTTGTGATACCTTGCTCCATGGGCAACATCAAATTCAAATATGCTTTATGTGATCTTGGAGCATGTGTAAGCCTTATGTCTAAATCTGTATATGATAGATTAGGTATAGGTGAATTGAAAACAACTAGGATATCTTTGCAATTGGCCGACAAATCGATCAAATGACCTCTTGGTGTTGTTGAGAATTTATCAATTCGAGTTGATAAGTTCTATGTCCCAATTAATTTTATTTGTGGTAGACATGGAAGATGATACCAATACATTCTTGTAGCTAGGTAGACATTTTCTCAATACAGCTAAATCAATTATTAATGTCCACGACGGAATTATAACATTTAACATTGGAGACGAGAATTACAGTTTTGATGTTAAGCGAGCAATGAAATATCCATCTTACAACCAATATGTTTTTAGTGTTCATGTGATTGACAGGTTGTTAGATGAAAAAACAAAGGAAACATTAGAAAAGGGCCCACGAAAGCAATTACAATATAGAGTGAATTAATTACAATTATCGATGAAACAATTATAATTAATTTAATTAATCTAGTATAAAGATCTCATGAACCATGTCATAATTTTATAGATTACGAGATCTTAATAAGATCTTGAAAATTATGTCATAATCTTTAAGGATGACATTATTTTACTATGATCTAAGAAAGATACAAAATCTTGTTAAGATATGATATTTTGTTAAGATGTAAAGAAGATATAGGATCTTGATAATATATCTTGTCATGATTATAAGATCTTGATGAGATTTCAATGCACTAGTATTTAAGCAATTGTCTCCGAAGTATGCGGATGACATAAATTGTTAGGTGTGCATGTGTTGCACATTAAGTTTCTCTCTCTCGCTCTCTCCATTAAAGGCAAGTACCTTATACTTCATTCGTGAGTATAAGGGAAAAAATTAGAGCATCCACACTACCTTGAAATGACTCGTAAGCGATCGATTTGAGGCTAAAAGACAAGAAAAGTATAGAGCCACATCTAATGATATTGCTTGAAAAATATTAAAACGAACACATGATGCCAAATAAGTAAACCGCTTCTGCTATTTTATTACCTTATGTCTTACACAGAGATTATTGCAATTGCTTAATTCGAATCTTGTTTGAATTTAGCTCTACCTAATTTTTTTTAATTACACCAACATTTGGTAATTACAATATTAATTGCAATAATCAAAATAATTCACATGAAATTAAAACAAACTAAGTAGTCAATTGAACAATCCTCTTTTTTTCTTTATTATGTACACAAATTGTCACCCCTCACATGGCCACTATCCACCCCACCCAGTATATACTCTATTATCTAAAACAATTCAATTACAAAATCTTTTGTCAGAGATAAACATGCACATGTATCTCCCTATGTTACTAACTAATTTAAAACCCAACCATTGACCTAGCCACCTTCTCACCTCAATTCCTCCATTGCTTGATTTGATTCCTCTTCTTAGAAACCAAGTAATCATGAGCTTTATACAGCCTCTTTCTAAACCTCCCCAAATCCAACCTCACATTTTGCCTATCCAGATATACCCTTTTGGTTACCTCCCAACCCCTTTTACCTACTCTGTCTGGGTCTGTCAGAACTGGGTCCCCCTTTGGGTATTGTCTATAGAGAGAACTCTCTTTGGCTAGGATCTTATATGGCATGTACCATAGGCCTAGTTTTGTTGCCGGTTGACCGTAGTACGTGTCGGCCGCCCAGTCGGTACCAAGCGGTATGATTTGGATGAAAACCTTCCCTGGCCTCATAAACAAGAAGTGTGTCATGGCTGCACCATGTACTCCAATCATGGCATCACTGTAGTTTAATTCTCTGTATATTTTGCATAGCTCTGTTGTTCTGTCTGGCCTTAGTACCTGAATGATATGTTATTAGCAAAGTTAGATGTATGTAATTATTGGAATTACTGATGGAATTATTGTTTTTTCTTACATTGGTATGTCTGTCTTAGATTTTAGATGTGTAAAGGCTTGTATAATTACTTAAAAAGTGTTAACAACTTTTGCAAAATGATTGGACTACGCACACCAAATTTAGAGCAGATGTGACATTTCTCATTGAAGTAAGATACTAACCCAAATTGCATAAATTTAATCCAAATCCTCCCACAATTTTTCTTTTGTATATTTCTTCTAGAACATGTGAATTCATGTAAAAAGAAGAAGATGGGTTCTGATTTTAAATATGCAGCACACACTATCAAAACTTTCTACTTGAATAGGTCAAATAATGTAGTGTCAATTTGTTCACTTTACAATTATTTAAGATGACTCGAGATTGGCCAAACGAAACCAATTGAAATTCAGTATCTGAAGTAGTTTAATAATTTGAATTGCAATTCTTCTTCCTTTGAGGCGTGGTGCTCTGTCACTTTAAATGGGTTGTTAGCCTTTTCTGGTTGCACTTGCAAACCTAAACAACTAAACCAGTAACAGACTAACAACCTATAACAGTATAACTTGTATCACGACAGCTAAACAATTGAACACAATTAATTTTTGTGGTACCTTCCATCTACACACAGTTAATTTATGGAATTCATATATGCAATGAAATTGTTTTTTCTTTATAATCACATCACATTAGTACATTACCAGTAAAATACAATTTAAAATATTGATTGAAAATTACCTGAACCTGAAACCCGATTTCCTTGGCCAGCGCCACCACCCGAGCCTCGTTTTCAATAATCCTCGACCCGCTCCTTGACAAAAACACTAGCTTTGGCCGGTACGTCTCACCATTGGGACTCATAGGTAAACTCTGCAGCGGTACCAAACGTCTTCCCTCTACTCTCTCGATGTACTTAATTCTCCCCCTGTATGCATCATCAAGCATCCTCCTAAAATCCTTAATTGTTCTACCTTTGATCATTTTCTTTGGATCAACCATCAACTCATCATGTATTCTCAACCCCACAATCACTTCCTTGAAACAATGAGTTCTCTTATCATTTGTGAAATCAATCGGCTTGTATTTCGAGAGACGGGATACAATATCACCGTACTTTGTCATCCACCAGGGGTGGTACTCTAATATGAGAAATACCACCTTCCTATTAAAGTGTTGTGAGGTGATGTATAGAGGTACTATACCATCATTGAATTCGTGGTACACGTTACCGGTATAACCTCCTGTCGAGAAGACTACAGCTGGTACATTATGGGTGACATCACACTTGTGGGACCCGGTTTCAGTCACTTGCCTGAGCCTGAGCTCGTCTATCGTGGACATGACATTTTTTTCCCATTTCCTAGTGTAAGGCCTGATTTTCTCCTCTGTGGTGTTTTCTGTAGCCGGAGAGGAGAGGAGGAGGATTGAACTGGAGGGAGAATTTGTCCGTATATCTCCTCTCATAAAGCATATGTCAGTGCGTAAAGATGTACGATCACAACATATTGAGTTGTTCTCCATAGAGGAGCAAGGTGGTCTTGGCACAGCTTGTAGCTTTCTCTCTACTTGTCGAATTTGCTGTGTTCCTAAAGAGTCTGAAAAATAAGGAAGCAATTAGGGAAAGAACTAGACTTTAATTAATTACTAGCTAGGTTAAGTAGCTGACAAAAATGTTTACTTTCAAAACAGAGTAGCAGTCATAAACAAAACTAAAAATCGCCAAAACTAGGAAAAGAGACAATATGATTAGCTGGTTTCCAATCAAAGTTCTCGTTCTTTTTTCAAAAGGGGTGCATGATTCATAAAAGGAGAAACAAGAATAGAAAAAAACAGTGCAAGCAAAAAGTCTGAAAAAAGAGAGGCTATGAAATATAAATCAACCAAAAGCTGAAAGCATAGCAACTTTTATTCTCCTCTGGTGCCTCGTTAAAACTAAAAAAAAAAATCAATTGATCAACCAAGAAAAAATCATTCTTACATACAGAAACTCTTGCAATTAGTTGCTGTTCTTTTTTTTTCAAAATAAACTAAAACAGAGACAAGAGAACAACATAAACATGGAAAATTAAACGAGCAATTAACATATAGAAAACATAATAAAATACATGTACACTTAATTAGTAAAGTATGATGTTATGACATGTACGTACAGAAGAGAAGAGAGAGAAACAAGAGGGAGAAACAGAGGGAGGAGAGGAGGAAGAAAAGGCGGCGAAGGAGATGGTGGTGCTTGTGCTGCTGCTTGTTGTTAACACGACCTGTGGCATAGTCGTAATAACACATGAGGTGGTGAGGTTCTTTTAGGCAGTGTATAGTCTCTGCCTTATTGCGCAACTGTAATACATATATGTGGCGATGCTGTTGTGGCTGTTGTTTCTGCTTCTGTGCCATTTTCTGATTCTGATACTGATACTGGTATCGGTTTCTGATTCTGATTTGATTCTGATATGTTCTCTACTTCTCTTGACTATTGGTACACTCTGAGTCTCTGACCAAGTTACGACGAAATTGTAAAAGAGAGAGGAGAGAGAGATATATAGAAGGGTTGAACCATTGAAGAGAGTATAAAAGGGGGATCCGTTGCTGCTCTTTTTTGATAAAAGTAGGTTCTGTTTTTTTCGATTTTGATCGTTTAATTTGAATCGGATCGTTCACATATGACAATCAGGAAGCTGTATATTTTATAAGTTTCAGATTTGAAATTTTAACGGTTTAAATCAGAAGAGCAGAATCCTGCTCTTGCTCAATAAGAGCAGCAGATACGATTCCATAAAAGGGAGGGATTAGAGAGGGGAATGAGATCTTCTACGGCGCATGAAAAATATTATGCATGTTGTGTAGTAAATTTTAATTTTTAATTTGCATTGAGATTTGCGCAAGTTAAACTTTATAATATAGATTTCTGAATCAAATCTGAGCCGTCCGCAACCTACAACGCAGAAAATCTAAACTTTTCATTTTTATTGCGCGACAGAAGAACTGCTTCCATTAGAGAGGAGGAGAAATTAACGAAGTTATAGTCGCTGTTAAGTTTATAGATTGCATTTTTCTTAGTTTTGAAAAGCCCATTTCGTTAGTTACCAAATATTAGCTATTGCTTCTCTTCAAATAAAATAAATAAGATCAATATTTTTTATAAAATACATGTTGTAAAATTTTGAAATAGAGAAAAATATAAATAGACTAGAATTTACATTTTATAAGAAATAAAATAAAGTTCACACTTTATAAAACATATATAAGTGTTTTGAAATAGGATTAACTTTTGGAAAAAAAAACTCGGGTGCTTCACTAACTGGGTACATCTGCGTACTCCTGTTAGTAGTGATTGGTAGAATTGAATCTAGAAAATTGAAAAAATAAAACTATTATATATTATTATAAGTTAGAATGCATGTAATTGGTGAAGTTAGATGCACTGAATACTTCGGTGAAGTATGTAAGCCTTTACCTTAACTTTTTATAAAATAAAATAGAATAGACTTCAACTGTTCCAATTTGCAGGCTTGTTATATTTTGAATTTATCAAAGATAAAAGTGTCCTTTTAAAAAAAAAAATCACACAACCTTTTTCTCACAAGTCATATTCAATCAGAATATGATAGAATTTGCCATCTCATGCTTTTTTTTCATTTGTTTTGTTGTTGTGTGTCAAAAAAAATCATAAAAATACCAAAAATAAAAAATGTATTTTCTATTTTCTCCAAAATTATTTATTAATTTTAGAGACTTAATTCAGATAAAATTTTCATTAATGAAACAATCTTTCAGCTAGGCTCTTTTTAATATGTTTCCTTGTTTTATGTCCAAACATATCAATTGAAATACAAAAAAAAATAAAAAAAAATTTCTTTTCTATTTCGCATGCTACAATCAGAATCAACTATCAAGTGTCTGGTATACCTAAATACCGTTTATAGCATGCATGCTATTTATTGGTTTCATATGGTATAATCGCTTTTAGCTTCTTGCAAAACAACTTCAAATGTATTTTTAACGGGACATTTGATTTTTTGTCACTACAAAATTTTAAAATTGTCGAAATGTCACTCAGAAAAAAAATTGTCAAAATATCACTACCGACCACTTTTTTGTATTGAGATCAAAAATCCAAAATAGCATTTTGACAAAAAAAAATTTCTAAGTAATATTTTGACGATTTTCATATTTTTTTTAGTGACATCAAACTAAAAATTTAATTTTTCATAGTTCATATATCAACATCGCTTTAAATCAGTCACATCCACCTAATCCTGTCAACCCCCCCCCCCCCCCCCCCCACCATCCATCTTTCAAATTCTTTTCCTAGTCTGTTTTGCTGTTGAATTTAATTTTTAACATTTTTTTTTTGGTTTTTTAATTGGTTAGAATCGTTTAGTTTCTTTCTGCTGCTCTTAGGAAAAGTTTATAGCGGCGTGTGCTGTCACCAATTAGGTAGTTGGTCTTCACGCTTAATCGTTTAGTTCAGTACAAAATATAAAGCTTGTTAAGTGTCGACGTGTTCAATTTTTTTGACATTTTGACACTTTATTTTGCTATTCAAGTTATAATGTACGTGTTCAGATTATCAGACACGCGGCACGTCATTATTGAGACATGTCATTAATTTCAGTATAAATTATTAATAACATTAATTGCATGCCATTAATATTCACACCTTTCTTATTTCATATAAATCATCATGCTTTCAAAAAAACTTAAGAAAAATATATGATATTTGTTATTATATCTCTAATTTCAGTGAAATAATGTTATTTAGTAAAAAAATTGAAGTTAGTATAATTGTATTGTTTATTTTTCTAATACAAAATATTTTTTCTTAAAAAAACAAGAAGCAGCTGTACGCCGCAATGCAATTTCTAGTTTAAATATATAATACATAATTTCAATCGTAGTGGTATTGTAGTCAGTGATAACTTTGAATTTTTTTTTGCATGTTTCAGATAAAAATATACTTATTAAATAAAATCATCTCCAAAAGGAAAACCAACTTTCATTATTCGAAAGCATAATCTACAAAAGATTAGTACAGAAATTTTGCATTTTGTCAGAAAAGAAAAACAAAAGTTCAAATTTACTACTATTTGAAATAGATTTAGTACCATCCAAATGCAGGATATGCGAGGATAGAGCAAGTGTTCTACTCTGAAAAATAATTTTTCAAAATTTATCAAATAAATTTTGAATATATACTTATAATTTTGAAAAAAAATTACATCTTGAATATTTGTACAAAAGTAAGTACTCCTCTAAAACTATATTTTCAGTGAAAATTACAATATATATATGATATAAAATAATTATAATAATATATTTCATAATAACATTTTGTTACACATTGCTAGAAATTATGAATCCGCCCCAACATAGTTATCAGACAATTATACACTAAAGTGATTAGCACTTTCTTCCTGTCCACAAAAATTACATGAGATGTCTCCTTTAAATAAATTGTCTTTAGGTAAAGATTTTTTTTTTTATATAATGCCAGAAAAAAAAAAAGACTACTTAATCTTTAAGGAATTTTCAGATCCATTTACTTAGATTGCACTAATTCCACCAAAATTTAGAAGAATATATATAAAATATTAAATATCAAATGTCACTTAACTTGCATCAAAATTTGAAACACAATAGATCTATAAGTTCAAGACTACTCCTAATTTTTTCTTATTTTTAAGAATTAAAAAAAATATATTTTTAAAATTATTTGAAAATTAATTGTCAAGGTACTCACTAAATTTTTTAAAAGAAAAGTGAATGAAGATATCGTTGCTATGCAACAAATTTTGACCTTCATTAATTCATTACTCGACTATCTACAAAAATACGTATTATATATTCAGACCTTACATCGTTTATTTATATATCAGATACAAATTAGTTAATTCTGTTGAGGCTGCACCTGAAACATTAAAAAAAGGAAAAATCTACGGTGTTTCGTATTTTGCCTCTGAGATGTTTCAAAAAGGAGAGTGTCCTAAAGTCAAAGTGTGGGTCTCGCGTGAGATCCGCGCGTCAGTGTCAGCGAAGAAACTAGAGGGCAAAATACGAGCACTGTATCGTCCTTAAAAAAAGAGAAAAATACTAGAGATTATGGGCATTGAGGTGACAGCTTGGTTATGGATTGATTAGGAAATTTCATTGGTTTCATCTACAAGCAAATAACAAACTACATTAATTACTATTTTTTTTATTTTTCTGGTGCAACTTCGTTAATTGGTTGTATCTATCAATGGATCGATTTATGTATTTCTTCGTTAAATATTAGACATGGTATTTTCGAGGAATGAGATTTTTTATCGCGCAAATAATATACGTGCTGCGCACTAAATTTCAGTATTTAATTTGTATCGAGATTCATATAAGTTAAATTTTATAATATTAAACTTTTGAATTAAATCTAAAACGTTCGTAATTTATAACGTAAAAAATCTAAAGCGTTCATTTCTGTTACACGACACAGAATCTATTTAGATTAGGGGATGGAGGAAAAAGACAACGTAGAAAGTTAAAGTTGTTAAACGGCTAATCTGACAAAGAATGCTAATCGTGCCTGAACTTGGTGCACCAGCTACTACAACTCAGTGAAATGTTAATTTTTCTTCATTGGAAATTATTTTTCTTCTTTTGGAGAGGGAACACAAATCTTAACCTCGGAAGTTTTGTTATTATAGATGTTTTATATAAGTTGATATATCAATCTCTTCATTGATCTCTTCATCGATCTCAACAATACGGGTCTAGTTGAGTTCAGTTTGCATGTTGTTTTTGTTACGATCCATGTTGTTTTTTTGTATTATGCATTTTGTTTTTGTTATTATGCATATAATTGACTGGACACTCCACTGAAAACGAAGATCGCTACGCTCATCAATGCGGATTGGATGAATCCAATTGCATTTATTTTGAAAATTATTCTAGTTATGATGCATGTTATTTTGGTTATTATTCATATTTTTTTGTTAGTTTCCATATAATTAACATGCAAAATAATATAAACAACATGTATAATAATGAAAACATAAGTAGAACAAAAAACATAATAAACATAACATATAAATTATAAGTATTTAGACTATTATGCATGTTATTAGATGTCCAATAACGAAAACAACATGCATAATAACGAAAAAATACGCATCATAAGTAAAACAATTTTCGGCGGAACTCAATTGGACGCGTCCAGTAAAAATCGGTGATCGGTGATGGAATCGATGAGGAGATCTGCTAAACATTTTCTTAAAATATAATTGCAGTATTTTTGATGGTTTTTTCATGTAGTAACTAATAGCTCCTATCTATTTTATAAAATAAAAATAATGATGTAGTAAAGATTTTTATAATGAGAAGTTAGGAATAGAGCATCATAAATTAACTTTTCCAAATATCAAATTAGTTATAACCCATAACGTGAAAGTGTGTTGATGTAACTTTACTTTTCCCATTCTTGATTTAATAGTAATGTAACTAACTTTTAAACTTACAAAAGGTTTTTTTTTTCCTTTTGGGAACATTTGAGTTGAGTACAAGTAACTAAATTATAGTATTTACATGGTGAGAGGTCGAGATCACTCTTAACTAAATTTTATGTTAGACAAATCTATTAAAAGCAACAAATTTAGCACCATAACCCATGAAAAGTATCTTGTTGGTCATGGAGCAACGAAGAACTCTCCTATTCGTATCTGAGGCACACAGGGGCGGATTCAGGATTCTCGCTAGGGGATTTCAAGATTTACAATTTTTTTTTCAGGGGTTCGAAATGATGATTATTTCTAGAAAAAAAATTATTTTACATGGTCATTTATGCAAAAAATTTCGAATACATGATCATTTTGAATTTTTTTTTAATATATATAGTCATTTTTGAAATTTTTTTCCAAAAGAGTTCAACTGCACCCCTGAAGCTACAGATTGAGATCCCCTACTTTTCTTTCTCTTTGATCTGGACCGTTGAATTATAATGAACGGATCAGATTAAAATCAAAAAATTCTCCAGCAGTTTATCTGTAATGATCGGACCTTCCATTTTTAATCCTACAGTTCATAAGAGAATAATAGAACCCTCCTTTTACTCCAAAATAATAGCAGATTCTGACCCCTGAAGCTACGTGGCTCCGGCACTAGAGGCACAAAGCAGTTGGATTGAAGACTGGCATTGGGTAACAAAACAATGTCAAGTTTGGTATAGTGTATCTGTTGGTTGCTATAGACAGCGCCTAGTAATTAATAATTAAATAAATATGATTATATGAACCTAAATATTGAATTGAATTATATTTATGTGGTTTGGTTACCCACAAAAACCAACCTGATGTGCAAGAATCGCTGGCAAACCGAATAATGCTTCAAAAGTGGGAATATGGCACAAAGTTCAAGAAATAAGATATAGAATCACAGGTCTGAATTTGGAAGATCCAGTAGCGCAACGCAACAGCTCCCATTTAAAGGGAACCGGATCTGGTGTTGCGCGGAACAGTGTAGCGTAGTATCTGAATCGTCCGATTTTTACTAATTATATTAAGATTCGTGCTAAAGTATAAATGTCTTCCTGATTTTTATCGCTGACGATCAATCCAAACCGTTCATTTGCTGTAGCGCGGTACTGCGCTACAGCGGATTCGGATCCATTGAAAGAGATGGAGATATCTTTTGTTGCGTAGACTCGTAGTAGGAGACTAGAAGGCAAATCATGGTACAAATAATTAATTATTAATCACAAGATTTATTAATACTAGTAATCGTATTCGTGTCAAGTAACGGAAGATATTATGAACGAAAAAAAATCATTTAGCATTTTAGCTTGCGTGTTGCTCAAATACTATTTTTGCGTTTATCACATTTTTGTGAATTATTCGACACATATTCAATATTATGCGTTCATGTCATTTAGTTACATTAACAATATTAGCTTGGAGAAGTGCTTTTACAATTGAGAGGGATATTTTTGTCCATAGAGAAAAGTAAGACTATAGATCTAATGAACACATTCATTGCTTAGATGCTTTATTAAATAGTATAGAAATCATCCGAGCCAAACAATGAATTCGTTCGTCAATATAATGTTGTCATGTGCATTTGAATTATTAGAACATGAAAAAATGTAAATCATTTGAATTTTGAACATTATTTATACATTTGAAATGTAAAGAATTAAAAAAGAGAGTATATTTTTAAGCAATGAAATATCTAAAGTAACATGGAATAACATCATGTTAGGCAAACTTTTGGTGATATATAGTATTCACTTTTATGATATACTCCTAATTTTTCTTTCTAGCACTAAATATAGCCCATGTTTTCTGTTTTCATTTTTTTTTTAAAAAGGCCATCCCGTGTTGGGTAGTCCGTTTTCTTTTTTTTTTCGAAAGCAACAAATTGTGTTATACAAATTATGTTAAGTTCATTGTATTTTTTTTGTTTCACTTATGATTTATTATGTTTTCGTTATTTTGCATTATGATTTTGTTATTATGCATGTTATTTGTATTATTTTGCATGTTAATTACTTGCATAATAACAAAAACAACGTGCATAATAACAAAAACAACATAATAACTAGAATAATTTTTAAAATAAATGCAACTGGATTCATCCAGTCCGCATCGATGAGCGTAGCGATCCGCGTCAATGAGCGTAGCGACATTCATTTTCAGTGAAGCGTCGGATCAATTATATGTATAATAACAAAAACAACATGTATAATACAAAAACAACATGCATTATAACAAAAACAACATGCAAACTGAACTCAACTGGATCTGTCATGTTGGAATCGATGAAGGAATCAATGAAGTGATCAATATATCAGCTCCCTGTACAAAAAGCAAGTATAGTATAGCTACTAGACTTGTTTTTTTGTATAAGACATCATGTTAGGTATAACATCATATCTTCTGTGGCGAATTTAATGTATCACGGAGAGGCAAGTGCTCTTCTAAAAAAAATTGAATTTTCTTTTGTGTTTTTATATGATTTGTCAAACTTTAGTAAAATAATAATGTATAGTTAAAAATCTATTTTATTTTGTCCTTCACAAAAAAAATTATAAATCTTACCTCATTCACGGTGCCCTGCAAATCTAGTGACAATAGAACTATAGAAGGATTTTTGAAAGTTTGATTTCTTTTTACTAATTACGCATGTAGTTGCAGACTTGTAGGTAAATCTGTTCACACAAAAACACTAATTAACAAGGGACAAAAGAAAAATTGAAAACATTTTTATTCCACATCGCATTGCGCTCATGTTATTGACATTCATTGCTGCTACCAATTTTGCAATTAATCGGAAAAGGGGAAGGTTAAAAAAATTATACGGTCCACATCAATTTTGAAATATTTAAAGAAACTGCTTGAAATTCATACTCTCTGAAATGCACAATAAACAAACTATATATATATATATATATATATATATATATACAATCGAAAAATATTTGATTTAAGTATATTTGCATTTTCAAATTTCATAACTTTAAGATTATGATCTGATACTAGTCAAAATATATGTAAATGTTGTTAGATAAATATTATTTCAATCTGAATTAACTAGATATCTGTTCAAACAAGCCTGTTGAGAGCTTCTTCCACACCCCTAGCCCAAATATTATTCCAATTCTGAAACTGCTTGAAATTCATATTCTTCATGAAAAGTTCTTCATGAATTATGGTTTATCTTGATATATAATATATAATCTCTTCCGACTTTTGAAAATTGGATCCATCTTTTTATATCAATATCTTATCTTCCAAGTTCAGACGCATTCCTCGTTTTACTAAATAATTATGACATGCAATATAAGACGGAGCGCATTTTAGTCCCACATGCAATACTACCATTTCTTTTATATCAAGATCTTATCTTGATATATAATATATAACATTTCTTTTCCGTAAAGAGTTTAAAAGGATAGCTCTTTGCTTCTACCACAGTTCATCATTGGTAATGGGACTCGAAATCTGCTAATTACTCAATATTTTTTGTCAATTTAAGAAGGATTGATATGATTTCATGAGGCATTAAATTGGGTCGTAACTAGTGAAATAGTGTCTACATCAACAAGTCAAACTATCAGATTATGTGCAATTGTGCATCATCTTTCCTTGGTATCATTCAATCAGAAGTTGTCAATACAAAAGGTTTACTTGGTTATCTATCTAAGCAATACAACGGATATGTATGTTCAACGCAACAACGAACTTAAAAAAGATTTACTACTTTTGGGTGATGGGTTATGTCGGCAGCTAATTTCATCAGCTGTGACACAACGAAAAGAGAAGAAGGGAAGAAGAAAGTAGCTGTTGAAGGGTCTAGGGCAGTTCGAACAATTAATGAAGAAGAATATGGCAAGCGGGATCCATTAACCGAATAGAGGAATTAAGTTCATAAGAAGGACTGAGATTAGAATAGAAATAGATCTGACGAATAGGATTTAAAGAGGTTGTTAGTTAGTTAGTTAGCTGGGTAATTCATGAAAGCAGAAATGCTGCTGAGTTTTGCAGCTATATATATACTGCTACCCCATTGTAACCATACATGAAAATTGAAATTGAATTCTTGTTACATTGTTATTCTTATGCTTAGGTTCCTGAGTACAAATTTTAGTTTAAATTCTTCAAATTCTTTTCTCCATTCTCCGATCGGCATCTCTAAGTGAACTGATCAGTATTTCCAAGTGAACTGATCAGCATCTCCAAGTGAACTGAGCTGCTGACAATTGGAAATCTCGTTCGATCATCATGATTCTCACTCGATTAGGCTAGCTCAGAACTCAAATTGAATTTGAGTTGCTGACAGGTTAGGCTCAATCAATGCAAAAGGCAAAATCAGGAAACATGCAACAATTAACTTCAAATAGTAATCTAATAATTTTTTTTCTTGCTTTCCTTTGGCTTCATATTGGTGGCTGTAATTCGCAGGTACTCGGAAGGTGCCATATCACTCGTCTTGCCAAATGTTTCTTCGTAATACTCCCACAACTCAAACCTATAGATTAAACGAAGGTTTTCAATTTTTCATTTATAGAAATGAAAAAAATGTTTATGCGAAAGAAAAATAAAAATCAGAAGATTTCATGTATAATCCTGACAAGGTAAGTCACATATACCCTTAAAGTTCTCAATCATGCATAAAAAATAACTAACAAGACAATTGTCTACTGAATACGAGCCCTCTCATGTTATCAAAGATGTCCAAAACAAACCTTGTTTGTGCAGAAATAAACAGCAAGGTTTAAAAGAAAAAGTATAGTTTGCCCATCATTTAAAGGCTGAACATTTTACATGTATAAGTATAATAGGGTTTCTAGTGACATTTCTCGTTTTGCATTGGATATACACCAGTTTTTTAGATTATTGAGTAGAAATAAAACTGAATAATAAAGCAAAAGGACCATGAATAATAATGATAAGGGTAGATAGTTTGTTTTCCTTACCAATATGCCAAGAACTGGAAAGGCGCATACTTCCCATATATGGCTACAATCTCCTTCTCTATAGTGGTAATCGTACAATTAAGTTTATGGAACTGAAAAGTTGAAAAAGATGCATTATATGAGTACTCCCTTTCATTAAGCTGATCTGAATAGATAAAGGCTCTTAAACCTTTCTAAAAGAATACAATTACAGGTCAATAAGTTAAGCTAAATATTGTAGAAATGTTTGCGCAAGAACACACATCGATTAATCACACATTCCGTTGAGATAAGTTTTCATGAAGAACTTCCAAAATAAACCATAATTCATGAGATACTTGTGTCAAGTTCGAACAATCACTATTTTTGTGTATCAGAGTTTTCTTCTTCGTCATGGCTGCAGACACTTAAATTGTTCAAGTAGGCACTTAATAAGATCAGTGACATGAATGCCAAATAATGCTACATATTTTTCATCAAATGGGTTCTTACCAGTACAATCTTGCATTCTGCTATTTGCAAAGTTAATAACAAGCAAGAAACGAAAATAGAGACGAGATTTGTACCATTTTAAAATGCCTTATTGTCTCACTATCAGCTGGTACCTTATGGAAGTACCCCAAGCACACCAGAACATTTGCAGATGTAAAGGGACCAAAACCATGAATGCCCAAGAGCTGAGAGTATAAAGTATCATACCATGACAACATATCACTGCCATTACATGACTCTTCCATCTTTTTAATTTGAATATCTCCTCTCACTACACCTTGTGCCAGAGACAAAATTCGCTGTGCACGATAGCCCAGCTTACATCGCTCAGCCAAGGAAGTTGCATCTAGAACTGCTAGCTCTTCTGCAGAAGGAAAGTCTCCAATTTCAATGTCATTAGAACAATCGTTAGAATCACTTGTTATTTCTGTCATGTCGTTTGTTGGCTCTTCTTTAGGTTTTGTAAACCTTGTTTCTAACTTAATAGCAATCTTTGATTTTGCTTTTGGTTCTGCATGCTTCCTTTTCAGCTCCTTGTTTTGAGGGGTTTTTGGTTTGAAATCTTCAGAAGAGATGCCATGTTTTAGCTCTAGTTGGAGGGCACAGAGAGCTTTAGCCATTGCCAAAGTTCTCGGCCACCTGTATCAAGATATTATAAACCAAAAGAAAATAAATTGTGTGACTTACTTACTTTTGAAGAAAAAAGATTTTTGTATGTATAGTTTGTTGAAGATTTTGGTTTCAGTGTATGAACAGGACGATAAGTGAAGCTAAATATGAAGCAAACAGTGACCTACTAAAAGGGGAGGATAAATAAAGCAAGCTCATGCTTCTAAGAAATTTCGTCTCAACAATATATTGGACAGTTGAAGCATTATAAGTCAGTGTTGAATAACCAAGCACAACAACAGCCCCAAAACGAAGCCTCAATTAAACAGGTCTTACTCAGGAACATTATGGTGTAACTTTGCATCCACCAGCATTTGTCAACTGTTGTTGGCTTAGATTGACTAAGCAGAACATAAAACAATCATGAGCACATTAACCAAAGTACCAGTTAGTGTCTCACTGGCAATTGCAGAGAAGAATGCATTTGACCATGTCTTCAAAAAGAGTCGGTGACCGAAATATTCTACCAAAGCCTTTATTCTTAGCCATTTCGTGCACCTTGTGAAATTCCCGTACCACTCTATTATCACCTATGGAGATTCGGAGCATCCTTCTAACTTGACCCTGTACAAAGAACAAAATTATCAAGTACATTGTAATTTATATAATAAACAGTCAGATTTGTAGCCTGTGGGCTCACTTTAGACTTAACAAAGACGACTGACCCATCAGGTTAAGTCTGATTAAACGAACCATGCTGTCAAGTTAGCGAGATAAGCTACCAAAGTTAGCAAAGTTGATTTTGTATATCTCTTTTGGTTCAGATTTTAGCATGTCTTTTCTGGCTTCTAAATCTTTTGTTGAGCCAAAGCCAACATAGTGTTATACCTTTTTAAGCCAATATACATTTTTTTTTGACAAGTTTTATGTTTTCTTAAACCAGACTTATTGAAGTGGTTCAGTCAGGTTTAGCTAACAATCATTAACAGAAGTCCTCATTTTGCCTAAATTAACAATGAACATTCCAACAGTTGTGGATGTTGTATTAAACTATGACACGATTTCAGTTCCTTGCAATTCGTACACTACTACACTAGTCGGAATTTGAAGAAACGAAGAGAAATACAGCAAGAACCTACCAGAATAGCCTCTTGATCAAGGGCAGCAAGCGAATCCGTCCCAAAGACACGAATCTCTAAATCAACAGATGGAGGGGTTTGAGAAATGGAGACGGCGAGAGAGGTGGAAGGAGAGGAAGAGAGGCGAAGAGGACGGTGGAAGGTTTTGGAGACCGGATCCCAGCGGTTGGGGGCCATCATAAAGAGACCATGACTACACACCGCCTTCTCTAGGTCGAACGCGAATGCTTCTCTCAAGGGAAGGCGGAGAGAGACGGAGAGCGATGGGTCGTGTTGCGTTTGTTTCGCAGGCGGCGGCGGTGACGAAGGTTCTGTCGTCGCCATGGTTTGTTTGCTGCTCTTGGGAGAAGCACGACTGTGACCGAGTGAGCGAGATTAAACTGTTGCTAAAATACTTTATAAAAATTTAATTTGCATATATTTAAAATTTATATCTGAAAATATAAAGTGCAAATAATCATACGAATCGTTCAAAATATAATTCATATCTTTAATCTATCTAAATATCAAATATTGTATTTTTTTGAAAATTTTTATTGTTTTACATTTCTATTATTATAAAAAAAATAAATGTGGAAACTAAGAAGTTTTCATATTAGAAAAGAAAAATAGAGAGCTATGCTGCTAATTTTAGTGTTCTAATAGTGAGTAAATTATTTTTTTAATCCCAAAATTATATATTTTCTTCTCCAAATCTTTATTTATAATATCTTACCTATCTTTAAAATAATAATTTCATAGTCCAATGTAAATTTAATGTTAAGAATATGAAGTATAATTTAAATATATAATCTACACATGATCAAATATACTGAAAACACAATATGGGCCAACTAATTTGAATTGTATAATCCTTCTTAGGGTGTGCTCCAGAGCGCTAAATTGAAAGGTAAGGAAAGGAATGTTAGGTGAATTTTACGGTGTTCTTTGTGTGTGTTCTAGCGGAGGAAGGAAGGGGATTTCTGAGTTAATATGTTCCATCGAGATGCTGATCATTGTTTCCTCACAAATCGGGGATAGCCTAAGTTACGATTGAGACTGTATCGTTGATTTTCGAAAATACACTGAAATTTTTTGGTGCTAACTCGGTATTTAGACCCGCCATTCTCTTCTTCTCTCAGATTCTTGCTTTATTTCTTCTTCCTTTCGTTGAAAAATTTAGCGTCATTCCTTCCTTTCTCTTCTTCTCCATGTTCAATGGCAGCCTATAAACCTTAGTTCTAGCACATTCATTTCATTTCCAAATCTATTGCAAGCTTCTCTCTTCTAGTATTTGAATCTCTAATAAGCATTTCTCAATCAAATAGAAATGAGATCAAAGAAAGTAAGAGGAAGAGAATTAATTAGCTCTGGCTCCTTCAAATTAGAAGATGAAGATCAATATGAAGACTTGCTTAGATTAATTAGATCTTAGTCTATTTAAATTTGGGATTGAAAATAGCAAGAAAATACCAACCAAACTGGCCAAAACCACACCAACGCATCATAGTGTTATAACGCCAGATGGATGATTTTTCAAAATGGTTTTAAAAATAGAAATTGGACAAATAAAATATCAAGAAATCAAGAATATGTCTTAAATATCATTTAATTTTATGAATATAAATTTTATTTGATCAAAAATATTATTTGGATTAGTAGCAAAATTACCAAACACAAAATTTCAGAGGACTTGGCGTTATAACGTCAGATGGGTGATTTTTCAAAATGGTTTTAAAAATAGAAATTGGACAAATAAAATATGAAGAAATCAAGAATATGTCTTAAATATCATTTAATTTTATGAATATAAATTTTATTTGATCAAAAACATTTTTTTTTGATTCGTAGCAAAATTACCAAACACAAAATTCCAGAGGACTTGGCATTATAATGCCAGTTCCGGCGTTATAACGCCAGAATGAAGTTGAGCCAAAATTTGGCTAAGTCCTGAAAATTCTCTGCACCAATTTGGCATAGCGTTATAGTGCTATTTTTGGCGCTATAACACTAGACAAAAGTTCCAACGATCAAATTCTTTGTCCTGACATGACATAGCATTATAACGGTATTTTTAATGCATAATCTAGCGTTATAACTCTATATAAAAGTTGTATGATCAAAATTCAACAGTCAAATTATTTGTCCTCTCTCAAGATAGCGTTACAACATTATGAATTACACATGAAATAGAGTTATAACGCTATCTTTCGCAAAATTACTGTTGACCAGGATTGAACCCTATATAAACCTTTCTCCTCCAAACAATTGAGTTGCTGCTCTTACACAATCCATACCTTTCTAAGTCATCATTGTTATGTTCTTTGCGCTTAATTCTCATAGCCAAATTCTTGCTCTTAATCCCAAGTTTAATTAGCTAAATCTAATCTAGGGATTACAGAGAGTTCGTTTGTTTGAGTGATTGTCTTGATTAATCTTCCAATTAGCCAATTATCTATTCTATTGTGAGTGTGTGTAGCTTTGAGCTCCACCGATGTGTGTAAGTGAGCTCAAGATAGTCGGCTCGATTCTCCACCGGCGTGTGTAAGCGAGATAGAGTTTGGTGATGTGTTAAGGTTAACAGCTTTGCAGTGTGTGTAAGAGAGCCCCAATTTCGAAGTTGCACACTAAACAAGCAAGTTTTTGTTTAGTGGAGCGGACCGGGCTTGTTACCGCAAGAAGCAGGGGCGTCGGGGACTCGAAGTCGTAGGCGATGCCGTTTGTGCAAGCTGAACTCCGTCACCACTTGATCGAGTCACTTCTCTTCTCTTACTTCCTTTTAATTCCAATTATTATTAATTGCTTGCGTGATTGTGAAATTGTGCTTGAATTGCTTAATTAGGGAGTTAATTGAATTACTTGTTTAATTTCTTGATAGAATTGTGTAGCATTGGTTAAATTGATTGAATTATTCTATTAAGCCAGTTGCAATTAGGAATTGGTTTGTGTAAAATTTGCAATTAGGTCCCTATTTGGTTGAATCGAGAAAAAATATTTAATTATTTAGGGCCCTAGGTTCTACAGAGTGGTATCAAATTGGTGCAAAATGACCATGCATATAATGTTATTTTAGCATTAATACATGAGTCAATTGCACCAATTTTAGGGGAGACAACTAATGACTATGATATGTGGCATGAATTTCTTCAAAAATATGAAGGCAATGCATTGCTTAAACGGTATAGGGGAGTTGCAATTCGAAAATTTTTGAATAGGAGAAAACGAGTCTATTGAGGACATGTATACACGACTCACTATTCTAACTAACGAATTGACTGAAATAGGTGATCCCATGGAGCCTTACAAGGTAGCATCAAAACTCATAAATTGATTATAATTAATATTAAGATGGTTATAATATATTCTATGAGATATAATTAAATTATAAATGTCATACGAGATGACAAGCAAAAACAAAAGTTAATTTATAAACGTGTTCGACGCATTGTATAAAATCGTACCGAAATCGGACCGTAAGAGATATAATTGTTCAGAACAATTATGTTGCAAAAATTAATTTGATTTTCTCTTTTTTCTTACACCTAGTAGCAAAAATAAATTTGATTTTCTCTTTGACTTAAACCTCCATAGAATGACAATTTTGTAAATAGGCAATACTTAAGGGGTATTTCGATAATCGGCTAACCTCCTAATTTTCCTATAAATAGAGGGGTGGGATGAAAGAGAAAATTACTAATTCACTTGTATCGTATTCGATCGGTTTGATTGATTCGATAATTTCTCTTTCTCAGTTATTGGTGAATAGTGATTTTGCGAAGATCGCGGTAATTTGATTTATCATTATACACTGCGGATCATGAGATTTATTTTCGTTTTTCCCCGTGAATAGTGATTTTCATGAATAGTGATTTGCGTGGATCGCGATAATATGATTTATCATTTTATTATGCGGATTGCGGGATTAATATTTTCATCTTTTTCTTGGTGAATAATATTTTACGGTTTCTCGTGAATAGTGATTTACAGTTTCTCATGAATAGTGATTTACGGTCTCTCGTGAATACTGGTTTACGATCTCTCGTGAATAGTTATTTATGGTTTCTCGTGAATGTTGATTTACGGTTTCTCGTGAATAGTGTCTTTGCGAATATCGCGGTTTACGGTATTTCTGGCAAAAGAAATAAATCGCTCTCTAGCTAGTCATTGTGGATAACATATAGAGGTATCAAACGTTTGATACTCCGAGACGATTCATTCTTGATAGTCGCTCTAGTCGCTCGGCTGCATTCCAATCAGAATTTGGAAACATTGTATAAACATGTTATATTAATCTATTTAATTGGTAAGTAAATTAATGTTTTGAAAATCAATTAAGGAGTAGATCTGTAAATGATTAAAAGGGTCTTTGCAATGAAACACTTGAGAATGAACTCTTTTTTGGTTTTTCGGCATACCCCTTTTAATAATCGACTTAAGTTACAAGTAAAATTTTTGTTTTACGTTCTTTCCGCACTTAAGCTGAAGTCGGGTTTGAACAGTCAAAACCCAATACCATCCTCACCAAGTTGCTTGAAGAAATGTTCAGTAATAGAGGAGCATCAAGTGAGGGACCACAAATGGTTGACCATCATGCCTTTGTCGCCTTGGTGGATGAAGGGAAGATCGACTTGGATGCCATCATCTCCAAGAACAACATAACCGACCCGAGAGTGATCGATCTTATCAAGAAGTTTTCTCTCGGACGAGTTGAGGAGAATGATGTAGTAGAGGAGGAAGATCCATTGGAGGAAGAGAAACCAGTGGAAGAAGAGCAACCGGTGGAGGAAGTCTCTAAGGACGAAGCTAGCACATCCACCTCTAACGATGAGGCTAAGGTATCCCTAAACACTAAACCTGTTGAGATTACTTAGTGTCTATGGTTTAAATTTGATAGTGAATCATATGATGATTGTGATGACACAAGTAATGTGTCAAATGAGGAGTTATTGAAATTTGAAATTGCTAGATTAAACAAACTCCTCATTAAATCAAGCCAAGCCCTCATTAGTAAAGATTGCACAATTGGAGGGTTAAATAACAAAATTCTTGAGGTTTCGGCACATATGTTTGAGGTTTTGCAAATCAACAAAAGGGAGAGATTGTTGGCTCAAGATTCCCTTGAGTTTGTTGATTTGCAAAACTATTTGAATTTTACCATTTCTTGTGTTTTGAGAATGTTTGTAGGGCATTCAAGCAAAATACACAAAGAAACACAAGAGATGATCAAGGATGACCTAAGAGCAAGATCAATACCAAGATGAAGACTTGCATAGGTTAATTAGATCTTAGTCTATTTAAATTTGGGATTGAAAATAGCACGAAAATACCAGCCAGATGGATGATTTTTCAAAATAGTTTTAAAAATAGAAATTGGACAAATAAAATATCAAGAAATCAAGAATATGTCTTAAATATAATTTAATTTTATGAATATAAATTTTATTTGATCAAAAACATTATTTGAATTAGTAGCAAAATTACCAAACACAAAATTCCAGAGGATTTGGAGTTATAATGCCAGATGGATGATTTTTCAAAATGTTTTTAAAAATAGAAATTGGACAAATAAAATATCAAGAAATCAAGAATATGTCTTAAATATCATTTTATTTTAAGAATATAAATTTTATTTGATTAAAAACATTATTTGAATTAGTAGCAAAATTACCAAACACAAAATTCCAGAGGACTTGACGTTATAACGCCAGAATGAAGTTGAGCCAAAATTTGGTTAAGTCTTGGAAATTTTCTGCATCAATTTGACATAACATTATAACTCTATTTTTGGCGTTATAATGCTAGACAAAAGTTTCAATGGTCAAATTCTTTGTCCTGACATGACATAGCGTTATAACGGTATTTTTAATGCATAATCTAGCGTTATAACGCTATATAAAAGTTGTACGATCAAAATCCAACTGCCAAATTATTTGTCCTCACTCAAGATAGCGTTATAACGCTATGAATTACACATGAAATAGCGTTATAACGCTATACTTCGCAGGATTGCTTTTGGTCGGGATTGAACCTTATATAAACCTTTCTTCTCCAAACAATTGAGTTACTGCTCTTACACAATCCATAACTTTCTAAGCCATCATTATTGTGCTCTTGAGCTTAATTCCCATAGCCAAAGCATTCCTCTTAATCCCAAGTTTAATTAGCTAAATCTAATCTAGGGATTATAGAGAGTTTGTTTGTTTGAGTGATTGTCTTTATTAATCTTTCAATTAGTCAATTGTCTATTTTATTGTGAGTGTGTGTAGTCTTGAGCTCTACCGATGTGTGTAAGTGAGCTCAAGATAGTCGGCTCGATTTTTCATCAGCGTGTGTAAGCGATATAGAGTTCGGCTACGTGTTAGGGTTGGCGGCTTCATCGGTGTGTGTAAGAGAGCTCCAATTCTGAAGTTGTACATTAAACAAGCAAGTTTTTGTTTAGTGAAGCGGACTAGGCTTGTTACCGCAAGAAGCGGGGGCGTCGGGGACTCAGAGACATATGCGAGGCCGTTTGTGCAAGTCAAACTCCATCAACACTTGATTGAGCCACTTCTTTCCTCTTACTCCCTTTTAATTTTAATTATTATTAATTGCTTGTGTGATTGTGAAATTGTGCTTGAATTGCTTAATTAGGGAGTTAATTGAATTGCTTGTTTAATTGCTTGATAGAATTGTGTAGCATTGGTTAAATTGATTGAATTGTTCTATTAAGCCAATTGCAATTAGAAAATGGTTTGTGTAAAATTTGCAATTAGGTCCCTATTTGATTGAACCGGGTAAAATTAGTTAAGTACCTAGATCCGTAGGTTCTACAAATTGCATATTTATTCAAGGTTGTTATAGCATTCTGTGACAAGAAAAGATGTTATAAAAAAAGATGTTATCAAATGTTTACTGTCTTAATAGTTGACACCAAAAAAAGTGAGAAAACGATTAAAGATTTTCAACGATTAAATTGTTTCGATCGTTTAATTGAACTGTAGTAATCAATGCAATGCAATCTGTTTGCGTTCAAAAAATGCAACACAAAACAGAAAAAAGTTTCGTCTTCAATGCATCAATTAACGAAAGAATACAATTTCGTGATCGTTATATACACGTGTAAAATTAAAGTAATGTGTAAAACTTCCTTTTGTAACCCAAAGATTCTCCGTGTCTGAGATCATTTAATATAAAATAGATAATAAAAATTAATATAAGTATGATATTATAATTTTTAAGCCGTGTTCGTTTGTCACCCATTTGTTGGGAATGGGATCTCGTGAGTATAGGATCCCAGTAGACCATTTGCTAAAATCCCATGCCTATGAGATTAACAAGAATTATAATGGGAAAGTTAGTAAAAATGTGTTCGTTTGTAGCGTGAAATTTGAATGTGGAAATGTATTTTTTTTCAAGAATTTGATTTGATCATTAGATTATGAAAGACAATTGCATGAAACAGGCTGCAAAATTTCAATTAACACTTCTGGAAAATGATTGAAAATGAAGTTAATTGAAATGAATAATATTACAAGAATACTAGAGAAAATTTGGTAAAAATATGTTCCTTTCTTCTTCCTTCAGTCTTGAGGGGTTAATTGACGAAAAAGTGATGTTCCAACATAGGTTAATTCAACTGTGGTGCTCATTTTTTGTGCGGCTTCCGTCAGATTTCGAAAAGAAATTGAATAAGAGGCAATGCAAGAAAGCTCACGGAAAGAAATTATTAGATTTGATCAAATAAATTTTTTTCCACGAAATTGTATATAAATGAAAAACTGACAGAGAAATCGCACCCAATCTCATGACGAAAAAATTGATCGCCAAACACACGAGAGAAATGTTTATTTATTACCACAGAAACCCTCATCCAAACCCAAGGCGTGGCGAGAACCATGGCCTTAAGGAGATGTGTCATAATATTTCTTCGCGTGTTCATAGTCTTACAGGTGGGCCCCACACGGACTGCTAACTGCTGACTGACTCTTTGGGGCTTAAGTGCAAGTCAGAAATTATCTGATCACAGACGGCAAGTCAACTTTCGTTTATACACGCATTAGCCACATACAAACCGAATCCTTTTCTTAGCATCGAAGCCTTTTCCCTCTCCGCGCTAAGCAAAAACACGACTCCTTACTGTAAAGATATCCTCTGCGTATCAAAATCGATACGTAGATTCGTATTTTTAATTCGGATCGTCAGATTATAAATTAATATCTGTCTTCTGAATATGTCAGTGAAGGTGGAACGTTGATCTTTGATCCAACGATCTAAAATACGGAGGATGCAGAGCGGAAAAAACGCGCAGAATACCGGTTCCTCCATCACTCGAGCAAACAAATTTAAGTCAGTTGTCCTTCTTCCCGAGATTAATCCTCACCTAAGACCTCGATTTTTGTCATCTAGCCTTTTCAAATCAGCTCGAGAAAAAAATCCTAGAAGATCGATCCTGTTCAATGAAGGGGGTAGGTAGATTCTTCGACTCTGTCGGGTCCTTGTTCAAGGGGAGCGATAACCTCCCCTGGTGCGAGCCTGACATCATCGCGGTACAAAACCCTAACCTTTTGTCTTCCTAATCCAATTCATCTCGTTCTATCGAGTTGTTACAATTTCTTATTTGATGGTGTTTTTATTTTTGAAATCAGGGCTGTGAGAAGGAGGTTGCTGAAGCTGGAAACGAGCAGAATAGCGAGAGTCTGATGCGTCTAGCTTGGGCTCTCGTGCATTCAAAGCAACCTGATGATGTTAATCGTGGTATTGGAATGCTAGAAGGTAAATTTGCATTTGAGGACTGACAAATAAATAGCTCAAGTACTGTTCTGTTCCATGCTTTTCTTTTTATTGCTTATTTTGTGTTCATTCGTGCAATTGAGAATAGTTTAAGGTTACATATGCATCTGAGGTAAAGGTGAGTGAGAGTCTGATTTGAGGATAATTTTACAAGTGAGGGGTTAGTTGCCAAAATTGCATTATGTTGGAGCTAGTTGTTCAACTTCAACTTGACCTAAATTGGCATCTTAATTGCTCAATTTGGGATACTTTGGGATTGGTATTGAGTTAAATGGTCTAAGCCTTGATTCAAAATGGGATGGAATTTGTAGGCTCTGGATAAGTGAACTTAATTATTGTAAGGGTAGAATTAAAGAAATGTGTTGATACTAAATTTACCATGGATTGGGCCGAAGTTGTAGAATTGACAGAAAATTTTAACCATAGAAGGCTCAAGAAATGATTGGTTTGGTCCTTTTTTTATATATAAAGAACTTGTTGCTGTGACTTAACAATCACTTATCTGTTTATTACTCTTTGTTTATCTATTAACTTATAAATATTTATTGTGTGGGCAGCATCACTGGATAACTCCAATAGCCCACTCCAAACAAGGGAAAAGATTTATCTGTTAGCTGTTGGCTATTATCGGACTGGCAATTATGCAAAGAGCCGCCATCTTTTGGATCGTTGTTTGGAGGTAAATTTCTACTTATTCTAGAATGTATTTGATTTTGTAAACTTAAAAGCATTGCTTGACCATGCTCATTTTGCTACAGATTGCACCTGATTGGAGGCAGGCACAAAATTTGTCAAAGGTGGTGGAAGACAAAATTTCTCGAGGTAAGAATTTTTTGTGACATTTTTTATTGTACTTGAGCTATGTTTACATCATATTCACCAACCGTTATTTAGGAATTTCTTCCCTATGAGTACAAGGAAGTTTCATAAGTTCAGACACAATTATTCTGTTAGTTAGGAAGATGGATTGAATGCATCCTGGTGCAGATCTGGGATACAGTTTGGTATTCATTTGGAATTGGATCTTGTTATTAATGATATTGTTCGTGAACCAAAGAAAGAAGGTCCTGTGTTGTGTTTCAGTTCTCTTGGCTTGGACTTAACAACATTGATCAAGTTGATTTCCTCAAAAAAAAAGAATTTTTTTTAATTCTAGATCCGAGTTGTAATTTGTGGTGCCAATGCAGTTACAGCCGCATTATTGATTTTGGTAATTGACAGCTTTGGTTTCAAATTCAGCAGGAAGGCTGATTCCTAGAGTCTAATTGATTTATACTTTTGAAAATAGATGGGCTAATTGGCATGGGACTAGTGACGGGGGCCTTTGGAATTGGGGGGCTTGCGATTGCTGGAGCTGTTGCTGCTGCTACGTCATCAAAGAGAAAATCATCAGAAAAGAATTAGTTTTCCAATGGTTCTACTGTGGAAGTCAGCAAAAAGAGAATTGGTTTTCTGAATAATTGTATGAATGATAAGTGCTTGCTTCTTTTGTCGCATCTGTAAATTCTGTTTGGGCTGAATTGTAGTAGAGAAATAAACCAATGGAGGTTATATCACCCCTTCCTTTGTTTTAAAAGAAAAGGAGAAGTTTCTAACATTTTTTCTGCTGACCATATGTTTTGCTAAAATATTAAAAAGAATCTACTTGTTTGGGAGAATTTTAGGGTTCAGTATAGTCGTATAGACATTGCTCTATTTGAGAGGAGAAACTACAAAAGCTGTTTTTCTACCGCGTAACACCGACGGATGGTTCAGATTTTTTACGCTGTAAGTTATGGACGGCCTAGATTTGATTTAGGGGGTCTGATATTATAAAGTTTAGCTTGTACGAATCTCGATGCAAATCAAAGATTGAGATTTGCTGTGCAACACGCACAGTGTTTTTGTTGCGCGGTAGAAGATCTCATTCCGAGAAACTACGGTAAGTGCAAAAGAATTGAGTTGGTAACCGTTGGATCCTTTGATACTAATAGTTGTCGTAGATTTTGACTTTGCTATTAAATCCTTTATAGCATTTTGCAAGTGGCAGGTTTTTTATGGTGCTTTTATATTGATAAAATGATATGCATCTTTTTAGCGTTTTGCTACGAATTTAGCTGGATTGCTTTTGTTCTATTAGAGCATCTTCATTTGTGAAATTTTTTGAGTTTTTAAATTATTGTCACATCAATTTTAGAAATTTAATTTTTTTTAGTTTCTAAACTCTCCATTCTTAAAACTGAAAAGTTAGAGTTTCTAAATTGACACGTCAGCAAATATTATCAATATCATGAGAGACGGATCAATTTTAGCCAATGAGTAAGCCACGTTACAGTTTATAAACTCTAAAGCATAATTGCTAAATAAGAAATTTTTGAGCAAAATTTCTAAATAAGAAACTCATCTACATTCGTGAAACTCATTTAGAAACTGCCACGTCATATTAGAAACTCCAAAAGTTTCAGAAATAAAGATGCTCTTAGGACGGGTTGATAACCTCTAGTGGTACCAGTGCAGGTATGGCTCCAAGGGAAGAGAGAGTAGTTCGCTCTCTCAAGTGATTTTTGTTGTTGTTGTTTTGCTTCTTTCATTACAACACAATTTGGGTCGAACAATTATGCATAATAAATATGATAAATTGTAATATAGTAGTACAAATAGAAGCAATAATAATAATAATTATTATTATAATAATAACGACGATAATAATAATAGTAATAATAAATTATTTTATAAATTATAAGTTTAGACTAACATTCTATGTCACTAATTTAGAACTTAAGTCGAACAATTATGCTACTACTTCTAAACTTTTAGTTTTTTTTTATAAGCCCTTTTTACTTTTCACACATACTTAATCTTATAAGTTAATCTGGATATGAATAATTAAGTTGCTAAATTATGTGAAATGAAAATTCATTTTTTTTAATCTTAAAATTTGGTTCTCGTGTATTGCTTCTTTCATTCAATTTTTTTGTCGAAATATTATCTCCGAATGACCAAAAGTATGCCTAATATTGTAGTTTTTTCCATTAATCCAGCTAGTATCAGTATGCAAACATCCCAAATTATTAAAGATTACAAATTAACTTTCATAGTAGTCTTACATGATCATAATGAATATGTTTGCAAATGTAAGAGCCTGCATCAAATAGATTCAAGTCTAACGCCTTGTTAAATAGAAACAATAATTTGTACATGCTCTGTGTATTGTAAGAAAAAAATAATATTGACATACAAGGCACACAGCAAACAATTACACTCAACCTGTGCGGAAGTCAATCTATTTTATATTGCAATCCTCATGGTTCTTTACCAATTAGTGTCAACAATATTTCCTTGTAATTACCAGAACTGTCACCAATTACATCACCTGTAACTGTAGTCTTGAATGTAGCTTTGTATTCTTCTTTGATCTTTTTCATATCAATTTAGTGGAAGCATAGAGATAAATAACAGGTACTGAGCTGTGTTTTGACAGTCTGAAAGATAAGGGAAGCTCAAATTGTGTGTATAAGTATAATCCGATATATATATTTAAAGAGTCAGATTACACATCAATAGGAAAACATGTGGTTGTAGGCTCACTGAAGACTGTTCAATATTTGCATGGAAGGTCCGAACTTGTCTGTTACCAGTACCTGACCTGACCAATATATATGATTAAAATATGAGAATCGGTTACGCTTGACTAATTACCTCTGCAAAGTGCTTCTCTGGAAAAGCCAAGCGCCAAATTGCTCTGATCATCATATTGGCAAATTTACTGCTACTGTGGTGTTCTATATCCTGGAGATAGTAGAAAAAAAGAAGATAAATTTGGAATATACGTCTACATGCATGTAAGATGTTCAAATAAACCAGCAAAGATCAGAGAATTGGCTCAAGATTTATTCTGTTCCTGCTACATGTAATTTTTGCTTCATGTGTTAATTGGCAGCAAAGGGAGCTCAGGCCAAATTGGGTTTAAGTTTGTATTAATTGCAGAACTTGGTGGCATTGTGGCTTACTTGGGGCTAGAATTAGTCATTAAAGGCCAAGGAGGTGGGTTCTTCATCATATCAAGTAGTACACCACTGTTGTGTAACACCTTTTAATTGTAATTCTGTGCTATTTGTACAAAAAAAGCACTCTCAAATAAATCAACCGAACTATTTTGCTGAAAATAAACATGCTTAGTTATTAACCAAATAAGAGGGATAAGTGTGCCACTGTTACCTCATCAATGGATTTGCCAAAGAGTCACTTGTAGTGAAGAAAGGTTGCAATGAGCTGAGACTTGTTTCTAGTTGTTATTATTCGAACAACATCATCGTGAAGTTCTTTCTTTTTGATAGCATTGTGAATCAATGAAGCTTCAAACGCTGCCAACTCACTCATTACATATTAGTATATCTGTAGCTGGTCACCAGCCTCACCAGAAACTACACATCAAACAACTCCTTTTCTGTATTTACAATTTAACATAGATAAATCACTATACATATGCCTTTTGATGTAAATTTCATCTTATTTCCTCCATTTATCTGCATTCCAATAATTGGGTACCACTCAAATTGTGCACACTTGTATTAATTAATTTTGTGAAGAATGCATATCCTCTTCAAGTGAAGCGAAGAAGAGAGTGCGATAAATGCATCTGACAGCTAAGAGATGGTCAGGAGTTGAAGCACATGATACTTCAATAGGAACCAAGATTTCCTTCTCAACCTTCTCTTTTAATGCTTCATTCACAAGCTTTGCATCCCGTTTTGCTGGGTCCATTGTCCATAATATCATTGCTTTCTGTGAATATCATGCAGAATAATTGTTAATTATGCATTTAAATATATAGCGTCTCTTGAAAAACTAGGGAAAAAGGCGAAGAAGAAAAACTGAGAAAACAGTATTAAGTTACACACCAGCTCATTAATTGGTATGATGGAAGGTGGGTTAGGTTAATGGACACGATGAACTGAAAGATAGTGCAACAGTTTCTACTTTTTTAGATAAAACTTACTTTTTTAATTATAAAATTGGCTCATTAAGAGAACTCAAGGGTAATTTGGTCCTCTCACATGTTAAGAAAAGTGACCCAAAAATGTTGAATAACATTAAAATATATGGGGCCTCTGGTGGATGTACTTTGTTCACAAGGAGGTTGTTGAGAGAAAATTAGTATCCTAAAATCTCCAGAGAGCTCAGAGTGAAGTCGATCAAGGAGGGATTCCTTGTTGATGTCCGACAGAGGATAAGATGATTGAAGATGAAATTTTTAACGAAGACGATTACGACGCTAATAACATGTGGAAGAAGATGAAAACTCACATTCGAAAGGTAGCTACATAGGTATTCGAAGTGACTAAAGGAAATAAATATGAACCTAAAAACACTTGGTGGTGGAACGAGAACGTGCGAAAAGCTAGCAAGGAGGAGAAGAACCGTTATAAGTGTTTGCATCATAACAAAAATGAAAGACAACGTACATAAATATAAAACGATAAAAAAGAATGCAAAGAAAGTTGTGAGCGAAGCAAATGCTTGAGCTTATGATGATTTATATCATAAGCTGGGTACGAAGAAAAGCGAAAAGAACGTCTTTAATTGCCAAACTCCGCGAGAGAAAGACGAGAGATTCCAATCAAGTCAAATATATCAAAGATGAGACAAATAAATTTTTGATAAAAGATGATGAGATCAAGAACAAATTGAGAGAATGCTTTGACAAGTTGTTTAATGGAGAGAACAAAAGCACGATAATTGAGCTAGATGACTCTTTTGACAACACCAACAGACGATTCTTTCGAAGAACTCAAAAGACGAAGGTGAATGATGCATTAAAAAAATGAAAGTAGGTAAGACTTTAGGGCTCGATAACATTCCGATCGAGGTATGAAGATGCCTTTAAGACACAAGGGTAGTATGGCTAACTAAGCTATTCAACATCTTCCGGTCAAACAAAATGATGCGTGGAGTATATTAGTACCTATTTTCAAGAATAAATAAGATATTCAAAGTAACAGAGGAATTAAGTTTATGAGTCATACAATGAAGCTTTGGAGAGAGTGATTGCGCATCGTTTAAGAAAGATGATAAGTGTTATGAAAAACTAATTTTGTTTTATGCTCGGACGATCGACTATGGAGGTGATTTTCTTGACAAGACAACTAATGGAGAGATATAGAGAGCATAAGAAGGATTTATATATGATATTCATCGACTTGGAGAAAGCGTATGGCAAAATATTGAGAAAGGTCATGTGATGAGCACTTGAAAAGAAAAAAGTCCCAACAAAATACGTTTAACTTTATCAAAGATACGTATGATAATGTTGTGACTAGTGTCAGAACATGTTATGGCGAGACTAATGACTTTTCCATTAAGATAGGATTACATCAAGTGTCAGTCTTGAGCCCTTACATTTTTCCTTTAGTGATCGATGAGATCACGAAAGATATACAAGGCAATATCTCTTGGTGCATGCTCTTTGCGGATGATGTAGTCCTAATTGACGAAAATAAGGTAGGGTGAGTATAAAATTATAGTCGTGGAGGAAAACTTTAGAATAAAAAGATTTTAGACGTAGTAGGACTAAATTTGAGTATATGAAATGCGAGTTCAGTGACGTTTAATCAGAAGATAGAGATGTCAGTTGAGATGAACCAGTAGTGTCTAGAAGAAACACCTTTTGATATTTGGGATAGATGCTACATATTGATGGTGAGATTGATGAAGATTTTAGCCATAGAATCAGAGCGGGCTGGATAAAATGACGACAAGCATCTGACATCCTATGTGACAAAAAGGTCCCGCAAAGGTTGAAAGGTAAGTTCTATAGGTTTGCGATCAAATCAGCAATGTTGTATTGAGCAGAATGTTGGATTACTAAATGACAACACATATAAAAGATGAGCATGGCAGAGATGTGTATGTTATGGTGGATATGTGAGCATACAAGAAGGGATCATATTAGAAATGAGGATATACGTGACAAGGTCGGGGTTGCACCGATTTGAGAAACTTGTTCAACATTGTTGAGATGGTATGAGCATATCCAGCGAAGACTTTATGATGCATTGGTACGTAGTGGAGTTTTAAGATGCGTCGAAAACACAAGAAAATGTAGAGGTCGATCGAAATTGACATGGGATGGAGTTGAAAATGGACTTAAAAGCATGAAATGTCTACAAAGAGTTGGCGTCAGATAGAAAAACATGAAAGTCAGCGATTCATGTATCAAATTTGTGACAAACTAAATTTAAATGTAGTCTTATAATTATACGATTCTAGTTCAGGATTAATTACATAAAGTATTAGTCTAAACTTATATTTAGTAGAATAGTATATTATTATCATTAGCATTATTATTATCATTTCTATATTTCTATTTTTACTACTATTTTACTATTTATTATATTATTATTATTTATATTGATTTTTCATTTCAGATTGATTTTTATTTGTAGCCCACTCAATTTATTTGAGAATAAAGACTTTGTTGTTGTAATTCTCATAGCGTAGAATTTCTGTAGACAGTACCCAATTTACAACTATTTTATATTGCTTATTTTATATTATAGTTTGTTTTTTGTTTACAGCTAACTGGGGGCAAATATGATTGTATTATATATATGAAATTATGAATGCTCGTAGATGCAGCAGTAAGTAAGCAGAGGGTAAATAAAACACAGCCAAAAGTTCTAAACGAGTCTTGTAAACAGATAAATCGTCTTTCCTTCTAATATTCTATTAGGATATGAAAATTTATTTGATCATCTTTCAGCCATGAGAAAACTCCAGTAGATGAAGCAGTAAGTAGAGGACGGATCCGTATCTGCTGTCATTATTTCGATGGTAGCAATTGTTTGGCAGTAGATCTGAATCGCTGCCTTAGATTTCAACGCTGCGAATTTGATTCAGGAGGATTTCATTATTTTGTGAATCTCATTGTCAGCATCTCAAAGATAACTCAATGGCATCGAAATAATGGCAGCAGAACCGTTTTCAGCAGAGGACAATTGGAGGTGGTCGACGCAATAAATGCTGCTGTCGCTCAAGCAGAACTTGGGGGATTCAGCATTTCTTGAATTGTTTATTTGTCGACCTTTTTGTATTATATGACGATAGCGTATATATGTGCAGTAGTTGAAGGTGTTTTCTTTTTTGTTCTCGTGTTGGTATCTTGATAATTATCTCTGTGTTTGTAGATCGAGCTGCTAATGAACATGACGGTTTATGAACAAAATTGACGGAATACTATTGAATATTTATGAAATTAACTATTTTTTTTATCTTAGTTAAAGTTCAGTACAAGTTCAATTTATAAAACTGAACTAGACTAATTGTGGACAATTATGGAAAAATTATGGACAAATTGTGGACTAATTACGAACTCAGTGTGGATTAAATGAAAATATGTTCAAACATTCTTATAGATCAAACAAGTTCTAATTTTCTATTTCACAGAGAAAGAACTAAGTTATTCGCATAAAGAAATCTAAGTTATTCGATACAGTGATGAAATATCTTTCGTTTAAAGATGATAGTATACTGTGATATTTAGAATCGTGTTCATATGGTTAGTTTATGAACAAATAGTTGACATTATTCGAGTATAAGATGAATTAGATATGAATTAGATAATAATATGCTGAATAAAATACTGCCAATGGTAGAGGCGTAGAGCACCTTTTCTGGCAAATGAAGGTCACATGATGCGATGCATTCCCCTAAATACTTTGAGCTCTACACGTTTTCCTTATTACTGGCTAAATGAATTTTACAGAGTATCTAAATAATGATTTATTATTAATAGAGTATGTTGTAACTTACATTAAGATTATTAAAAAGAAAGTTGTTAGCAAATGTAAGAGATTTTTTTAATTTGGACAGAGATGTGTCTCTTGTCTAATGCCTAAGTGTTAAATGAGGAAAAATTCAATTGATATGATATAAAAATTGATGGATTCATACTATTTTTTTCCTAGACAAAGAGGTTATCAATCTCTTCTGTGTTATTGTTTGGATTCTCAGTTAAAATTCCCCCTTTATATTTGATACGATATTAGTATGTAGTGTTCTGGAAATCAGGAATTATTGGCATAAAATTAATATCTTATTTGATAAAACCCACATTTGCATTGGTAGACATTCATATCAATCCGACGCTCAAATTAAATTGACAATACAAGACGTATAGGCTTATGCCTCTTTGTTGGAGTATCAAATTAAATCAATCTTTTATTCTTTTAAGCATTGTATTCTTTGCAATTAATGATTTGATTAGGATATATGATGTGCATGTTCAAATGGAGAGGTGGAGTATACACAAATTTTGTTAGAACCTGAGGTCTGTGGACCACCTTACAGAAGTTTTCATGTACCATTGTAGGGATGGACCATGGTTGATTGATTGGTGGACCACAATACAAACTCCTCTCAATGCCATGTTAAGTTGTACGGATGGAGAGGCTACAACTAGGCCCCTGTTTAATATCTTCCCTTGTTATCTTCGAATTCACATCTCCTGAAATGGTCAGCAGCAACGGGTCTTCCTGCATTCTCACCGCTGCTATAGCGACGAGTGCTGCCCGCAAAATGTTTTTGCTACAGTACCAACGAATTTACAGCGTAACAGTGCTGTCCGCTAGCTGATCATTTCGGAACCCCTCATTATTCCGGAGGATACGGATTCGATACCTTGTTTCCACAAACAAATTTCAGTGCCATGCACCATGCATGATGCATTTCAATTAAGAAGTTTCCTGGTAAATTCTGTAGAGAAGTCAGAATTCTATTTGCATCTTAACTGCCAAATCATATTTTAGTTAGCTAGCTGGTGCTGCTATTACTGATTTATAAGATTCACATGTTGTATATTCATCTGTGTTAAATATGCTGTTTTTGCTCATCTTATTTTACTTGTTATAACTTGAATAAAAAACCGTTTACAAAACTATTTAATAGGTGCTATCCTGCTAAGTGCTTTAAAACATTTACAACTAAGGCAGGTGCTTAATTAACGATATAAAATTAACAACTTGCTTACTTTTGTGATTCTGAAGATCAACTTTAATTAACCACCATTATCCTAGGCAAATTAAGTAATTAGGTGTTATTAAACAAATTCTACTTTTGAAAACAGATCCTGCTTTAGAAAGTTCCTAACATGTTTTTTAAAGGGACGCTGATACAGTACCTCGTGTTCTGCTCCCCATCTCCCCCACTGGCACTGACACGCGAATTTCACATTTTGATCGCGCGTTGACTATAGAGAAACGTGTTTTGAAACATTTCAGAAACAAAACACGAAGCTGCTGAAACATTTCCTTCTTAAAGAGACATACAGGTCTCCAAGCGACTTGCAATGCCTACATGCATGGCCCACAATTCACATTTCTGTTTCAGTACTGTGTGCATGGGTTTTTTGCAAGACAAAATTCTGTTTATATTTTACTACCTTTATTTGGAGCTGAATTGCCATTAGACATGTTTAACGTGCGTAACGATCACGAAAAAACTTAGTATCGTTAATTGTTTTGTTTAATGAACGATTAAAAAAATTTGTTTCGTTAAAGAAAACGATCAAAATAAACGAAACGAAACAGAACGATCAAACTAATTCTCTTCACTCTTTATCCATCTTCTCTTTCATCACACTAAAGCAAATCAGGAATTGGTGGTGAACGATTCTAATCATACACCAAAATCAAACCATTCATCTCCTCATTCGAGCAATCATTCATCTCATATCTCATCACATTCTCTCAGCATAGCGTTTTTTTTTTTCTGAAATCAAAACAATTCTAACGATACACAGTCACAAACGAAACTACGAAACAAATGATCACGAAACAATATGTTTTCGTTAACCGTTTCGTTATTTAAATGAAAAAAATTTATTTGATCGTAATCGTTTCATTTGTCAAGAAACGAAACGAAAAACAATTAAACGATTGATCATTGACAGATTTAATTGCCAGTGTTTGCAAATGCGGTTTCTCATATACTATGAACATATAATTAAATTAGGAGGACTTGCCTTGGCAGTAAATTACAGGAGAAAATGAAGACAACACGCGCTGTTTTATCAAAACAAAAAATAATCTCAATCGGAAAATAAATCAACATTATAATGTATACATAAGAAAACAGATTAAGGAATGATCTGACATGCATGCATCGCTCGATTCTCATTTGCATGTACAACAATAAGTCAATAACATGTATAGGTGGCAGGTCGGGCGGGTCGGACGGATTTTGGCCGGGTCAGGTTGATGGTCAACAACAGTTGGGTTTCGAGTCGTCATGTGTCGACAAATTTCAGGTCATGGATCTGTTCGGGTGAGATTGAGTCGGATTTCGGGTTGGGTCGAGTCGCGTCGGCCTTTTAGGGTAACGAACCGGTCGGTTTCGGGTCGGAATGCATCTACAACTTTTGAGTCTTTGGTCGGGTCGGATCGGGCGAGAACAGGTTTGCCTTGTGTCGGGTTGCACCGAAAACTTATGAGTATTATTTTGGAGTTTTAAGTTCAATCGGACAAGATCAGACTGTGTTATTTAGTTGTGTTATTAAATCTTGACTTTATTTGATGTTAACTTTAGAGGTGGCAAGTCGGGTTGGTCGGGCGAGTTCTGGTTGGGCCGGGTCAGGTTGGGTTAGTTTGACTGTTTACAATTGTCGAGTTCGGATCGGGTGAGATCGGATCGGGTTTCAGGTCATCCTGTGTCGACAACTTTCGGGTCATGGGTCGGGTTGGGCGAGATCAGGTCGAGTTTCGGGCCGTGCCGGTCTTTTTCGGGTGACTGGTCGTGTCGGGCTGCATCGACAACTTCCTGTTCTTGGGTCGGGTCGAGCAAGACCGAGTCAGGTTGCACCGACAACTTTCAAGTATTATTTTGAATTTTAAGTTCAATCGAACAAGATCCGGCCGCGTTATTGAATTGTGTTAGTAAATCTTGACTTTCTCTAATGTTAATTTGTTAGTAAAATTAGATTATGATGTGGACAAGATATGATTATATCAATTTACAGGTTGTATCAGGTCGGGTCGAATTCGGGTCCTCATGTGTCGCTCCATCTCGGTTTACGGGTCGTCTCGGGTCGGATCTGGTCGGGCTAGGGTCCTTATCTATTGCGCCATCTCGGGTTACGAGTTGTCTCGGGTCGGGTCAGATTAGGTTCTGGTCGTTCATGTGTCGCTTCGTCTCGGATTATAGATCATCTCAGATCGAGTCAGGTTTAGGTAGTTTGACTTTATCAAATTATCGGGTCAGGTCGGGTTCCGGTCGGGCCAGGTCGGGCGGGTTTCTCGGGTCGGGTCGGGTTCTGCCACCTCTAATTAACTTGTTAGTAAAATTAGATTATGATGTAGGCAAGATAGAATTAGATCGATTTACAAGTTGTATCAGGTCAAGTCGGGTTGGGTCGGGTGCAAGTCCTCATGTGTCGCTCCATCTCGGATTAAAGATCATCTCGGGTCGAGTTGGTCGGGCTCGAGTCCTCATGTGTCGCGCCATCTCGGATTACGGGTCGTATCGAGTCTGTACATTCAGTAATATTACAAACTTTACAAACTTTACAAACTGTACATAACAGCCTGAAATTCTGAAATTATTACAAACTTTACAATTTAGTAATTACAAACTGTACATTCAGTAATATTTTATAGAGGAATTGCACCTGGTGTTACAGGCTCACTTGTAACCGGTGCAACATATTTTGGTGTGATAGAATTCACCAAGAAATGGTTATAAAAATACTTTTATTTGATGCGCTGATGCTGTGATGCACTGGAGTACTGGACGAGTATGTGCGGGTAGTTCATGAGCCGAGTTGTGATGCCCATGGATAGGTCGGATTGGCAATTCGAAGTCCATCTTTCGGGCCAGATAGGCTGAATATGATATTTTTTTGCGGGCCGAATAGATCGCCCCGGACAAACAAAATACTCGTGAGTAAGATTCATTGACATTCCTAACTTGCGCATGTTGGAACTCTCTGAATCCAAAATAAAGTAGGTTCAACTCTCCATTAAATGGTAGAGAAAAATGCACCATGTAAGGGGGCATTTTCCATGGTTACAACCAACATGCGTAATTAGTGGTGGCTCCACACTTGTGCACTTTGTCTCTTGCTTGTTCCCCTCTTTGCCATCTCTCTCCTTTTCACCATCTCTTCTCACCAAGTTCCCCTCCTGCATTCAATTTTATTTGTGGATTGATGGATTGTCAGTGACTCCGAAATGTGTATATATAATATAAGAGCATTTATTTCTTGTGCTCAATGACAGTGTAGGTTGATGGCTACTTGATTAATTAGCTATTTAACTTTTTAAAGGCATGGAAGGTTTTATCTTTTTTTCTTTATTAATAGCTCTTGGTTGCTGTTATGCTTTAGTTTTCTTAATCTAATTTAATCTAATATACTCATGACGCGATAGAGCCGTCACGGTTCATTTTTACAGTAGCATGAACAATGTTTTCACTGTTTGCTACAGTAAAGTCACTGTAGAATATATTTTTTAAATTTTTTGCTACTTTTTTATATATTTTTATTTAAATAATTTTTTATAATTTTATTATTGTAATACGAAAGTTTAATTTAAATTTTTCGCGTAGAGCGCGAGTGGTATGCTAGTGGTATTTCAATTGCACCTTTTCTGTAGGTACATATTTCGCTTGAGAAATCCGGATGGACTAACAAATATTACATAAAATTCGAAGTAGATTTAAGTGAATAATATTTTTATTTTTATTTCGAAAAAATGTATAACTTTTGTAATTTTATTTTTGAAAGAAACTAGTACCAGTTCAAAACGTTATTGTTGGAAATATTAAAATACTGTTGATATAATTATGTAATTATAGAATCATAGAATAGATCTCCACATTATAATGAAAAAAAAATATTAGTGGATAAAACTCTGAAATCAAACATTATCAAATCAAAATTCGATCGGAAGTGCAAACATATTTTAAGTTAAATTTGGAATTGATTTTAGATGACAAATTGTTGTCTGCATCTCGGAAAAAATATACGTATAGCTTTTGTATATATTTTCTTCTGAGGAATTATTTTTTGTTTTATAGCGTACGTAATAACCTGTTTGAATGTTAGATTCATTATAATTTTCTGTGATTATTGTTTTTTTTTTTTGTATTTTTGTTTGGGAAAATATTGAGAGCTCCTTGTTGTGTCTTTTCTCTAAAGATATTCTCAAGTAACAACAAATCAACAATTATGTTAATTGTAATATGTTATTGTCACTAATATTCTTCTACACTACTGTCATCATCCTCCAGGTAAGCATTGATAGTAACTCTTTTTGTTTTTTAGCTCTCTCTTTGTTTCGCATGCATAAAAGAAGTATTGAGAGAGCAACAAAGAATAGCAAATTGTCAATTACTCAAAAGATAATGTTTCGTAGATATTATATTTGATATCGATATCGATATTATTATGCACATTTAATTAAGTTGTTATGCTTATTATTTGAGTTATTATGCATGTTATTTCATATTATTTTTGTACTAAAAAAATTATTATGCATGTTAACAAAATAATGTACATACTAGCTAAAATAGCATGCATAACTATTTCAGTACAAAAAATAACATGCATAACCTTCAAGCTCACTCACACGAGGCTAGCACAAAAAACTTGCACGATCTTAGCAAAAGAGCAATAGCCAAATGGCTCAAGAGGGGCAACACGAGGCTACCAATACCTCCAAGCTCACTCACACTTTGCTTAATGGCAAAAACTATCTGTCATATCCAAGCTATAACGAAGTTCAAAATATGATCCAGCAAAAGAAGGGGAGAAGAGAAGCCATGGGGGCTTAGCCAACTTCAGTAGGCGAGAAACACAAAGCTCATGGTTTTGCTACAACAAAGAAACCCGACTATTCTCAAAATACCAACCAAAACTCTAGACCTCAAAACCAACCGAATCACAAGAAAGGGGGAGTGTGCTCTCACTGTAGAAGGAAATGACACCCACGAAGACTGTTGGTTTCTCCATCCCCATCTCAAGCCAGGAGAATGGCGAACTCAACAAGACAAAGACACGTTGAGAAATTATGGCAGAAGAGATGACAAAACAGAAAAAGAGGACAAAAAGAAACAAGTCTTATGGCTAATGTGGAACAAGTCAAGTCGGGACTCGACTCAAATCTGACTCGACTCAGCCGAAGCGAGTCAGAGGGAAACATGTCACAACAAATGCAACAAATGTTTGAGCAATTCTCTCTGTGGATTTCAAGTCAAACTATTTGGGTCCATTTCGCAAATCAAGGAATAGCACTAGAAGAATGGTAGAAAAGTAGTAACAATAGAATAGTGTGATTTTGTAATAGTGGTAGAAGGAGGTATTATTGATTATTCGGAAGAGCGAAATTGTCGTTTGGCAAGTGTCATTTGGAATAGTAGAAATATTGATAATTATGATAACAATAATGATGATGATATAATATAATAATGATAACAATAAAAATAAATAATATAATAAATTAATAATAATATGCATTATTTTTGAAATAAATAAAAATAAAAATATTGATGATAATAATAATAATAACAATAATAATGACTAATAACATAGTAGTAATAATGATAAAATAAAAATATAATAATTATAATAATAATAAAGTAACGCAACAATATAATATAAGAATATTAACAAAGATAATAATTAAATATATAATACAATAAAATAATATTAATTAAACATAATACAACATAATAAAAAAATAATGATAATTATAGTAATAATAATAACAACAATATGCATTATTATAAAATAATAAAATAATAAAAATTAGTAGAAATTTTAAAATTATTTTAATAATAATGATAATAAAATATTATTAATAACAATAAAGTATATATAATATACTAAAATATTGTTAATTATGAATATAATACATCATAATAAAATAATAATGGTAATTATGGTAGTAATTATTATAATATGCATTATTTTAAAATAATGAAAATAATAATAATTAATAGTAATTATTAATATTATTTTATAATAAGGACAATATAATAATATTAATAATATATATATAATATTAAAATATTATTAATTACAAATATAATACAACATAATAACATAATCATGATAATAATCACAATGATATAGAAATTTGAAATTATAATTAGTTGCATTATTTTAAAATAATAGTAATAGTAATAATAATAGTAATAATAATAGTAATAATAATAATAATATTATTATTATTAAATTAGATATAATATACTAAAATATTGTTGATTATAGATATAATACAACATAATAAAATAATAATGGTCATAATCACAATAGTATAAAATTATAATAATTTGCATTATTTTAAAATCATAATAATAATAAATTATATATAATATATAAAATATTGTTAATTACGAATATAATACAACATAATAAAATAATAATGATAATTACATTATAATAATAACAATAATATAAAATTATAGTAATATGTATTAGTTTAAAATAATGAAATAATAATTAACAATAATTATTAATATTATTTTCATAATAAAGATAATAAAATAATATTAACAATAATAAGGTATATATAATATATTAAATTGTTAATTATATTGCAAATTTGATTGCTTAGTCATACGAAACAGTTTATTTCGGTATTCCATCTATATGGTGGTATACCGGAATAACCTATTTTACCACTATTCTATTCTTTCAAAACGTGTTTGGCAAAACCGTATTGTTGGAATAAGCCTCTATTCTGGTATTCCATCAAAAAATGGTGTTGCCAAACAGACCCTTTATGTCAAGGGACGTCATATTCAGTGAAAATGAATCATTTTATTAAAAAAGTGAGAATGATCAGTTGAATCAACTTTTACCTAACTAGTTTGTTATATCTAGTGATATTAACTTGGAAATAAGAGAAGTTCTTGAAAGAAATGTTGAGATAGGTATTAAAAGATATGAAGAAACTGAACTATCAGAAGCACAAACAAGACAGCTAGAAGATCAAATTGAAATAAAAAACATAAACTGAACAATTAGAAGCACAATTTGAACAATCAGAAGTGCAATATTGACAAATACAAGAGGCAAAAGAGCCATTAAGAAGGTCAAGTCTACAAACTCAATCTTCTACAAGACTAAAGAACTATATCACATATACATTATAATAAAAATTGAGGACGTTATATCCTATAATAATATTTCATCTTCATACAATGTATTTTTAACCACTGTACAAAAAAAACTAGAACCAAATAACTATCAAGAAGCAGCAACAAGTCCATTATGGTCTAAAGCTATGAAAGAATTGCTAAAAGCCCTTGAAAAAAATGAAACTTGGATAATTGAGGAATTACCAAAATTTAAAAAACATGTCAGGTGCAAATGGATTTACAAATTCAAATACAATAGCAATGGCATCATAGAACGATACAAGACAAGACTAGTTGCAAAATAGATATACTCAAATGTATGGATTTGATTGCAATGAGACCTTTGCACTGGTAGCCAAAACGAATACCATTAGGATTCTATTATCCATTGCGATAAATAAAAATTGTAACTTGTATCAAATGGATGTAAAAAATACATTCCTTCAAGGAACACTTGAACAAGAGGTATACATGAACTTATCCTCGGCCACAAAATGGAAAACAATTCTAATTTATTATGTAGGTTGAATAAAGCAATCTACGAATTGAAGCAATCTTCTCGGACATGATATGGCAAACTAAGCACTTAATTAATTTCTTGTAATTTTAGTATTAGTAGTTCGGATCACTCCTTGTTCACCAAAACTAATGGAGAACATATCACACTCATATTGGTATATGTAGATGATATAATAATTATCGGAAATAATCAAAATGAAATCAATAAAAAATCCCAACTAAAAGAAAATATTGACATTAAGGACCTTGGTAACTTAAAATTTTTCTTAGAGATAGAGGTGACATGTTCCAAACTAGGTCTTTTATTTCACAAAGAAAATTGTATTGGATCTTTTAAAAGAAACCAGAAAGTTAGGGTGCAAACCGTCCAATACATCAATAGATAGTAAATGCTAACTCAACAATGAGGATGGTGAATTGTTAAAAGATATAAATCAATTTCAAAGACTTGTAGGAAACAAATATATCTTACCATAACCCGTTCGGATATTTCCTATTCGGTAAGTCAAATTAGTCAATTCACGCATTCTCCAAAAATCCCACATTTAGAGGCCATAAACAAGATCTTGAAGTATTTAATAAGAACATCCGGAAAGAGAATTTTAATGAAAAAAATAATTTTAATGACATATGTGGCTATTTCGATGTAGATTGTGCCGATTTATGATAGAAAATTCACTATCTGTTTTTGTACATTTGTAGGCGAGAACTTAGTCACATGGAAAAACAAGAAATAAGATGTTGTGGCAAGATATAGCGCGAAAGCGGAGTACCGAGCAATGACATCTACTGCAAGTGAATTAACCTAGCTAAAACACTTCTTAAGGATATGAACATCAAGTATACTCAACTAATGAAAAGGTATTATGATAATAACTTCGCATGACATATTCCTCTCAATCTGGTTCCATGAGAGGACTCAGCACATAGAGACACCATACATTCAGAGTGATGATCAACTAGCGGATATTTTTACTAAGTGATTGAATTCGAAAAATTGAAAATATCATAAGCAAGTTAGGATTGTATGATATATGCACACTTATCTTAAGGAGAGTGTTAAAAATAATTAGTAGTAAGTAAGATAGATTTATCTTATTAAAATAGATCACCGTTTGAACCATCTAAAGATAACGATATTATTTATAGGATGTAAAAGAGAAAAATAAGTGCGAATTTTTCTTATAATTAATTATTCTTTTCAGTCTTCTATTTTTCAACACTAAATATATAAAAACATAAGAAAGTCGTCAGTGTAGCTGAAATTTCATAGTTAAAATATACTTCAATAAAATAAGTCAAAAAATAAGATAGACACTTAATTTCTTTTAGTAAGAAAAAAAAAGATATTGCCTAGAGGAAGCAGAGAAGATCAGTGCTCGAATTTATATGCATACACTTTCATCGGATTGAGATCTTTTACCGCGTAGTAAAAAATATTGTGCGTGCTACGTAGTAAATTTCAGTTTTTGATTTGCATTCAGATTTGTGCAAGCTAAACTTTATAATATCAGACCCTCTCTGAATCAAATCTGAACCGTCCGTAACCTACAGTACAGAAAATCTGAACCATTCATTCTTACTTCGCGACAGAGAATCTACTTCCACTTTCATCTGTTAAGTCATCAGGTTTCAAGTTGCAATAAAAATATGAAGCAATCATGGCAAAATTGACCGTCACTGATGTCACGCGGGGTCAACTCAACTTAGGAATTAGGATATATGGGAATGAGATCTTCTAACTCCGTAACAAAAATACTGTGCATACTGCGCAGCAAAATTTCTGTCTTTAATTTACATCAATATTCGTGCAAATTAAATTTTATAATATCAAATCTTCTGAATTAAATATGAATCGTTCATAATCTATAACTAAAAAATCTGAACGATTCGTTCCTGCCACGCGGTTAACGCGGAAGAAGATCAGTGCCCCGATTTATGGGATCCCAATCCGATACAATAACTAAACACTTAAAAAATATTCCATGATGGGAAGGCCCCACAGGGAGTTTTAAATAGAGAAGAAACCATGTTTGAAACAAATAAGTCGCGATAATTAGAAATAGTACTATTTCATGGAAAACATGACGACAAATTCGTATTTTTATTATTTTAGTTTAAAATTAAATGTGAAAAGAAAATTTTCTTTTGTATATTCTGATTTTTTTTGAGATAAATGAGTTTTAGCACTCAAATCTAACTTCATCTAAATTTTTTTGTAGATATTCTGATTTTTAAGATTCATAACTATAATTCTCGATTTGTTTGACAACTATGTTTCTAATTTTGAATGCGCGATGATCGATAACTCAATGCTCAATATCAAATAAATAATATTTGAGTTGGAGAGGCCAAATTTTTATGATGTAATAAAGATTCTAGGTTGAACGATCTCTCGTTGTTCAATATTGAACATATAATATCAAGTAGGAGAGTCTGAAATTTTACTATTTTAGATATAGTATAAATTCTAGATTTAAATATTTAGCTTTTTTAGAGAGTTAAATTTTCGTATTTGTAGATATTCTGATTAGGACTTGGTGCGCATTTAGGATAGGAAGCTATTATAATATTTGTAGATATTAACGTATTTACTGCGCATCATAATATATCATTAACTTGAAATTAAAGAATTCTAAATAACGGAAATGACCTAGTTATCTAGTGTAGTAAAGTAGAATAGTTTTATTGAGATCATGAATCATTACAAAAGAATGTTTCACACCGGGTCTTTTGAGGCATATACGCCGATTATCTTCTGTTGTAAATACGATAGTTGCAAAAGATAAGTTAAAAATCGTCGTAGCTCTAGAGACTTATATACCGATTATCTCTGCTTGTCTACACATTCTTTTGTTAATTAATACCTGATGTGGAAGGTTTAGTATTTTTTATTAAAAATTTGCCGCCAGCGTCTTTTGCTCTTCTACACCTTGTTATGACTTGATATCTGGTGTGTATATACTTTATACAACAATCTTTCTTTGTTAATACCTGTTGTAGAAAACATAACCTTTTATTATTTCTCGCCAGTGAGCCTTTTCAACACCTGTCCTTTCTTTATTAATATACATGTCGTAGAAGAGCAACTTATTTTTAGTAAGATATTGCTGCTTACGTGGCTAGCCATTTTTGCTAGCACGCCAAAATTAATTTATTACTAGATGATGATCCATAAAAGATGCTATCCCAACAGTAAGGATAACTAATATCAAAAGTATCGTCATTAATAATAAGAAAATTAATAATCCATGATACCTTCGGGCCTCGAGCTCGAGTCAATAGCCCCCATTACTGTTCGTCTCGTTGCTTCTTCTCTGATGCGGGTTGTGACATCTTCGAATGTCAAATTCTCTATGGAGTTAAGGATCTGAGCCCTAATTGCCACATAGCTTGAATCGAGGGCAGCCAAGAATGTGTATATTATATCTGTCTCTTTCCTTTCTTGAAGTACTCCCAGGTTAGTTGTTGGTGGTATGTATAGCTTGAGTTCTTCGTATTTGGCTATAACATGCCCGATTAATTCGGGTATGTCTCTTGAGTTTTGAGATGATAAATTTGGGATTGGCTTCTTTTGTTGCTATAGGGGGAGAACTAAAGTCAAGTGTTAGTGTAGAAGCGTTTTAACAACAATTACAATTCAAGCTTTAGACCTTAATCACCTAGCTAAAAATTTCAACAAGCAAGTACTAAGAGCAATTAAAAAAATAACAAAGTTCAAGTATAGTGAAGAGAGAGAGAGAGAGAGAGAGTAAAGAGCAAGAGCAATCAAGAGAACACAGGAACATACGATATAATATAGTTCGGCCTGCAAACAAATCAGGCCTACATCTACGGGACTCCCGAAGCCAAAACTTCCTTCCAGAATCGAATCCACTAAACATTAAGTGTTTTTTATAATTGCGGAACCTATCTTTGATTTCTTCTCAATAAGCAAACCAAACTTAAGTTCCTAAATCTATGCAAGGGCCTACACCACTCTACAAGATAAAATGTCTGATTGACTACACAATCAAGGATATGGATGTACTACTTGACAACACAAATATAGTGCACCAAAGGCTAAAAACTAGCAAGAAAAGAAGTGTTCTCAAATTGACAATTAGATAATTGTAGCTATCATAAATCTCTCAGGTTAGGCAACTATAGGAGAATGCTTTAATGCTCTTTCTGGTGCTCAATTGAATGCTCGAAAGCTTGGGGTAGGGTTCATATATCTTCCAAGTTTGTATCCATAATGTATATATAGGCTGAGCATATCTTGGAGTCTTGGAGTCTTAAAAATGGCCTCATGCATTACAAAACCCGTTATAACGTGTTGGCACCTTTCCAGAAATGTTCTTTTTATGCTTCTTCCACTTACTTCTGGGCCATCTTGAGTAGAATCCATTGTGACGGGTTGGGAGTCCGTTATGACGAGTTGTAAATGCTTTGTGACGCCTCTGTGATGCATTACAACAATGCATGGCTCTGGAAATCCCTTCTATACTCATCTCTTCTCCTCTTAACCCATTGTGACGGGTTGGGCACCCGTTATGACGGGTTGTACATCCGTTGTGATGGGTTGGCATGTTCTGTGAATGTCTTTTGTGCTTGCTCTTGATGTCTTTGAGTATGTCTTGACTTGTATATGCATATTTGAGCATTTGCAATTCCATTGTGTACTTGTGTTAACCTGCATCTCAACAAAACTCAATTGTGCAAAGTTAGTACTTATTTGTTTTGCAAATTGTCAAACAAGAGATGAGTTTAATCCAACAAACTCTCCCTTTTAGAAATTTGTAAAACCATATGCAATGTGCATAACATATGATGCACATCATTACATTTCTCTCCATTTTTGCAAAGTATGACAAAATGCTCAACTATAAAAGTTTTTCCTGAATTTAGCACATGTTTATAAGCAAGTCAAGTTCTAAATTTGCTCTCCTTAATGATATAAGATTTACAAATAAAACACAAGTCGTCATTTTCAATTAGGATTTTCAATTTCAAGAATAAAGAAGCAATAATCAAGAGGCATATCAAGTTAATTTGCAATATCAATTATTTCTAACTCGAATATCGATTCAATATGTTGATTAGTATCAAGAGTAGAGAAGATATCAATAATCAAGATATAACATATGATGTAAGCAATAATTTCATTAATAAGAAAAATGCATATAATATGTGATAATTGATGTTCCTACTAGACATGACATGAAATAACAAACTACATTTAATAATGATTTTATTGAAGCATAGCAAATTTTAAAATTTTATCCTATTTTTTTTTCTTCACTTCTCTTTTTCTTTTAACTTCTTCTTTCCCAAATACTTAAGAATTCCAAGGAGTTGGAATTGTGGAGTTGACTTCATCCTTATTGTCAAGCATTGCTATCATGGACATGTGATATATTTATTGAGAGAGGTGTTGAATGTCTTCCATGATGATTGACATGGAGTTAGAATCAAGTTTTGGATTTGTTCTTCTAACTTGAGGACCATGTTTACACCATAGGTTGGAATCATTTTCAGATTTCTCTCCTTGTTCATGTTGTACTTCTGCTTGATCAGTCTTGAACTCCTTCTTGGTCACTGATTTAGTGGTCTTTGATAAGTTTGGTGGAGCCATTAGGAGAATTAGTGCAATAATTGTTGAAAGAGTTATTTTGATTTTGGAAGAAGAAACTCTGGTAATTTTAGGCTCTTTTGAGTAAATACTTCTCAGGAGATTACTAGAAGAAAGAAGAGATTTGTTTTGAATTTTAAGATGATGAAGAATCTAGAAAAGGAATAATTTATTTAGCCTTCAGGGAACTTCCGTTACAAGAACCCGTTACAAAGGGTTCCCCATCTGTTACAACGGGTTCTCAACCATTATAACATGTCTCATTCCCTCTTGGTAACGCAAGCTACATTTATATCATCAACAACTAGTTTTAATTGTTCCAACGACTATTTTTTTTATCCTCTAACCCGTTATAACGGGTTCTCAGCCGTTATAATGCCTCTCTGACTCGTTGTAACTGTAGGGTTTTGTTATGTGCATGATATGCGCAATTTTAAAATTTTCATGCAACCCAATTTAAATTCCAAGGATCATGTGTATAAAATTCGAATATAACTACGAGTTTGTGAATTTAATATCTTACTTGGTATTGTAACCAAACGCGACGACTTCCTTTGCGTAGAGGTTGCTTGCGTCTTCACGGATCAACAGCAAGGATGCCGATTCTCGTCTCGTCTCACGAAAGCTTTTCAAGCGTGAAGCCTCTACCACGTGCACTCCTTGACGAGTCAAAACAAGGTTGCTAGACCTTCTAGAATTTTCAATCTCTTTGATCTCAACACATGAGAGAGATAGAAAAATCAATTTGGATTTGAAAGAAATATTTTTCTCTTTCCTTTTTGTTTCTCCCAGAAAGCAAAAATGAAAAGTTAGAAGATGAGATAATCTCCCACGTACAGAGAGAGGGAGCAAACATTAATTGAAATGTTATTTATATGTATGAGATGGAGTCATGCGCCATGCACATTAATTTGGATATTTGCAACTCCTTCCGCAGGAGAAACTGACATGCACGAATCAGTTTTTTTTTTTTTTTTTATCCAAATTAATAATTTTTATTGTATGAGAGAAAGTTAGTGAGCAGGTAGGTAGTTATTGCTCAAGTGTCATCACTTGACATTTACTTCTCTCTATAAATAAAAATCCTCTCATATTTTTGGGCTCATCCTAAGTCCAACTATATCTCATTCATATTTGGGCCTCGCCCAAATTGATTCAATTTAAATTTAATTAATCATGTCTCATATAATTAATTAATTGTTCTATGCTTTAACTTGTCAAATAGAGTGACCCAGTAGGATCCATGTCATGATCAGTAATAAATTAATAAATATTAATTTATAAATCATAATTGGCATCTAGCAATGCATTATGATCACTCGATCCAATGCATTATGATCACTCGATCAAACACAGACAAATCGTGATCCTTTATTCTTTTGTATCGATTCCTTTGTCACGTAATATCATTGATTAATGTCAAGCGTAGGAACGTGTCATCCTTGACCATTAACCATTTTCTTGATCTTCAGTGCATAATTATTATTTGCATCATCCCATGATCACAAATGCATGCATAATAATTATCACTACATCAAGGGGCCCGGAGATATCACTAATCTCATATGAAATAAGACAGACAAATATATCCTATTGACTATCCATAACTTCTAGCATAATTTATATATATTCGGAAATTATCTTTATAGCCCTCGATTAAAAATAACGTTTGATAATTGCACAAAATATACATTAATTATCTAGAATTATGATATCTCAGATAATAGAATCAATACTAATTTATGACTTTGCTGATGACACAAACACAATCTCTACAGCAAGTCAAGGTGAGTCATGTCCAATATCATGTACCCCGTACATGTATATTTATGTGATTAAACATATACCTCGTATCAGTGATCTGTGAAACATGATCACGCAATAATCCACATACTAGTCTAAATATAATCATTCAGTATTCCATGCTAATGATATAAGACTAGAGACTATTAAGAGTTTTAATAATCAATCATAGAGTTTCACAATTTAAGTCCTCAACTCAAATAATCTATGAAATATATAAAACTCAAGAAACAAAATGATATAAATCATCCAATACATAAAACTAAACAAGTGTACCATCACAAATGATTGGTCCTCTAGGTCACTTAACTAACAGTAACGGGTTCCATAATGCAAGCACTTATTTTTGCATTTAATTGTGTTTTAATTTGCTATTATGTTCCAAATTTAGTATTTTATATTAATAGGGCTCAGTTCAGCTGTCATATGATGTTTATACTCACGCAAATGCTCAGAATGAGTTATGATTGGATAAAAAGATCAATTAAGATTCACAAAACATATAATTCAATCAAAATGGTATTGAATTATACATTTTGCTACATGACTCACCCTCAACACAATATACAAAATGAAAAATAAATTGGGGGGAGTCAAGTGACTCTCTAGACAATCGATTTGGTACCACTTGTGCTTGGAAGAGCAAGTGATTCCAAAAACTTTCATTTTCTAAAATGACAAAAACGTTCTTGATGTTCAAATTTCAAACAAAACGAACAAAAGGATGTCATGGAGTTAATATTACTATGATCATGGTTGTTATTGTTAATTAGTTTTCAATAGCTCATCACTAATCTATTTTTATCATGAAAATCCTTATGTTTCTTGGATGAGGTGTTATATATTTATCATGAAAATTCCTTATGTTTCTTGAATGAGGTGTTGATTGGTAGACATGATTGTATCTCTTTCTTTGGAAATTTCTATTAAGATTCCTACGATCAATTATCACATTTTTAGGGTTTTGTCTTGGTTGAAAAGTACCATTATATCTTTTTCTTTGAAAATTGTTACCAAGTTTCTTGTTCTTGTGTAGCTCATTGAATCTACCATACTTATCCTTAACATAAAGCTTTGGTGGTTGAGCTCTATGTTGATTGGTAATCCTATAATCATGTCTGACTCTAGGTTTGTTTATCACCTTTCTAGAATTAGGTTTGAGAAACTTGGTTTTTTTATTGTATCTTTTGTTATACATATAGGCATGAGTCTTGCCTCGAATAGGTTTGTTATTTGGCTTAGATTGCTTTTCAATTTTAGAAGGTTGTTCCTTTATAAATCCAAGACCGGTCTTATCATGTGGACCTTGACCAATATACATCTTATCATAGTCAATTTTAGTGTCATGGTTTGAAGATTTAACAAACTTAATAAATTTAGAAGCTTAAAGATGTGCTTCTTTTAATTCCTTTTCTTTATCTAAATTGACTTTGATCTCAAGGCCATTAACCCTAACTTGCAGCAATTTAATCTTAGATTTAAGATCATTGATCATAGCATCTTTAACAACCATAAACTTTTTGGACTCATCAAGCAATTCCTTAAGCTTAGCCACATTAAATGACTATTGATCTTTATCCAAATCACAAGACTCATTATCACTTGACTCATCATGATATTTAGAGAGGTCAAATACTACCATATTAGCTCAGCGAGGGGCCTTCAATTCTTGAGCACTTGTAGTCTTAGCCTTTAGTTGAGCTGTCCTCTCTTGTATTTGAGCATCCATCATTGCAAGACTTAAAGTCTTCTCGATTTGCTTTGCAACATCCAACTTTGTAAGTGTCAAGGGATTTTCCACCTTGTTGGAAGTAACTATCTTTAGAAATTCACTTCTCATTAAGGCTTCTTCTTGCTCTCGTGCATAGTCATCCTTAGCTTGATCCATTTGTTTCAAGATACAAATCTTCTTCGGATTCATCATCCTTTGTTCCTTAATGATCTCAAGGGCTATCTCCAAGCATGTCCTTGGTTTCATTCCGATGAGGGCTAGCTTGCTTTCAACTTCTCCTCCCCCGTGGTTAACTTCCTCTTTCTCATCTTCACTTTCTTTGGATTCACTTAACCAAATTGCTTGCATAGCTTTCTTGTTAGTTTTTTTAAAACGTCCTTCTTGTGGTCGTCTCCTTTGAGGAAATATGACATAATAATTTTGAATGCTATGTCCCTCCTTGTTACATGATAAGCATAGTACCTTCTTGCCTTGAACTAATCTCTCCTCATTTACTTTCCTTTCGAATTCGATGCCTCCTTTCACTAATTTGGTGAGAAGATCTTTGTCCTTGGAGAGTACTTGGTAGAGGTTTTGGTAGACCACTTCGCTTGCTATGAATTTGTAAGGTGGATTGTATGAAGATTGTGCGATCAAGGCTAATGATTTGGTTGAGGTTGAGCACTTCACTTTCTTATGATTCTCCTCATGTGAGCAAAGTTGTGCATACACCTCTTAGGGTTGATGGGTAAGTCATTTGGCTTGTAAAGCTTCAATAGAGCTCACATCGCCATCCCATCTGGGCTTCTTGAACACCATTCTTAAGAGCTTCCCTACAAAATCTTCATCACAAATATTAGATACTACTTCAACAAATTTATTTCTTAGAGATACGAGTCTATGATAAAGACTTTCAAATGACTCGTTTTCTTCAAACTTCATGTTCTCTAATTTTGTTGCTAATACAACCTTACGGGTCTTTTTCATGTGTTCATTTCCATCATATCTAAGTACTAAAACATTTCAAATTTCTTTGGCATTTGAGGAGTGAGTGAGAGATAATGCAATAATCTCATGAATTAAGTTAAGTATAGTGTTCATGGCATTGTCATTTGCATATTTGAGGTCTTTGAACTCTTTGGTTAGGATTACACCATCAATTTCATATTTGGGGGTCCAACCATCCTCTACAATCTTCCAAAGCTCAAGTAGACTAAGATAGTTTATCATACATTTTTTTCAAAAAGAGAAAATCTTACATCCTACACCAAAAACTGGTGGTTCTTTCACAAACTTCAATTATGCTATTTTTCACAAGACAAGGTCAAGAACTATCAATATTTTGACAATTAGCTAAGTATGAACATGTGGGATCTGATACCAATTGTTAGGATTAAGATTGGGGGAGAACTAAAGTCAAGTAAGAGTGCGAAAGCATTTTGACAACAATTACAATTCAAGCTTTTAGACATGAATCACCTAGCTAAAAATTTCAGTATGCAAGTACTAAGAGCAATTGAGCAATTCTAAAATAACAAAGTGCAAATATAGTAAAAAGAAAGAGAGTAAATAGTAAGAGCAATCAAGAGAACACAAGAACACACGATATAATGTGGTTCGACCTACAAAAAAAAACTAGGCCTACATCCACGGAACTCTCAGAACCAAAACTTCCTTATGGAACCAATTCCACTAAACAATAAGTGTTCTTTACAATTATGGAGCCTATCTTTGGTATCTTATCAATAAGCAAACCAATCTTAGGTTCCTTGCAAGTGGTTACACCACTCTACAAGGTAGTGCACCAAAGGCTAGAAACTAGCAAGAAAAGAAGTGTTCTCGAATTGACAATTAGACAGTTGTAGCTATCCTAAATCTCTCAGGTTAGGCAACTATAGGAGAATGCTCTAATGCTCTTTTTGGTGCTCAATTGAATGCTTAAAAGCTTGGGGGGTTTCAGATATATTTCAAGTTTGTATCCCCAATGTATATATAGGCTGAGCACATCTTGGAGTCTTGGAATCTTGAAAATGGCCTCATGCGTTACAAAACTCTGTGACGCGTTACAAAATTCGTTATAACGGGTTGACACCTTTCCAGAAATGCCCTTTTGTGCTTCTTCCACTGACTTCTTGGCCATCTTGAGCAGGAACCCATTATGACAGGTTGGGAATGTGTTGTGATGCCTGTGGGGTGCGTTGCAGCAACGCATGGCTTTGGAAACCCCTTTTATGCTCAACTCTTCTCCTCTTAACCCGTTGTGACGGGTTGGACACCCGTTATGACGGGTTGTACACACGTTGTGACGGGTTGGCATGCATTACAATAACGTATGGCTCTGTGAATGCCTTATGTGCTTGCTCTTGATGTCTTTGAGTATGTCTTAACTTGTATATGCATATTTGAGCCTTTGTAATTCCATTGTGTACCTGTGTTAACATTCATCTCAACAAAACTTAATTGTGCAAGGTTAGTACTTATTTGTTTTGCATGTCAAACAAGAGTTGAGTTTAATCCAACAACTTTAACATGTCAATTAGCTCAATGACATTCACAAATAATTTACCCGCACAAGAGAAGTCATCTTCTTGAAAAGGTACTTCAATCTGACAATAACCTCTGGTTGGGCCATCAAAATGGAGTGCAGCAAGTTGCAGTGCTCGTCGAGGCGATGCAATATTGCGTCAGGAACAAGCAGAGCTCGATCCAAAGCCGACATTGCAATTGGCACTGCTGCTCACCTCAGCCAGCTTAGCTGGTTTCATAGGTGTCGTCTGTGGTAAAATTCGAAAAATAGGTCGTAACAAAATTAATCTGTGGTTTTGTAAATGTAATTGCAGGCTTAACTCATACAATGTGGTCAAATTAGAATTACCTCCGCAGGCAGTTCCACAAAGCGTATCAGCCAAGCAAGGAAAGAGCTAACTTTCTTAGCAAGTTGAGCCTCATCGTCTCCATTCAGATAAAGATGATACCAGTCGCGACAGTCGTCCTCCGCTCTATCGATAGAAACCCTCACATGCTCTAGTCGGAGGAGTTGGTGGTGCATGATAGTAGCGCTGATTGATAGAATTCATTGGCCTTCCGCCATCTTTTTTCTTACGCCTTGGGCGTTCGAGAGGAAGAGGTTGCAATTTACAAGGCTCTACATATTAAAAGATAAATAAACCAGCTCCTTGTACTCGACGGTTAATTAAATAAGACATGTCATTTTAAAATTATATGGAGCTCTAACATCAACATTTTGTAATATATCTGGAGCTATATTATTTGAGCCCATCTAGGTAACCACTTTGGATCCTCGAGGAGAGCAATAAGCGAGATGCATTTATTGCAGCAATTATTGTTGTTCATACATCTCTCGCAACAATTGATGTGGTATATCTGTATGTTATTTATCAAGCTTTAATTATCCAAATACCTTGTTTGGTCGCAAGTGTACCACTGTCGTTGGTAAGAATTGGGTGTCGATCTCAGGGACAATTCGACCTCTAACAAGAACCGAACAATTAATATCCTAAGCAAATAAAAGAGTTGGTGATTGGGAGTTTGTTTCGTCACAACAAAAGTAAACGCAAATAAACAGCAAAAGGTTGGTGTTTGATCAAGATGGGAGACCTAGGTCCTTAGACTTACCAATCACTTACTTCGTTTAGCATTTTAACGAGTGTAACAACAGTTATGGTATAGATTGAGGTGAACAATGATAGGTATTAGCGATTGGTCACCCGAGCAAATACCTACTCTAGTGTAACCGAAGCTGATGGTTAGTCAAGCCCCGAGTTACACTAGATTTGACGTATGCATCGTGGTTAATCATCCCTAAGTCTCGATACCAGGCAATTACGCAATGATACCGTGAGTTAAGTACGAACTAACAAATCTCTCGATCAACTAAGGTCCCTCTCAGGTACGATAGCGATCAAGCGCTTCTTTTGGTTCAGGATTCAAAAATCAATTTCTCAATTTAAATTATTAAACCCTAAAGGTGAACAAGTTAAATAAAAGAAGCAATACCAAAACAACAATTGTATACAATAATCCAAAAGCTAAGAAGCAAGTTTCATGGCTACCCTAAGGTCCTAGAGAGGGGATTAGCCTCTTATGGTTGTTACAAGTACACAAGTTAGATTCATTACAACGGGAATGAGAGTAGAGAGAGACAATGGCAAAAAAAACCGAAGAAGTCTCCTATGTGTTGAACTATCGTCTCTTCCTTGTGCACAAGGCCTAAATCTCTTTTTCTCTTGTCCCAAAATCGCCTATGGTGAGAGCAAACCAGATATGGGGAAGAGGAATGACAAGATATGAAAGAAACATGGGCTTTCCTTTTTTTAATTTTGAACAAATCTGCAAAACCGCCCAAATTCTTGCGTCCGCAAGAATGTTGTTCCTGTTCTCTAGGAGGGAAGTGTGGCTCAATATGAAATCCTTGCATCCGCAAGGGTGTGCTAAGTCATAGCTAAGCCAGTAGAGTGTTGATCAACTCGATCAAAAATGCTTTAGCGCTTTTATTTTGTTGGTTTTTAATACTTGCATGGCTGGGTTCGATCATAGGGACAAGATTCTCGATATGAACTTTTCGGGTACATCATAATCTAAACATGCAAGACCAATCAGTCTAGCAAACACTCAATTCAATTGTTCATAAATCATTTCGAGAAAATGCTATGTACATCACTATGTTATTAAGCAACCAATTCGGGTTTAATTTTTCAATGTTCAAGTTATTCTAAGGTACTAGACGCTACTGAATTTAACCTTCGATCTCAACCCACTAGTTCATGGGGTTATACTACTGAATTTTCCAAACTCATTCATACAAAAAATTTCAAATAGGACCAAATTTTTAAGTGGTTCGAAATTCACAAGTTGCAAACTAGACTCATATCTAAACTAGCCTAAATTACGTTACGTTACACTACTCCTAAATACCGATCAATGCTTTACAAACTACCCCCCCCCACTTATTCAATTGGAATGCCCTTGTTGTGAATCGAACAAATCAGACAAGTAAAGAAAAGAGAGAAATGGAAAATGAAAGTTCACAAAGCGTCAACATGAAGATGTTGAAAAACCTAGAGGGGGTGGGGGGTGAATAGGTTATAATTCAATTTCTAGGTTTATTTAACTAAAAGGCACAATTCAATTTCAAATAACAATTCAATTTCCAACAAGTATAGCAATTTAAAATTAAATCACAGAAAATAAACAAGATGAGTTCAAGAAAGATCAAACAATAATGAAGAACGCGTGACACTGATATGTTAACGGAGTTCGGCTATTGACGAGCCTACTCTCCGGGACTCTCGATCCCTCGACTTTGTAACGAGATCAAGCTGTATGCACTAACACCAAAATAACCTTTAGAATGGACGAGATATAGCTCTTTACACACTTAGGATAGAGACTAGACCCGTTGATGATGCACAAAAGCAAGAGAATGACAATAGCTACAAGATCTCTCAATCAGACAAATGATTTGGCTAATTTAGAGTATTTGAGCTTGAGTTTTAGTTTAAACAAGAGCTTGGTTTTTAGACAACAATGGTGGTTGCTGCTAGGGTTTTGAATTTGGCAAAAGATATCTTAAGGAAGGAGAAAGATGCCTTATATAAAGCAGCAGCAAAATTCTTTCAAAACAGGGGATTCAAAAATCCTAAACCCTAAACCCTAAACCCTTACGTAACGGTTAGACCAAAGTCCTGAGATTTTAAAAATCAGATGAACTAACTGTTACAACGGTTGTCAACCGTTACGTAACGGTTGGTTCTAGAAGCCGAAGAGAAATCTGGGAACTTGTCAGTTTGTACTAATCGTTATAACGGTTTTTGACCGTTATATAATGGTTGATTCTGGAAGCCAAAGGGAATTCTAGAATTTGTCAGTTTGTATTAACTGTTATCAGGGTTGAAGACCATTATGTAACAATTGGTTGGGAACCGTTATAACGGTTGAGTCCTGGATTTGGTTTTCTCAAGCTCAGTCATACTAAATTATCCAAATTTACAAATTAATTTACTAACACCTTTTTTAAAACTTCTTGACACACATTTCTAAATGCCCATGTTGCACTTTCAATTTACGTTGCATGTCCAATTCTCCAATTTTGCAATACAATCCCTATAACAAACTTAAAACACAAAAACATGGTAAAATTCAAAATTGTTTTGCAAATCGATAAATATAAAGATATTGTTAAACACAACATATGTCGGTGGTGGTGGTGCTCCTCACTAGGCGTCCTTGTCCTCGTAATTATCCTCATCGAACAGAAATGGGTGACTCATCAACTGCCTCCTCTTGTGCTGTGGGACCTCCTCCGATGGCATGTCAGCCTGCTCGATGTTTTAGTTGGCCATCTGCCTCGTCAGGTAGTACATGTAATGGGCCAACTGCTAGTGGTCTGCGCGGAAGCCAGCTGGGACATCCGAGTGCTGATCCCCGAGTAATTGTTGTTGAGGTAGTTGTAGTCCCGATGAAGGGCACTGTAGTACCCTTGGAGGTCGCGAAGGTCGTGCTGCACGCGACTGTGGGACTACTGAAGAGTGGAGAAGTTCTGGCTAAAAGAATCATAGCTAGCTACCCAACGGTTATCGCTCTCCATATATCGCCTCTTCCAATCGGTGTCGAGGCTATAAAAACACTGTTGCCACTCATGGTCGAGCTGAGTGAAGCGTTGCTCGATGCGCTCGTTCATGCCTACCATGTAATCCATCAGTGCTTGGGTAGTTGGCATGTTTGGGTCATGAGGCTGCGAGGCTTGGACAGGACCTGCTTCGGGTGGTGGTGGTTGCGCGGGCTCCGGATGCACGATCCAAGTGTGCCGGTCATTCACGTCAAGTGGAGGTAAGGAATGTGGCACATTTTGCTTATTGCTAGTGATTTGGTAGTAAATGCCATTCTTTTCCTTGATCAATCCCACTGCCTTCAGGTATTTCATGTCTAGCAGCGGGATCGTAGTGTCTGACCTCACCCGATATGTCAGTCCCACGCGTAGCACCCTGAGATGATAAGCAATACGAGTGATCAACCCGCCGACCAAAATCACTCCATCGGTGTATTTGTTGCCGAGCACTGCCTCCAAGTGCTGGGCCAAATGTGTCGTGATGTCCGATTGGATCCATGCTTCCCTGTGGGCGTACAACATCTTGAAAAAGAAAAAGGTGCCCCGCTTGTTGAACACTGAAGCGGTCTTATCCCTCCCAAAGATCGTGTAGGCCATCGCCCGCTGAAGGTACTGCGTGATCGGATGATTGATGATGTTGCTCCGGTAGTTGTTCGCTTCAGGTTTCGGACCTATTATCATGTCCTCCAAGTAGGTTTGTTGGCCGGTGTCGGCCTCGTACCAAGGTGGCAACCAGTCGAACTCCTCTACCTCGCTTGCAACTGAACACCCGAGCATCATGTTGAGCTTGCTGTCTATGATGGTGAACATCGTATCGTCAAGCTGAAAAGAGAAAGAAGTGTAGTTAGTATGCTCAAAGGTGGAAATTAACTCATATGTAAGGGTCCGGTAGGTTAGGAAAGGGCTCGAGATCAAGTCCCAAATTCCGATCTTTTCTGCCAATCCCCGTACCTCCTCAAATATCCCTAATGTTTCTAGGGTTTGGGCACAAACATACCTAGAAGAAGTAACTTTTCGGTGCTTAAGCACGCCAAACTGCTTCTTAGCCTTTTTGCTAAGTGTGAGCCCGAAATCACATTTCGTGTTTTTGGCCAATCCTTGGATGGTACATTGGCCAGGTGACTTAGGTCGATAGGTACGTGTTCTTGGGGATGGGGATCCACGACGGCACTGTCGCTACCAACCATTGGTAGCATTGCGGTTTCTGAGTTGAACTGTTCGTTGGTCTTTCTCTTCTTGGGTTGCATGATTGGTTAGCAATTGCTACCTAAATACAATACCGACCAAACACAATTAAATTCAAGGTTGGTATGAAATCAAATGTGCAAAATTAAAACTTGAAATAAAAAGAGAAGAGATGGAGAGACAACCGTTATCCGTGAATTCGAAAGAGAAACCGCTTGGAGTAGGTCCGACGAGAAGGTCGAAACGGGTCGAGACATCGAGTCGACAAGATCTCAAAGAGGGAAACCACCAAGTGGAAGAGACAAGGAAGAAGGGCTTCAGTGTGAAGTTGAGGGCTTAAGGAGGCAAAATGGGTCAAACAGGTCGATTGGAGGGCTTAGGGAAATGGAGGAAAGGAGGAGGAGGGTTGAAGTTTCAAGTGGTGAATTGGGTAGAGGATGAGGATGAGAGGAGATTGGCGTGGTCAGATTGTTGAGTGGTGGCAGGAGGAAGGAGATCTTGGAGGTGAAGTTGGAGGGGTGCCAATGGAGGAGAGGAAGGAAATAGAGAAGCAGAAGGGTTTTGGGAGGAAGGAGAAGGAGAAGAGGAGGAGACCCCTTTAATCTGCCATGAATTTGAAATCCTTGCGACCGCAATAAATTTCTTGCTTCGCAAAGAACTTCTCTAAAGCTTCTCTTGGCGTCATTTGATTTTCCTTGCATTCGCAAGAAATTCTTTGCCTCTGCAAGAAATTATTTGCGTCCACAAGGATTTTCTCTGGAATTTTCTGACTTTGGCAGCCAAATATTTGTGTCCGCAAAGGTTGGCTTGCGTCCGCAATGTCCTGCACAAAGAAAGATCAGAGCATTAAACTAAAAAGATTTGTGGGCCTAGATGAAATTCTTGCATCCGCAAATAAACATTAAAAGGTTTGTGTTTGATCAAGATTGGAGACCTAGGTCCTTAGGCTCACTAATCACTTACTTTATTTAGCAATTTAACGAATGTAACAACCGTTATGGTATAGATTGAGGTAAACAATGGTAGGTATTAGCAATTGGTCTCCTGAGAAAATACCTACTCTAGTGTAGGTGGCAAGTCGGGCGGGTCGGGCGGGTTTGGGTTGGGTCGGGTCGGGTTGGGTTAGTTTGATTTTCACAAAATTCGGATTGTGGGTCGGGTCGAGTCTCAGGTAGGGCAACATCGACATTTTTCGAGTGTTGGTTCGGGTCTGGCGAGATCGGGTCGGGTCTCGAGTCGAGCAACGTCGATGTTTTTCGGGTGTGGTTCGGGTCGGGCGAGATCGGGTCAGGCAACATCGATATTTTTCTGGTGTTAGGTCGGGTCGGGCGAAATCAGGTCGGGCCTCGGGTGGGGCAACGTCGATGTTTTTCGGGTGTCGAGTCGGGTCGGGCAACATTGATGTTTTTTGGGTGTCGTGTCATTAAAACCGGTAAGGACAATAAATAAGATAAATGAAAGATTATTTGCAAGTCATCAAGCAACTTCAAAATCCAGTAGGTGAGGAGAATTTGCAAATTTGAGACATTATATGTTCAACATTTGAATCTGACAAAGATGTAAGCTAATAATGAAAAAAAACACCTCTGACTAGCAAAAAAAAAATGTTAGTACTGATCTGATGATCAGCTATGGGAAGAGATGACAAAGCTTAATTATAGGACCAGAAGAAAAAATGGGTTTATAACTTTTTTTTGTCTAGCAAAGTTAATTGGGCCACAAAAATTTTGGGTTTTAAACAAATTTGTTAGAGGAATGTGTTTGGGTTGACTACTAGTTTCACGGGCACTTTAAAATCTTAAGAAAAGTTTTTTCCTACGCGGCAGTGCTGTCGAATGCATGAAACGATCACGCAAATATCTTCTTGTGTCTTACGTTGCATTTTAAGAGCGCAAATACCTTCTTGCGGGTCGGGCGAGTTTGCATCATTCAGTGTCGCCTCGAATCGGATTATGGATCTTCTCTGGTCGGGTCGGGTCGGTCAAGTTTCGGGTCATCAGGTGTCGCCTCAAATCGGGTTATGGATTGTCTCAGGTCGGGCCGGGTCGGGTTTCGAGTCATCAGTTGTCGCCTCGAATCGGGTTATGGATCGTCTCGGGTCGGGCCGGGTCGGGTTTCGAGTTATCAGGTGTCGCCTCGAATCGGGTTATGGATCGTCTCGGGTCGGGTTGGGTCGGGTCCGGTTTCGGGTCATCAGGTGTCGCCTTGAATCGGGTTATGGATCTTCTCGGGTCGGGTCGGGTCGGTCAAGTTTCGGGTCATCAGGTGTCGCCTCAAATCGAGTTATGGATTGTCTCAGGTCGGGCCGGGTCGGGTTTCGAGTCATCAGTTGTCGCCTCGAATCGGGTTATGGATCGTCTCGGGTCGGGCCGGGTCGGGTTTCGGGTTATCAGGTGTCGCCTCGAATCGGGTTATGGATCGTCTCGGGTCGGGTTGGGTCGGGTCCGGTTTCGGGTCATCAGGTGTCGCCTTGAATCGGGTTATGGATCTTCTCGAGTCGGGTCAGGTTTCGGGTCTTCAGGTGTGGCCTCGAATCGGGTTATGGATCGTCTCGGGTCGGGTCGAGTCGGGTTCGCGTTAGTTTGACTTCAATAAAAATCGAGTCAGGTCGAGTTTGGGTCGGATCGGGTCAGGCGTGTTTTTTGGGTCGGGTCAGGTTCTGCCACCTCTACTTTAGTGTAACCAAAGCTGAGGGTTAGTCAAGCCTCGAGTTACACTAGATTTGACGTACGCACCATGGTTAATAGTTCCTAAGCCTCGATACCGAGCAATTATGCAATGATACCGTGAGTTAAGTACAATCTAACAAATCTCTCGATCAAGTAAGGTCCCTCTCGGGTACGATAGCAATCAAGCGCTTCTTTTGGTTTGAGATTCAACAATCGATTTCTCAATTCAAATAATTAAACCCTAAAGATGAACAAGTTAATTAAAAGAAGCATTGCCAAAAAAACAATTATATATAATAATCCAAATGCTAACAAGCAAGTTTCATTGCTACCCTAAGGCCCCAGAGAGGGGATTAGCCTCTGATGGCTGTTACAAGTACAAGAGTTAGATTCATTACAATAGGAGAGAGAGAGTAGAGAGAGTAAAAGGCAGAAAAACCGAAGAAGTCTCTCGTGTGGTGAACCGTCATCTCTTCCTTGTGCACAAGCTCTAGATCTCTCTTTCTCTTGTCCCAAAATCGCCTATGGTGAGAGCAAACCAGATCTGGAGAAGAGGAATGACAAGATAGAAAAATAGGGGCTTTCCTCTTTTAATTTTGAACAAATGTACAAAACCGCCCAAATTCTTGTGTACGCAAGAATGTTGTTCCTGTTCTCTGGGAGGGAAGTGTGGCTCAATACGAAATCATTGCGTCCACAAGGATGTGCTCTGGCCTCTTCTGTCCAAGTATCAGCAAATCCTTGTGTCCTCAAGAATTTGCTTTGGAATCCTCTGTCCAAGTGCAGCAAATCCTTGCGTCCACAAGAATTTGCTCTCGAATCCTCGGTCCAAGTGCAATAAATCCTTGCGTTCGCAAGAATATGCTGTCTTGGTCCAACTTGCACGTCTTGATGCCCTGAGTCTTGATTTGAGCCTGTCTCACTCTGAGTCCCTTGTACCTACATTGAAATTGGACAAACTGGGAATTACCACGTACTTGCATGCTTTTAACCTACTTAAATCTTGAAATCCGTAAATATTGGTTAAATTTTCATACAGAACCTCATGTTTTCACACGTATAAAATCGACTTATCAACAATATATGAACCTGCTCAGCCACCCATTCTCCACTCTCTGATCTGAGTACCTCGCCTCCAAAATCTGCTTCTTTTTCACCCACTGGTCCTTGGAGATGTAATTGGCATGAGATGCCCCATGCCTCTTGCTTTTTACGTAGATCTTTTTTTGCCAACACACCCCGAGTAACCTCTAACCCTTCCTAGATGCTCGGGTTCCCAAGCATAGTGGCCGACATCTGACTCTCAAGTATGCTTTGGTCGACTTCTTGAGATGTCATCAATCGCTGTCACAAGAGATAATAAGTTAAACATGTTGCTATAAAAGAACTTCTAGTTGTCACAAATTATTGAAATCTCGAAATAAGGTCAACGATCTTAGTTTTAGTCATAACAATTGCTCGATGTCATGTGTCATTTTCTTGTCTTGGGGTATGTAAACTCCTGAATCCGTTCATTTAGATCTTGCCATCACCCATCTATGAGCTTGTTCAGAAAGTGCATGTATAATTGATGAGAATGTATCTGAACCCATTGAAATGACGTATGTGTCCTTATTCCACTTTAACTCTGCCCTCATGTAACCAGCTGATTCGAGCCTTTGAGGAATCTTGGGCATCCTCGTCGATGCTTTCCCCCGCTGACTCTTCTCCTATTAAGAAAAACAATTATTATTGTAATTTATATTATGAAAATCAAGTCTGCAATTGTAATATATCACCGCAAGATAACATGAAAATCAAGAAAAGGTTTAATACTTGCTACTCAGGTGTGGTTTTTTTTTATTTTTTGAACTCCTCCAACTCCAATTTCGAGATAGTTCAATCATCGATTGATGTCGGCGCTCTTTCCCGCACATCCCCCTCACTGACACTCATGTCGTGTGTGTCCTTTCAGGGTGAAGGCATCATTTTTGGAAAAAAGAGAGAGGACAGGTCGCCCCAAACACGCGTGATCTATCTGAGACTTGGGTGCACGCAGTCATTCATGGTTTTTTTTAACCAATGAGGTTCTCGGGTTCAATGTCATGTTCAGGCGCAAACTCCTGCCATTATTTATATGAGGAATTATCTCAGTCCTCAATACCTATGATTCTTAAGCGATGTGGAACACACTGAATAACACAAAATGACTTCTTTGGAAGTAACTTGATTTAAAAGCGACATCTTAATTCTTTTGTAAGCTAGTTTGAGATATTACTAACTAAAATTTAATTTTATTTCTGCTCCAATGTTTTCTTTTGACTTTTATTACATGAAGATGTGCTTTTCTCTTCATGAAAACATATTCCATTTAAAGGGATATATATTATTTCTTTTGAAAGTAAAATCTATCCAATGACAGTTTTGAAATTAAGCTCGCACTTTTAATAACAGACTTTAATAAAATGCAGCTATAAAATGTGCCAAAAAATTTTAGAACCTTTAATAGCAGACCTTTAGATGTCCCGCTATAAAATATGGACTTTTTATAATGGGTGGCTGTCTGGGCCGCTATAAAATATGGAACTTTTATAGCGGATTGTGCTATGGGTTCGGTACGAAAAGCTTTTATAGCGATATAAAAAAGTTTTTATATCGGATACTCATACAGACTTGCTACAAAAGTTATGAACATATTAAAGTGTAGTCCACGGATCACCATTTACTTTTCAATCCTACCATTCATTTTTGTCAATCCAACGCTCCAAACAAACACATAGTCCCACGGATTAAGCCATGTTTTCTCTTTCAACAATTTTCGTTCTCTATAAAAAACATCAACTGTCCCTAATTTCTTCCTTCTTACAAAACTTCTCCCTCATTCTTCCTTCATCCTTCAAATTGTGCTCCTTCAAGCTTACCTTCAAGTACTCTTTATTCAATTATTTCTACATATTTTCACTGTGAATGATAAACATATATATGAGATTTAATTTTTTGCCTTCATTTGTATCATTAATTTTCTTTTCACAACTCATTTAATTATTATTGCAAAATAAAATTAGACTGTTGGTATGACCGTTTTTTTTAAAGAAAAGCATACTTGCAAAAAAAATGTGCTTTCAAAGGACATATTACAACTAATATACAAAGAAGAAATAAATTACATCATGCAACAAAAGGACATATTTGCAAATAGTATTTTTTTATTATATATTATGAATGGACATTTCTGTAAAAAATATCTATCAATCAGTCTATTTCGCAATAAATGTGTAGTTGTCACAGCTACGCAACAACCGTATGAAAGATGACTTTTAATAGCGGATTTTAGTAGAGGTCTCCAATAAAATGTGATTTTTAATAGCGAACTTTAGTAGAGATTCCTTATAAAAGATCACTTTTAATAGCGAACTTTAGGAAAAGTCCAATATTAAAAGTCATCTTTTATAGAAAACCTTTTTTAGAGTCCGCTATTAAAAGTGATCTTTTATATCGGATCCTTCAATCTTTACAACCCCCTATAATACTCCTTGCTAGTCTGCTATAAAAGATCTTTTTCAACTGCTATTAAAAACCATTTTGTAGTAGTGTTAGTTGTAAATCAAATCCTCAGACTCACTCACCCACTTCCCTCATCTATGGAAAAATATACAACTATACCTACTATTTGCTTTTTTCCCTCTCTTTTGGCTGCATTGTTCGTGCAAAAAAGAAGAGAGAGAGAGCGGAGAGAGAGATGGAGAGAGACGAAAGAGAAGAGAGATAGAGCGAAAAGAGAGATGGAGAAAGACAGACGTCAAGAGATTTATCAAATTCAATTAATTCTCAGTTGAAAAAATGGAGCGAAAATAGAAAAATGCACTGTTATTCGTACTGTTATTCTACCATGCCGGATATTAGGGTTCTCAAAACGGGGCGGGTCGGGTACCCGTGGATCCGACCCGTCCGGATCCACGGGTACGACGGGGCGGGTATGCACGGGTCCGAACCCAAAACTCCCAACCCGACCTGTGATAAACCCGGGCGGGTAGGATCCGGGCGGGTCCAGACGGGTCGGGCACGGGTCCGGGCGGGTCCAGACGGGTCGGGCACGGGTCCGGGCGGGTCGGGTCGGATCCGTCCAACTTTTTGAATTTTTTGAATTTTTTTCGAATTTTTGAATTTAAAAATGCACATTATTTTAATATATATATATATTTTCGAATTTTTCTGAATTTTTTTTGAATTTTTTTGAATTTTTTTGAATTTTTGCATGGATCTACGGGTCGGGCACGGGCGGGTCTACACGGGCACGGATTTAGACGGGTTTGGAGGATTTGGAGCCAATCCGACCCGTGATAGATCTGTGGATCCGAAATCTGCAGATCCGAGCGGATCCGAGCACGAATACGGATCGGGCACGGGCGGGTAGACCCGCCCGAATTTTTTTTAAACCCTACCGGATATATCTGAACTTTATTAGTTATATTGGTCAATTACATTTTCTTTAAAAGTAACAATTTCTTTTTCTTTCAGTTTCCATCGTAAGCATACATCAATATTTATTGTAGCAACATTTGGTAATAAGATATTTAAAAACAGTTACACAATAATGAATGCAGGGAACAAAAAACTAAGCCTAATTAGTTCTTCATGCATTAGAAGAATATTTCGGAACCGTTGTCAAAAAAAATTCTCCATTTTTTCCACTTCATCTCTTCTAATTGGTTGATAGCATGGAATCTTAATTGGTGTCCGGGCCCACAATCACAAGACACAAAAGGGACAAATAGACAATCCTGAGTAGGTCTCCTCGATTAAATTCACCTAATGAGTTATGAGAAAGGAAAACATCTCGACGATACACTCATCGATACACATGTCTCTCTGCATGTTAAAAAAATTATTATGCGTGTTATTTGAATTATTATGCATGCATAATAATTCAAATAACTATTCTTTTAACATGTATATGACACCGTATCAACGGGCGTATCGTCAACTCCATATGAGAAAAGCCGTAGAAACTAAAGAGGGATAAACTAAGAGTATCTACATTCTGAAACTCTTGCAGTTTCTAATCTGACGTGACAGTATCTAAATGAGTTTCAGAAATGTAGATGAATTTCTTATTTAGCAATTTTGCTCTAGAGTTTCTTATTTAGCAATTTTGTTCTAGAGTTTATACACTATGACATGACTTAATCATTGACTAAAATTGATCGATCTCCCACAACACTAGTAATATTTGCTGATGTGACAATTAAAAACTCTAACTTTTTAGGTTTAGAAATTAAAGAAAGATAACATTTCTAAAACTGATTTTGCAATTATTTAAAAATTACAAAAGTTTCAGAGATGAAGATGCTCTAAAACTAGTCTTGTTACAACGCACACTATGTCCTGTTTCTCTATTGTAAAATTTTCTGATATATACTGTTTCAAGTTACTTGTGTATTTTGTTTAAAGTCTGTTCAAGTGAAAAAGATAATTACATTGTTAGTGGGACCTACGTTCAGTGATTACTGATAGGGTGAAACAGGGAAGTTTGTAACAGAAAAACGGTTCCTTCTTTATCACTTCTCTTTTTTGTTTTATGTTGACCAGCATTTTTCATATAAACTGAAACACCAGTTAAATTTACAAACACATCCTTTTCATTCTCCAAATTGCAGCATGTCAGTATTACTATTATCCATGAAATTAAATTCCCACAACAAATGATTTTTAGTGATTTCTGTGGCAATGACCACGTTAAGTCTTACCATGTTCTTGGAAAGAATTAGTTCCACAAAGTCTAATCCAAATATCCAATTATCCAATGAATGTGTTAACTAGTTGCATCAACAGTTACTGTCATGTATTATTTTGGTACCAGGAATTACACGTGTGCAATTAATTGAGTTCTAGGGGCGTACACGCAAAAGCATCTACAGTCTCAAAAAATTGCTGAAATGCCAACGTAGAAGGGCTTGGAGCAAAAAATCCCAAACCATGTTAAACAAATACACAATAACAAATCAATAACAAAATGTGAAAAAGAAATAGAGAAAAAACAAAAGCCCGAAACCAAAAAAAGAAAAAAAAGAAACAAAAACATCACACCCACCACCTCTCTCCCTTCCATTTCTCTCTCTTCCTTGACCTTCCTCCAATTCCTTCCTTTCCATCCATGTCGTCTCCTCTGCGACCACACCACCAATCATAAACCTCTCTTGCGATATACATTACTGATAAAACAATCCCAACATACAATGCACGAGCAGGGCCGGGCCAAAGGCTGGGACCCACCACCTTCTGGCAATCAATCTCAGCCAATGACTCGGTGCCGCGTGCCCTTCTTCTCTTCCATGTCAGTAACCCCCACTACAGATGATACCGACACTGCCACAACCTCATCCTCTTCATCAACCTCCTCCGATGAGCCTGACAATAGCAATTCGTCCTACCAAGTACATAAGGAATTGCCCAATGGCGATATCTATACCGGTCAATGGTGCAGCGGTACGCCACACAGTAATGGTAAGTATTTATGGAATGATGGATGCATGTATGAGGGTGATTGGTGCCTCGGCAAAGCAACTGGCAAGGGGAAATTCTCTTGGCCAAGTGGTGCCACCTATGAAGGCGATTTCAAAGAAGGGTACATGGACGGTACTGGTACATACACTGGAGCAGCAGGTGACACATATCGGGGCCTTTGGTCGATGAATTTGAAGCATGGACCAGGGCGCAAGTACTATGCGAATGGTGATTTCTATGATGGGGAGTGGCGGCAGGGTCTCCAAGATGGGAAGGGCCGGTATGTATGGCGCAGTGGCGCAGAGTACAATGGCGAATGGCGTGCCGGATTGATACATGGTCGTGGAACCCTGAGTTGGGCCAATGGGAACCGGTATGAAGGCGGTTGGGAAGATGGGTCACCATGTGGCAATGGGAGCTTCAAATGGGCTGATGGTAGTGTGTATGTTGGTCTCTGGACTCGTGACTTGGCCGGGGCCAGCCCAAGTGTGCAACAGAAGGGGGTTTACTACCCATCACCAGCCGCTTCATCGCCAACCGCACGTGATCCAAGAGACTTTTTCGCAATGAATTTGCCGGAGTGCAAAATTAGCAGCTCTGGTGAGTTGGTCTCAGTTTTGCCATCACAAAAGCAGCTAAATTGGTCAGGCAGCAGCAGGACAGATTCGGACAATTGCAAGTCGCCTCGGTTGCAGCAATCACCAGTCTTTAGCAGGCGGCCAAATGGGTTGTCGGGATCGACTTTGGATGGGTTGACCATGAGGGTGGCAGATGCTGACAGGAATACTAATAACAGAATATCATCTTCAGCCGGGGGTGGTATTGAGGATTTGCTTTCGAGGTTTGGGTTGGATGAGGCTTCATCTGGTGTAGGTAGCACAGTGCCCAGTCGGACAGGTACGCCCGAGTTGAGATGGGGTGCACCGCGGGTCTGGAAGCGGCAAGGGGAGACTATTTCTAAAGGGCACAAGAATTATGATCTCATGCTCAACTTGCAACTTGGTGTAAGGTTAGGTTTTGAAGTCATTTTTTAATGTTGTATTTGTCAATGTAGAGTTTTATTATTTTATTTAAGGTGAAGTTTTTCTGTTTTGATCTCTGGTAAGTTTTGTTCTGTCATGCTCATAGAGAGCATATCATGTTAATTATGAGCAATTAATTCTTTTTGTCTTCAGATAAACATATTTTATTTAATCCCACAAAATCATGACCTGATATCCTAGATAGCCATGTCAAATTGCAGAATCTCTTCAATCCTGTTCACATGTCCCATTTCTCAGTTTTCAGAAGTTCTTCAAGGACAATTTCTGATTTAAAGGATAGATGAAATGTTTCCTTTCAAACATAGAATTTTCTTGATTAAAATGTTGTCTGCCTAAGTCCTTAAATTTCGCTTAAATCAACCTTTTTCCTCATTGTGGAATATTGGATCAATTTAGTGTGTTGCACATGATGTGAACTTCCATCTTCCTTTTGGCAAGTGTCCAGTCATGTTTTGTGTCTTATATCAGACCCAAAAGTGGTAATAGACTTTCATGCAATTAGAGTATCATTATGTGGAAAATTAGTTGTCATCCCTACAATGCTATCTTCTCATCTACATTTGTTTCATTTGAGGCATTTCCTTTTCAAGTCCTATAATTTTTTATCCAATGAACTGCATGTGGTATGTCATACATCATTACTAAACTGCAGGCTCCACCACATTTGCAGACTAAAAGATTTCACAGTATCAGTTCCACTTCCAGGGATATATAATAATTTCCATTTTATATGTAACTATAAAAAATAACTTAGTTTGTTTATTTTTTCAACTTTTTGTCAATTGTGGATTTGCTTCATTTTGTCAAAATGATTTTGAATCTGTTAACCAAACAGGTCTTAGTTCTTCTGTGTTGTAAAATAACTCAAATATCAACAATTTGTGACATAGGTATGCTGTTGGCAAGCAGGGGCCTATTACATTTGATCTAAAATCATCAGCGTTTGATCCAAAGGACAAGGTGTGGACCAAATTTCCTCCTGAGGGGAGCAAGCACACGCCACCTCATCAATCATGCGATTTCCGATGGAAAGACTACTGCTCTCTTGTTTTTAGGTCAGCAGGATATCATCTCACTACATAGTGGTACTAGATAATAGTAGATACTCATTGGCATTTGCTGGTAGTTGTGCGGGAAGTTTGACCGCAAGTACTGATTGATGCATACTGGTTTCATGGTTTACACATGATTTTACAGATATCTTGCCATTTTATGCATGTGGCATTTAACATTTAAGCACTACAAAGAACTCGTAAAGTTTAGGCTTGTACGGATGCTATTACCATAGGTTATATGACATCAAAAGGGGGCCTATTTTTCCTAGAAAATAGATCCTTAGGGAGTAACTCTTTCTAAATATCGTTTAATTGAATATGCTCTGTTTTATTTGGTCTTAATAATATCCAGGACATTAAGGAAGCTTTTCAAGGTAGATGCTGCTGATTATATGCTCTCTCTTTGTGGAAATGAGGCACTTAGAGAGCTTTCATCTCCAGGAAAAAGTGGTAGCTTCTTTTACCTGACAAATGATGATCGGTACATGATCAAAACCATGAAGAAGGCCGAAGTAAAGGCACGGGACATTTTTATCATTATTGCCTTTAGAGTGGGTATAGTTCAAATTAAGCTGTTTGATACTGCAGCTAGCACCACTAAAGCTCCAATCTTCAAGTTACATGTTTTCAACTAGTGCTAGTAGTAGTGGACATGAAATGTTGAAAGAGAAATTTGTTTGCTATGAAAAGAGACTGACAATGACCACTCATGCTTTGCAACTTCATTTGCTATTAGCAGCCAAAATACTTGCTATTAGTTTTCAATAAAATAAATAAATTGAGGTCTACATGGACAACATTTCTTATGATCATCTTTGCTTGATTTCATGTAGGTACTTTTGCAGATGCTTCCAGCCTATTACAACCATGTCCGAGCTTATGAAAATACTTTGGTGACAAAATTTTTTGGTCTCCATTGTGTAAAATTAACTGGCGCAAACCAAAAAAAGGTTAGATAAAAGAAATAAAATCAAAATTATGCATCCGAAGAATCAGTTTTTGGTCTAGTAGTTAAGAGCAATGCTCTTTCATAGAGAGGTCACATTTTCGAAATCTTGCTCTGGAGGACATTAGATCAAAATTGAAATTAGACTTGAAGCAAAGACTCCAAGTCTAGATGAATATTAAATTGTGTGAATAAAAAATATGCATCCGACTCTATTTCTAGATGAATATTAAATTATGTGATGTGGCTCTTTCTTTTTTGTGTTATTTACAGTTTTACACTTTGCTTCTCAGATTTGAAATATAGCAATAGTTAAAAGAATGTCCTTTTGTAAGGCCTGACATAGACCAAACACGTTACAAGAAAAAACAACAGGTCCCTGCAACTTCTTGTATAGCTCCCTCTAAGTACTTAGATAATAATGAATAACTGAATGCACGGATCAAAAATGATATTTAATAAATAGCGATCATTAGATTGTGGCATATTCATAACATTTTTGTTAATGTTGCAATAAATGTAACAAAAACAGGTTCGCTTTGTTATAATGGGGAATCTGTTCTGTTCTGAGTATGCAATTCACAGACGATTCGACTTGAAAGGCTCATCACTTGGTCGTATGACTGCCAAGCCGCAATCTGAAATTGATGAATACACAACTTTGAAAGATCTCGACCTTAATTTTATATTCCGGTTGAGAAAACATTGGTTCCAAGAATTTCTGAGGTATATTTAATCAATTATCTTTGTCCATTTCCAACTCAATAAATAGACTAAGGAGGACCATCTCCTGTCAATCATTGGCATTTCACTTTTTATTGTATAGGCAAGTGGAAAAAGACAGTGAATTTCTTGAGCAAGAGAGAATAATGGATTACAGCCTTTTAGTTGGGGTGCATTTTAGAGATGCACAAGAAAATTATCAGATGGAAGGTTTGTATTGGAAAAACAAAGGACCATTAGATTAAATTGAAATCTGGAACTTTTAAAGAAATGTGAACTAATTACTATCTCCTTATATTAAATTAAAGGTTCAGTTGACACGGATCAGCTACAGAGACAAAGAACTCCCCGACTTTCAAAAGCAAGCATGGATCAACAAACTGCAGACCCAAATAGGTACTAGTCGATGTGATAACTTTGTAGTTTCTGTGATACAACAACAACAACAACAACAACAATAAAGCCTTTTGTCCCAAACAAGTTGGGTAGGCTAGAAACGAAGTTCATACTGAATTTTATTTCCATAAGATTGGCTGAATTTTTACATTGAATCACCAAGCCTATTACAACCCTCCTCCTTTCCGGACTTGATATCTTGTATTTTTTGTGATGTTTTACAAAATTTGTGAATGCTCTGATCCCAGCTAAAAAAGAAAATCCTTGCTGAATCATTAAGTTATTTAGGTGGGTACATGAGAGTATCATTCACCAATATGGGTTTGTGAACAAACCACCACAACCTAACGCTGGTGTTAACAAAACCATACGAGAATTATGCATTACAAATTTGTGCCCTACCCCTTGAAATTCTAAGTATGATTTGGGGATACATTATACAATATGCATATGTAGTTTTTCTATTTTTCACGTCTTTATTCTTCATCCTGGCAATTTATAGCCTGGTCCGCGAACTGTCTTTACCTACATCTTTATCTTCTTTTTCCTTGAATGATTTCGAGCTATATGTTTAGGAGGATTTGATCAGCCTTTCAGTTGATGCGATTAGGATGTACCTTTATCCTTAAACTTAATCCCAAATTGATCCGGTTTATTCTTCTGCATGCTAAAATTGACCTCCTATCATAAGACAATTTGAAAACAATTAATAAATAGTATCTTGAAAACTAGACCTCGCTGATTATCAGTGCAATTAGTGGTAAAGCTTTAATTAAGTCATCATCCGTATGTAATACTCCATAGATAACCACAATGATCTAGGAAAGGAAGAAATAATAGTAAATTATAGGAGAAAAAGTCGAGGATTTGCAGTCAACAATGACGAGTTGTTATTTGCCATCTTAAAGGAGATAGTTTTGCCCCTATTATTTTGACCTTGAATAATTTCTTTCCTTAAACATCTTTTCATTTTTAGGTGGGCTAAGATCAGGCTCGGTACGAACATGCCGGCTCGAGCCGAGGTAACAGTGCGGCAAAATGAAAATGGCTCGCAACTAATCGGGGAACCAACTGGTGAGTTCTACCACGTGATTTTGTTTTTCGGCATAATTGATATTTTACAAGGTTATGACATCGGCAAGAAGCTTGAGCATGTATACAAGTCCATGCAGTATGACGCCACCTCAATCTCAGCCGTTGATCCAAGGCTGTATTCTAGACGGTTCCGTGATTTCATCTTCAAGGCATTCTCTGAAGACACACGATAGTGTGGTTATATTCAGGTTCTGTTGAAAAATGTTTTGCTCATTGGAGGTGCATCTGCAGGCTACTGTGCAGATTTTGATGCAGACTGGTGCCTGGCTTTTACAGTAAATATAATTAGATAAAAAGTACGTATATGGCTAACTTATTTTTGTGGTTTACTGATACAGGTGATTTTTTTAACATACTGTTCTTCTCATAGATAGCGATTTGTAAACAAGAGAGTGCGTAAATCGGTGTCTTTGTAAATTGCATGTGACCGAGGAGAAGTATTTAACAGAGAAAATCATTTTCTTTTTTTCCTTTTAATTATTATCCTCCCTATTTTGTAAGCAGTTTTAATTTGTTGATGTTTTCAATGTACCAAGAGAACTTTCTCCCAAGAGGCATTAAACAAGTTGATAAACTGTACATGATAGTTCTGTTTTTTGTTATGAAAATACATTATTTATTTAATTTCGTTCAATTACTACGTATAATCTGCATCTGCATATTTCTTTCCTCAAATATCAATATTTTCCTAAAATTTATTTCTTTCATCCTTGTATCCTGGTTGAAAGAATCCACCCCTGTTCGTGCATATATAGCAATAAAATTCACCAAGATGTCAAGTTAAAATGTATTTTTAAAAATAATTGGTGCAACAACAAAATAATTACTAATAAAAAATAAAAATTAATATTTTTTTCGATGCAACAAAATTCTAGCCCCTAGATAATTTTTACTTGATTATTCCAACCAAACTAAAAGACTAAAAACATGGATGAAAAGATTGAAGGCAAATACAAATCATAGATAGAAGATGTCACAATAATTTTGGTGAGAATAATTCAAAGGGCACAACTAGAAGAGGAAGGGAGAATCATCATCAATAAATTTTTTTATCTTCTTCTAGTGATCTAAAAGAGGTATCTCTTAATTCTTGCTTTGGTAATTATAAATAAAGTATTGAGAGTGATAAAATCATGTATGATGATCAAGCCATCTATAGTGAATATGATTTGTCAGTTTTATCTGATAAAATGAGTATGAGTTCAGGAAAAAGATGATTTATGAATGAACTTTTGACAAAAGTGAACTCTTTGAAATCAAAGTTGAGTTAATATGAGAAAAACTTTGAGAAAGTTACTTCAAACAATCAACCTATTAAAAATATAGTGAATAAATCTAAAGTAAACAAAATAAAAGTTCCTAAAGTCTATGCTAAGAAACCCTATCATGCTTTCAAAGTACAACAAAAAATTTAGTTATCATCATAAGAACAGAAATGGAACCCATTTAATATAAAAATACTATGTTAGGTGATTCTTAAATAATTAATAAAAATGTGTCTTTTGATAAAATTCATGTGTACAATCTAAAAATCATTTTTATTCATAAAAAAGAAGCTTTTATGTAAACCATGACAAGTCATGGTATAATAAAAAATTAGTCTTTGACTATGTTAAAAAGACTTTCAAAACAACTTTAATATCTAATGTCTCAAACTACTTGTTATTATTGTAAAGATTTTGATCATATGTTCTTTGTTTGTCACTTTAAGAAAAAATGGACATAAAAAACTATATGTGGGTTTCGAAAACTACCAAGTGAATTTGATAAACTTAAATTATTATTTGTTCAAAAGAGATTTTGTAAAAGAATAAATATATGATGTTCAAATATTTCTTTTAAATGCATCTCATAGATTGACTTGATATCATCATACAAGGATTATTCTTGGATAATTGATAGTGATTGTTCACGTTATATAACCGGTAACAAAATGATTTCCAAGATCTTTGAATCATATGATGGAGGTTTTGTATCTTTTGGTAGTAGTAAAGATAAAATTGTTGGACTTGATACTATTGACAATGCATATCTCACTATTAATAATATATATTTTGTAAATGATTTGAACTACAATTTACTAAGAGTAAGAAAGCTTTGTGATCCCCGATTTTCATCTAAAATTTTACACGAAAGAGTGTACTTTATATCATGGTACATACAATAAGATTGTGTATACCGATAAAAAATTAAAGATATATACTAAATTTAAATTGACCATTTGATACCGGTGAACTATGCCTCAATGTTATATCTTTATACTCCTAGTTATTGCATAGGAGATTAGGTCACATTTTTTTTTTACTTCATTAAAAAGGTTGTCAAGTTTGAATTGGTACGAGGTCTAAGAAGGAACTACTACTTGTGCTTAAGAAGGTCAAGCTAATTTCAAATTTTTTAACCCTAGCAATTCATGCACAAAAAGCTCAAACAAAAAAAAAAAAGAACAAACACAATAAAACATTCTCAAGTTATAGATCAAGTAGTAGTAAATTAGAAATTATCCCTTAACCTCCAATGTGGTCTCTCTTGTACAATCTTTGCCTCCAATGATGTGGATGATTCTTCAAGTCCACCATGTTGGCTCAAACTTTTCTAAGTTTGTTGATTTGCAAAACCAAACTGAATTTAACCAATTTCTTGTGTATTAAGATTAATTGTAGGGGCATTTAAACAAAAGAACACAAGAAATGATCAAAGATGACCCAAGAGCAAGTTTAGATGATCAAAATCAAGATGAAGACTTGCTTAGGTTAATTAGATCTTAGATCTATTTAAATTTGGGTATAAATGAGCAAAGAAATCCAAACCAAACAGTGTATAGCGTTATAACGCTAAACTTGGTGTTATAACACTAGATGTCCAAAATGGTAATTTCTAGCCAAAAACCTAGATCGAAACAAGATAGCGTTATAACGCTAGATATAGCGTTATAATGCTAGAATGCTGAAATGTTGAAAATGAATTTTAAAATAGAAATTGAATCAATAAAATTTCAAAATATCAAGAATATGTCTTAGATATAATTTAAGTTTAGGAATATGAACTTTATTTGATCAAAAACATCTTTTGAATTAGTAGCAAAATAATCAACACAAAATTCCAGAGAGTTGGCGTTATAACGCCAAGGTAAGTCAAGTGATAAAAATTGGCCAAGTACAGAACATTTCCTGAAGAAATTTGGTATAGCGTTATAACGATAACTTTGGCGTTATAACGCTAACTTTGGCGTTATAACGCTAACTTTGGCGTTATAATGCCAGACAAATCCCAGCGGTCAAATTTCTTGTCCTAGCACTAGATAGTGTTGTAACGCTATGTTTTGTACATAGCTTAGCGTTATAATGCTATAAGAAAATGGTACGATCAAAATCCAACTGTCATATTATTTATCCTGACACAAGATAGCGTTATAACGCTATGATTTACATATGAAATAGCGTTATAACACTATGTGGCGCATGAATGCTTTTGGCCAGAATTGTACCCTATATATACTCTTCTTCTCCAACAATGGTTCTAGCTATTTTGTTTTATTCAATCAACACCATTACCAGCAATCTTGAGCTTTATACTTATAGACAAATCCTTGCTCTTAATCCTAAGTTTAATTAGCCAAATCTAATCTAGGGATTATAGAGAGTTGTTTGTTTGAGTGATTTTCTAGCTAAATCTTTAATTTAGAAATTGTCAATTCTATTGTGAGTGTGTGTGTTGCCTTGAGCTCCACCGGAGTGTGTAAGTGAGTTCAAGGAAGTCAGCTCGATTCTCCACCGGTGTGTGTAAGCGAGATAGAGTTCGGCGTCGGGTTAAAGTTGGCGGATCCATCAGTGTGTGTAAGAGAGCCCTAATTCTGAAGTTGTAGCGCTAAGTAAGCGATTATTGTTTAGTGTAGCGGATCGGGCTTGTTACCGCAAGAAGCAGGGGCGCCAGGGACCCAGAGAGTAGGCATGGTCGTTTGTGCAAGCCGAACTCCGTCAACACGCGATTGAGCCACTTTCTTCCATTTCTCTTTATTTCAATTCCTTAGTATTAATTGCATTTGTTATTGTGAGTTGTGAATTAAATGTTTGAATAGATTGATTAGGGAATTAATTAATTGCTTGTTGAATTGCTTGCCATAGTTTGTGAAATTTGCAATTAGGTCCCTATTTGGTGGAACCGAGCAAAAATTAGTTAAGCACCTAGGCCCCTAGGTTCTCTAAAGTGGTATCAGAGCAAGTTGAACTTGCTAATTAAGTTTATTAGTTGCAAGTAAAGATCCAAATCATATGGCAACCAATAGGCCTATCTCTCTACCCCCGGTATTAGGAATAAATTGCCAAAATTTCACATATTGGAAATCATCAATGTGAAATTACTTAGAAACATTTGAGATTTGGGATGTAGTAGAGAGAAAAGAAAATTGCAAAAACAAAAGGGAGAAAATCTACATGCTATTAATGCCTTACTTTGTCATATCGATGAGTGTATATTTGAAACCCTTGATGAAATTGATTTTGAGAGCGCCTTTGAAATTTGAAATGCTATCTTAAAACATTTTGATCATGATTCAATTTCAAATGAAATAAATTTAACGAATCAAGAATCAATTGTTGAAAATTGTAGATTAAGAATGGCTCCATCACATGATGAGGAGGATGAATCGATGTGCCCCAATAGCAACATCGCAAAATACAAAGGCAAATAGGTGGTGCAAGATGAAGAAATATAGTGCTCTACTTCCACTAGCCAAGCTAGTGAGGTATATCTAACCTCCGATTTAAATTGTAGAGAAAATGAGACCTCTATATCACCCATAAACGAAATTTAAAATGAAATTGATGGGTTAGTAAACAATTGCTGTCATAACAATGCTCAAAGTGACACAATCGAGGGGTTGAAACACAAAATTTTTGAACTTGAGTCCAATGTACGAGGCTATGAATCAAAAATTGAAAGCCTTGAATTGAAAGTAAAAGATTGTGAAAAACATGAAAAAGATTTTTGTAATGTGAAAATTGCAGTACAAAAATTAAAAATCGAAAATGAGATGTTAAAATCCTCTAGGGCATTGGGCAATTCTAAAATGAATTTGAGCAAAGTATATGATGGACAAAAGTCTCACGACAAAAAGGGGTTGGGATATGAGAAGAGTTCACGCTCATCTTTGCCATCAAAGAAACCCAAATGCCTCAAAAGTGAGGAAAAACAAAAACTTGACAAGGACAAAAGTGCAAAATACTAAAAGAGGGGCAATGTACCAAATTATGCATTCAGGTACCGGTTCAACAACGAAAGCCATACCAAAATGAAACTGATACTTAGGTATTTGAATCCTTCATGGTCCAACAATGCATATTTTAGGGGACCAAACGGTTGGGCATATGAACCAAAACGCCATACAATTACCCAATATGGTGTGAGACGCAATCAAAAACCAAAGATTGTGTCTCAACCAAAGGTTGTGCCTAAGCCAAACTTCAATTTTGTGTACCAATCAACTAACATGGCACAACAATTGAGAAATGATTATCACACTAGGTTTGTTAAAGCAAACACATTGATAAATGCAAGTGATAATCTTGCAACAAAAGCCATATGCAACTATTGTTGCAAACATGACCATATTTCGTTGGAGTGAACCTTTAGAAAGGAAAGCAATCAATCAAAGATTGCTTGGGTGCCTAAAGGGCAAACTTAGCGATTTAAAAAATTAAACACCCCAATATCAATTACCATATATTTAGGGGGAGCAAATTTGATGAATTGTGCCTTATAAAACTCAAACAAGGTCATAAAATTGTTAGCCCTAATAAAAATACGCTTCCGCAAAAATTTTAGAAAATTCTCATTTAGGGTTGATTAAGTGATCGTTAGGAAATGCTCAAATTGAGGGGGAGCCTTGTTGCTCAAATTATAATTGTGCATTAAATGAGAGAGAGTTATCAAATCAAAGGGGAGCTATGTTTTCAATTGAAAATCTTAAAAATGCACCTTTTGTTTGATTTCCAAAAAGGGGGAGAAATCATATGTGCCATATTGAGATCAAATTGAAAATTATTTGGGCACATATGTTTAAGGTTTTGCAAATCAACAAAAGGGAGAGATTGTTGGTTCAAACTTTCATAAGTTTGTTGATTTGCAAAATCAAATTGAATTTAACCAATTTCTTGTGTATTAAGATTAATTGTAGGGGCATTTAAGCAAAAGAACAAAAGAACACAAGAAATGATCAAGGATGACCCAAGAGCAAGTTTAGAAGATTAAAATCAAGATGAAGACTTGCTTAGGTTAATTAGATCTTAGTTCTATTTAAATTTGGGTACAAAAGAGCAAGAAAATCCAAACCAAACAGTGTATAGCGTTATAAAGCTAAATTAGGCATGGTTAAATATTTTCATTTGAAAAATAATAACCCTACATCAAACACATTTTTACATAATGAAAAATAATAATATATACAAACCATCCAATTTTTTTTTGAAGAAAAGATGGGGGTCAAGCCCCCAAATTTTATAAATTATTGACCCCAAGGTGGTCATGAAGTACACTATTTACAAAAGCCAAAAGATCAAAGAAACCAAAATAAAATGATTACAAGCTATAAAATTTTCATAAAAATTTCCCATAACAAAGAGCCCTCTAAAACTCAATTTGAATGGTTCGTCCTATATCATCCATGCCAGAGCCGAGGTCGTCGAACCAAAATTTGAAGTCTTGAATCACCTCCCTAGCAGTTTGTACCATCAACTGCTCTTTGCCAGTGAAAACACGCCTACAACGTTCCCTCCATAAGACATAAGATGTGACGAGCTCAATGCGCCTTCCTGCCAAACTCTGAAACAGCTCAGTGAGGATCAAGTAAGATTGAGGAGAAGTGAAGTTAGTATTTATATCCCTGTTGTCTTGGAGGATGGAATAAATGTAATCTCTTACATGAATTGCATAAAGGCATTCCTGGAACAGATGTCTCATAGTTTCCTGATCTTGCTTACACATGACACATCTATTGACCAGGCACCATCCCCTTTTGTTGAGGTTGTCGACGTAGTAAGCTTGTTCAGCAGCATGAGCCATACAAATACTAGGGTTTTCGGAGGCCCTCTAATCTTCCAGATATTGGCAATATTAGACTGACAACTAGGAGAATTGGAGATGAAGTTGTATACCGACTTGGAAGTGAAGCTTGCTGGCCCTCTTAGCCCTAATGTACGATCTTCCCATTGGTTGATTGGAACCTGCATTACGATATGTGCTAGAGCATCTTTCTCACTTTGTTCTTCAGATGTAAATCCATCACAGTAGAGCAGATTACCATTTATGTATTGAGCCACCGAGGCTTCTCTGTATCTCCTCCGATTGAACAGTTTAGGAGAATTTTAGCGGCCAATTCAACCACCAGTCATGCCAAAAATATACATTATTTCCTTGGCCTATTTCATATTTCACCGAACAATTGAATATGTCAGCACACCTTCCAATCTCTTTCCAAAAAGGCGATCCGTTTGACATGAGCCATGGCTTGTAGTGATGTTGTGTCATTGGCGAAGCCTCTTTCCACCATGCACGTACATCGATCACCCATGACCAACACCATTTAAGCAAGAGAGATATGTTAGCTATTTCTAGATCCCTAATGCCAAGGTCACCATATTCTTTAGTTCTTGTCACCAGTCTCCAATTAACCATATACAACCCTTTTTTACCTTGAGGAGCAGATGTGTATCCATGCCAGATGAAGCCGCGCCTTATTTGGTCTAATTTCTTGAGAAGCCATTTCGGAAATTTGAAGACTTCCATATAGTACTGAGGGAGTGAAGAGAGTACTGAGTTTGCTAAAATAATTCGACCTGTTATCGTCAACATAGAAGCTTTCCATCCAGATAATTTGTTGATGAATTTATCATTAACGGGCTGATAGTCAGCACGTCTAATCCGTTTGTCAGATAGCGGGAGACTAAGGTATAGCATAGGGAACTGGCGTGCATTGCACTAAAGAACTGCCGAGAGCTCCCTAGTCAAAGCCAAATTGGAAGAAGTGACTAACAATTCAGATTTGGCTAAGTTGATCTTCAACCCCAGACAATTCCCCAAATATATTGATTGTTGACTTGATGTTAACCATCTGCCGAATCGAAGGTTTTAACAAGAACAGGATGTCATCAGCATATAATAGACAATTTCTACAACCTGAGAATAGAGGGCAAATGAAGTTGAGTTCAGTAAGCTTCTTTATCCACACGGCAAGAGTATCAACTGCCAAATTGAATAAGTAGGGGGACAAGGGGTCACCCTGTCGAACACCTCTACGCAATTCAATTGCTCTACCTGCCACAAAGTTTATAATTATTCTTGAATGCCCTTGTAGCAAGTTCCTTTGAATCGAGAGCACCCATGAGGTTGGAAAGCCCCTCCCTACCAAGTATTTTTGCAAAAACGACCAGTCTAATGTATCAAATGCCTTGCTGATATCAGCTTTGAAAACTGCCACCTTTTTATTTTGCTTGGCTGATGACTACAAAATTTCCTGAGCATAAACAAAGCCATGAATTATGCTGCGACCTTGAAGGAAACCAGTCTGAGTTGGAGCTAAGAGTCTTTGCAGCATAGGTCATAATCGAGCCGCAATAATTTTTGAGTAGATATTTTGAATGCTAGAGACCAAACTGATTGGTTAATCATTCAAAGTTGATGGCACCTTTTTTTGGCAGCTAGAACAATGAAAGAATCAGAAAAAGGTCCAAGGGATACATCCGAAGACAGATGAACAGCATTGAATACACGAAAGAGATCTAGTAAGAGGAGGTCTATGAAGAATTTGAAGAAGTCACCTATAAAACCATCCGGGCCAAGGGAACGCTCGGATTTTCATGTTTTAACAGCAATTTTTATTTCTGATTCCGAAATTGGTAAGGTCAGCAACCTTGCCTTAGCCTCATCCAACTTATTATCATTATATAGGCCTTCTAAGTCTAGATGAGCTCCGGGGGCATGTGCAGACCCTATTAGAGAACAATAATGCCGAAAGAAGAACTTTGCTTTATCCTTGTGATTTGAGAATTCTTCGTTTTCAACCTGAATTGTAGAAATCCAATTAGCCCTTTTCTAAGTAGTAGCCAAAGCATGGAAGTATGTAGTGTTCTTATCACCCTTCAAAAGCCATTGCTTTTTTGCATGTTGCCTTCATTTAATTTCACGGTGTATTTCCAATTTTCTAAATCTATCGGTGATTAGCTCTCTTGTGGCTCTTTCTAAGGCTGTTAACGATCTCAATTCTTCATTTTTGGTCAGCCAAGAAAGTATGTAAATGCAAAGTTGACTATATTGATCTATGTTGTCCACTGTGTTGTGGTGCCACTTCCTGGTAACTCTTCTGAGGGTTGTGAACTTCCTGTGAAGATCGAAGGGCTTGGCTGCATCCCCCAAGGATTCCCATGTTTCTTTGACCAGTTCTGCATAACCCGAACATTTCAACTAATAGTTTTTCGAATTGAAACACATTCAGCAATTCAAATTGTGAATTCACCACACATTGAAGGGGACAGTGATCAGAAATATCTAATTGCAAAGAAATTTGCGAGGAGTGTGGAAACCTTTCACTCCATGATGGAGAAACAAGAAATGTGTCGAGTCTTACAAAAGAAGGATTTTCTCTACCACTAGACCATGTAAATGATCTATCTTTTAGAGGCAAGTCTTGAACCTCCAAAGCATTGACAATATTCAAAAAGGGTAGGTCAGGGCCTCGAGTCCTATTAGAGCTGTCTTGAGAAGAGAGAGTTTGATTGAAGTCACCCAAGATCATCCAGGGAGTGCTGTCAGTGGGCTTCTGCTGATTAAGCTCCTAGAGAAAGCTACCCCTGTTGGTTTTGGCTGCAGGACCATATACTCCCGTGACTTTAATTAAGGAGTTGTCATAATTAATTCTCAAGGCCACTAATATTAGGTGAATCCCTTTGTAAACAGATTGTAGTGAAAATTTTCTCGATTTCTATGCAACAATGACGCCCCCAGATAATCCATCTGCCAACAAGCTTTCATGATGGTCTATGGCACGACCAGTAGTCTGCTTAAGTAAAAGATCTGATAGAACTGATAATTTTGTTTCTTGGAGACAAACCAGATCAGTGTCGTGTGAGCGGAGGAATGATTTAACTCGAAATCTCTTATGTTGATCATTAATTCCACGGACGTTCCAAGAAATAAAACGAAATCATCTCCCCTGATTCATAATTAAAAACGATAATACACCATCTAACATCAGCAACAAAAATTGAAACCTCCAACAAACAGTCTAACTACCCAGCAGTTACATCGCATTCTTCTTCAGAACGGGAGTTCAAAGCCAGACACCAATATAGGAGGTACAGTGTCATGAATTGGAGTAGACGGTTCCACCATCTCTTGGTTGTCCTTATCCTTGGCTGCTGCTGCATCGAGTAATGCTTGGATGTTATCATCAATGGTTAGTCCATACACTTGTAAGAAATGCATGACTTGAGCAACCGAAAGTGGTTCAGCTTGGTCCTCGAGGTCAAATTGTAGTGTGGAAGAGCTTCCCTTTGAGTTCCGATCAATTTTGTAGTTAACAGGCTTAATTTGGGCCTGAATATGTTTACTTCTGCGCACTGGATAGCCAGCGTCCTTTCTTTTCCCGCGGCGCCCAATCTGGCAGTTCAAACTTGATGTCTGACTGTTTGAATTTTGGGCTGCAATGGGCAAGCAGTCAATTCCTGGGGAGGAAGGAACATGAGAGTTGACTATTTGTAGGCCCCCATCTTCAATGCCCATTTGCAAGCCCAGAATTGGGAGGCTCGTATCTTGTAGATCCAGCAAGGTATGAGTATGACCAATGACATCAGGCTTTTCATGACCTAGAGGCATAGGTAGCATAGCAGTAGAAAGTTGGAAACTTTCCGAGACATCATTAAATTCAAACATGACTTTCTTGGACGAAGTGCAGACATAGAGTTGTGAAATTGCTAAGGAGCAATTGGGTAGCATAGGAAAACGAGGAGGGTGTAGAGAAGACTTTTTGGCCAAGGCTATGACAGTTACCACATTAGACAGAAAGGTGAAGTGTGTCTTAATAGTGATTGGACACATTAGGGCAGTAGCACAGAGTACTAGAAGCAGTCATGGTCAGAACGGGATTTTTTGTGGCATTATCCCAGTGTGACTTAGTGGCCATTGGTGGTGCCAGTGATGATGCCACTGGTGACACCATTTTTTGTGTCAATGATGCTGCACTCGGTGATACTACCACCATCAACATGGAGTTGCTTTCTTTCCCACCACTCTGTCTCTTAACCTGCCATATACCCTGCTCTGGATGTGTGACAGACCTCTTTGTAACAGCCCGAGGGAGAGTCTGAGAATTATATTGGTACTTCCACTTCCTGAGAGATCTAGAAGAACAATTAGAAGAGTCACCCGAATAGGAAGGAGATGTAGGATAATTTGTCGGGACCATTGGGGGGTTTTGAGGGTGTTGTCCACTTTTATCTTGAGCATTACTTGGAGGCAGTGGAGGAGGGTATGGTGCATCCCTCCATAACCTCCACCCCAGAATGTGTATCTCTACCGGTGTTGCATAAGGTCCTTCGCAATACATGAAAGCTTGGGGAATATGTCTCGGGTGTTTTGATTCCAAGAGAGCTGAGATGTGCCGAAGGTGACCTGTTGCTTCACCAAAAGTCATTACGTGTAGGGGTGAGCCAAGCTGTTGAAGGAAGCTCAAAATCTGAGGCAACGTCCATGCTTGAAGCGGTTAATAGTGAAAATATTTAACCATGCCATGTACCTTCACTATTAACCGTTGGATTTACTTTTCTTTCCATATTAAAAATATGTGCCCAAATAATAGTGAAGGTACAAACCATCCAATTAAGAGAACAATAAATATGGAAAGAAAAGTAAATCCAACGTTAATAGTGAAGGTACATGGCATGGTTAAATATTTTCATTTGAATCCAATAACTTTTATGGACCAGATTTTTCTTATGTTTTGGTAATGTTTATATAAGATCACTTTATGGATATTTCAAGTTGCGAGTCTCGAATCTCTTCTTGTTTTAATAAAAACAATATTCAAGTTTTAATTTTTATACCATGCATAAATTGGTTGGAAAAAAGTTATTACTGATTTTACAAAAAATACAGATAAAATTTGCATGACAAAAATGTCGATTCGCACGATTAATTCACTCACTATTAAAAAATATTACTATCATTAAAAATTAAACACACAAAATTCATGAAAAATCCAACGCAACTAAATATATATCATCCAGGAACTATTATTGATAATCGATGGATTTTATTTCTTAAAAATATTAATTTAGGAACTTTTTTTTACAAATTGAAAATTGGTTTAATCTTTTAGATCATATACTGCAGCCACGCCAACTAAAAGGAAAAATAAAGTAAGCGTTGCAACTTATATATGTTAATCTGCTGTGAAAATAAGGTAGGATAATGTTCCGTAGATACCACATTTGATATCGATTATTGATATCGGTGTTATTATGCACATTTAGTTGAGTTACTATGTATATATTATTTGAGTTATTATGCATGTTATTTCATATTATTTTTGTACTGAAAATATATTATGGATGTTAATAAAATAATGTGCATAATAATTCAAATAGTATGCATAGCTATTTCAGTACAAAAAAATAACATGCATAACTATTTCAGTAAAAAAAACAACATACATAATAACTCAACTAATTTGAATAATAACATCGATATCGATAGTCGATATCAAATATAATATCTACGTATTAGTCCCAATAAATTAATTGTATTTTGTTGCACAAATAAAATGAATAACTTTTTTTTCTCTTTTCTCAGCAACTGCAAAACTGTACATACGACCAAGTCTTTATATGTACTTGTACACATATGCATAAATACAATTTTAAAGCCTGAATATTGTAAACTATTACATGAAGAATGATTATTATAAACAAATGATAATATCTTATCAAGTCTCAATACAAATAAGGAAGTTCTAATAGTCAAGACATTTTTATCTTTGGAAGTAATTATTATTTTAATTTTTCTTTAGCTCTGAGTACATAATAGAATAAGTCTTTATATCTATTACTTTATGTCTTAAGTCAAAAAAATATTTTAATTCATGTGTTATTTGAATTTCCAATACAAAAGTCTTAGTTTAACAATATTTTAATTAATGTGTTATTTTATTTTATTATATATAACCTTAATATTAACATAGACAAATCTAAATATTACAAAAAATAAGGCATACAAATTAAACTAAAGATCATTTCAAATGTAAAACAACAAGTTGTAAAAGGACAAACCTTCTTGTGTTCTAGAGTTTGGAATCTTTCAAATGATGATATTTTGTCAAATAGCTGTATTCAATCAAACATGTATTAATAACTTACAAGTCTTAATATTAACTCAATAAAAATTTGGTATTTAACAAGACTAAAATTTTATATAATCAAGACCATATAGCACAAGGAACAAATCTTTATATTGAAAATTGAATTTAAGTGTATATTATAAGTGAAGGAAATATTATTAGTCTATATTTTACACAAGATCATATAGTATAAGAGACAAGTCTTTATATTGAAAATTGCATTTCAGTATATTTCTAAAAGTAAATCAGTATGAACAAAATTAAATCAACTTTATTAATCTATATTTGCCACAATATTAAACAATGATGAATATTAAAATAATCAAGGACATATAGTACATGCATGAAACAAGTATTTATACTGAAAAGTATATTATAGTATCTATGTATATATTAGAGATATACTACAGTTCTAAAGTAAATCAATATGAACAGAATTAAACCAACTTTATTAGTCTATATTTAACATAATCTTAAACAAAGTTGAATATTGGAATTAATAATCAAGATTATATTATGTATGAAATAAGTTTTTATAACAAATATTACATTTTAATATCTAAATACGTTTATCTACAAAAGTTTTAGTTTAGAGCATAGCTTTTTCTTCAGTTAGTTGATTAATTTTATATTTATAATTAAGCCATCATTAAAGAACATCGATTGAAATGAAGATTAACCACTTAATTTGAAGGTTTCTTTAGACAAAATGTTGTAAGTGAATAGAAATAAATCAGATTAGGCCATTAGAGAGAAGAATAAAGCTTATTAGAGATCCTAATTTACGGAGAAGAATGTAAAGCTTGAGCTGCTCTTCTATTATGCGGCAAATAAATAATGATGTAACAAATTAGATACGACTACTTAATGTCATGTCCTACCTAGTGTAGTGGTAAGACACAATATCTCTATGGGAGAGGTCTGGGGTTCAAACTTCGGCAGAGGCAATTTTAGGAGGGTTTTTTCAAGTTCATTTTCTAATTTCTTTGTGTGTGTTGTAAGCCTACGGACAATGAAACAAAAAAAAAAGATACGACTACTTAATTATATGTGAGATTTGAATTCTAAAATCAGGATTTCGTGAGTTAGTATTGGAAATTTCATTCAATTTTTGTTGGGAAACAGATGAACAATAATTGATCACAAAAGGAAAGCATGGCATATGTACAGTACTAAACCAAGTACTAAAAATGTGAAGTCAGAAAATATATAGTTGAAACAGCAATTTCTAAATTTTGTAATTGATTTCTGTCTTGTAATTATAGCTGCACTAGGTGTGTTTGGATCATCAAAAATAGCACTAATTAATCATGGATAAGTGTTGCTATCTACACAAAAATGTGATCCAAACATGATTTAGTAAGTTGTGAATAGTGTTGGTAAGTGCTATTTTGCTAATCCAACAAAATGGTAAGATTAGCAAATTAGCACATGTCATGGTTAGCAAAATTATTATTTTATTACATTGTAATCATCATCTTGATATTATTATTATTTAATAATAATAATATTATTATTATTATTTTAATTGTCATTATTTTATTATTATTATTGTCATTATTATTTTATTAGTATTATTATCATTTTCATTATTATTATTTTTATTATTGTTATTGTAATTATCATTATTTTATTATTATTATAATTGACATTATTATTATTATAATTGACATTATTATTATTTTATAATAATAATAATTATTATTATTTTATTAGTATTATTATAATTTCATTATTATTATTTTTATTATTGTTATTGTAATTATCATTATTTTATCATTATTATAATTGACATTATTATTATTTTATAGTAATAATAATTATTATTATTTTATAGTAATAATAATTATTATTATTTTATAGTAATAATAATTATTATTATTTTATAGTAATAATAATAATTATTATTTTATAATAATAATAATAATTATTTTATAATAATAATTATTATTATTATTTTAATTGTTATTATTTTATTATTATTATTATTGTCATTATTATTTTATTAGTATTATTATAATTTATTATTATTTTTATTATTATTATTGTAATTATCATTATTTTATTATTATTATAATTGTTATTAATATTATTTTATTATTATTATTATTGTAATTATCATTATTTTATTATTTTATTATTATTATTATTGTAATTATCATTATTTTATTATTTTATTATTATTATTGTAATTATCATTATTTTATTATTATTATTTTTTATTACTATTATCATATATTATTATTATATTATAAATTGATATCAATATTTTATTATTTTATTATTATTATCGTTAAAAAAACTAAAAAAATTTATTATTTTACTAACTCACTATCACTACTCCAAATGTGCAGTCCAAACAACATTTTCACTAACCTAGATAGCACTATTTTTGCACTAACCTAGATAACAAAAAGTAACCACTATTTCAACCACTAATCTAGATAGCACTATTTTTGCACTAACCATGACATGATCCAAACGCACCTTAGTGTGTTTTCCTAGATATCAGGTTCGACACTCTTCCAAAAATTCTCTTTTGTTCCAAGATGGTTTCAGTTCAAGCTGTGCTCCACTAATCAATCAGGGAGCTGATACGTAGATACCATATTTGATACCGACTATTGATATCGATTTTATTATGCATATTTAGTTAAATTATACTGCACATTATTTGAGTTATCATGCATGTTATTTTTTATAATGAAATCATTATAAATGTTGTCGATTTTATTATGCAACTTTAGTTGTGTTATCGTGCACATTATTTGAGTTATCATGCATGTTATTCTTTATAATGAAATAGTTATACATGTTAATTTCTGTACTGAAATAGTTATCATGGTATAACATGCATAATAACTCAAATAATGTGCATGATAACTCAAATAAAGATGCATAATAAAATCGATATCAATAGTTGATATCAAATTTGATATCTACGGAACATTATCCAATTAAGAATATGTGAATATGCTGAAATTTTGATAGACCAAGACAACAAGTTCATTCAGTGAAGCTCTATAAATTAAAAGAAAGAAGACATATATATATAAAAAATTAATTACTATGATCATCTTTCCTATAGCATATAATAAAACTGACACTATTAACCTTTATCAGTGGTTCGAACTGCATTCAAACTTAAATATTTTTTATCATGTTCAAGCATTGCCTCTTTCTTTTTTTCTCATTTTAAATAATATTCAATTAGATAAAACAATAATCATCCTCTCAATGAATTGTTCAAAAGACATTAAAATTCACTAAAATAATTTAGCCATGATAGATAATATATAGTTCAACATGAAATGAGTCAATATAGTTGCAAGTTATTATTCTATTGTTAGTATTAGTTTTTGTTGTTGGAATTGAGACGTCAAATCAAATAATTAAAGTTTGTGGATTACGTATTATGTAATTATTATATTGAACTGTCACTAATATTACATTGAGTAATATGAGATATGTTGTATAAATGTGATTAATTAAGAAATATCATAATACACATTTCGCTAAGTTTTGGATACATATAGAATTAATGTGAATTAATTATAATTATTGATGGACCAATTATAATTAATTTATACTAGTGTAAAGATCTCATTAATCATGTCATATTTGTTTTTACGAATTATGAGATCTTGATAACATCTTCAAAAGAATGTCATGATCTTTAAAGATAGCGATATATTACTAAGATCTCAAAAAGATACATAATCTTGCTAAGATCTCATAAATATATGATATCTTGTTAAGATGTCAATAAGATATAAGATCTTATTATAATTACGAGATCTTTTCAAGATACTAAAGACACTAGTATTTAAGCGTTAGGTCTCCAAGGAATACGTGTGTATTAAGTGTGTATGTGTTGCACTTAAGCTCTATTTTGTTCTCCATTAAAGACAAATACCTCGACTTTCATTCGTGAATCGAGAAAAAGAAAAGAGCATATGTGTCTCCTGGGAAGGACTCGTGGGCGACTAGTTATGAAGAAGAAGAAGAAGAAGAAGAAGAAGAAGAAGAAGAAGAAGAATGATTACACAAGCTCATCTAGTGATACTGCTTGAGAGGCAGTCAAGACCAACACAAGATGACAAGTAAGTAAACCGCTTCTACTATTTAATTGCCTTATGTCTTACACAGAGACTTGCAATTTTTTAATTAGAATGTTGTTTATTTTGGCTCTACCTAATTGAATTGCACCAACAAGTGGTATTAGAGTCATTTTGTGTGGGATTTAGGGTTATGGAGTTTAATTATTTCAATAAATTATATCAAAATTAATTGTTGCAAAAGGTTTTATTAGATTGTTCATATTTGCTTTAATTATTTTATGCATTTTTTAAGTTAAAATTTTGAATGTGCCAAATCTCTCGTCTTTTATGCGATTTTGAAAAGGTACTATTCAAAATTTTAACTTATTAGTGTCTTAAATTGAGAGTTATGCAGAGAGTTGAAAATTCTATTAGCTCAAACAATGTCTTGTATTTATTGATTTGCAAAACTATTTGAATTTTACCAGTTCTTGTGTTTAAGAATAATTATAGGGGCATTTAAGCAAAAAGCAAAAGGAGCACAAAAATGATCAAGGAAGACTTAAGAACAAGTTTAGACGATCAAGATCAATATGAAGAATGGTTTAGGTTAATTAGAATTTAGTTCTTTTAAATTTGGGATCGAAAATGGCATGAAAAACCAAAGCAAGTCAACCAAAATCGTTATAACGCTAGACATAGCGTTATAACGCTAGAAACAAAAAATGCACAAACCTGGCTAAGTACATAGCATCCAGAATTCACCTGTGAAAATCGTTATAATGCCAAACTTGTTATTATAACGCTAGACCATGAAAACCAGGCAAAATCTAACTAAGTACCAAAATCTGTCTTAGTGTTATAACGATTGATTATGGCGTTATAACGCTAGTGAAAACTTTCAAGAAAAATGCATAAGCTAAAACAACCAAAAACATATGTTATAACGCCAATTTGACATTATAACCTAGACCAGATTTTCAACGATAAAATATTTTGTCCTAACCTGACATATCGTTATAACGGTACAACTTGCATAGGATGTAGCGTTATAACGCCAAACAAAAGTTGCAGAAAATTCAAATCCAACGATAAAATATTTTGTCTGTATTCAGTATGGCGTTATAACACTTAATTACTATAACAATAAAAGTAAATGACATTACCCAAAGATGATTCATTAAAAGATTTAAATATCTTGCTAGATAAAATTGAAAGCCTTTAATGAAAATAGTATGTAAAAATCGTGAAGTTTAATCTTCCTTTGTTTGTTAAATTGAAAATATTAAAGTTGAATGGACAAGGAAAATGATATGTGGTCATAATTTTCATCCAATTAAAACAATACACTTTAATTCAGCATGAAATTAGTAAGAAATAATTGAAAAACAATTGATAAAATCATTAAAGTGTGAATCCATAATTGAAAATTAAGGGGCAATATTAAAGAAATGATCCAAACTACTAAAGAAATATTTATTTAAATATGTTTTGATTAAGAATTGTTGTCTCAAACAAATTTTTTTGTCGATTTGCAGAACCTTTTGCATTTTTGTTTTAGATTTTAACAGGACCATTTTGCAAAACTGAAGATTGAAGTAAGGAATGAGTAAAATCATCAAGATCAAGCATCAAGACTGAATTAGTATATTTTAGTTATGTTAAATTAATTTAGCATAAAGACTTGAGAAAATATAGAAAAATTTAGCCATAATGATCATCTCAGTGTCAACCATTGTGTAACGGTTCTGAATCATTACAAAGGTTGAGACAGTTAAATTCCTTAGTCAAACCAATTTCGTGTGAGGACTAACCGTTGTGTAACGGTTGGATACCGTTGCAACGGTTGAGTAATAAAATTGAAAATTCGAAAATTCACCAAGTACTCACGGTTAACCATTAGGCGATAGTTTCAAACAGTTATAACAGTTGAACCAAAAATATCTTAGAAAATTGCTTACAAATAGCTCGAAATTTTGGACTCTTCTTACCATACGTTGTAACGGTTCGGAGTTGATACTGTTTTTGACCTAGTTTTTGCTCAGCTATAAAATTGGGCTGTTCCTAAAGGTGGCAGAATCCGACCCGACAAACTCGCTCGACCTGGACTAGTCTGATATGACTCGAAATTCGAAAATAACCTGATATTAGATGACCCGATATCGAACCCGACCTGATTTGATATGACCCAAAGTTCAAATGACTCGATACCCAACCCGACCTCCGTCGACATGACCTGAAACTTGAAATGACCTGGCATCACATGACCTAATATCAGACCCGACCTGTTCCGACATGACCCAAAATCTGAAATGACACGACATCAGGTGAACCGATACTTGACCTGACATGGCCCGACATGACATGAAACTAAATTAATTTATAATGAATTACAAATTAAATAAATCCAATTTGAATAAAATTTATAACTAAAATAAAATTGTAATGCATGCATCACTCATAAGTCAAAACTCAAAACTCAAAGCTCAAAACCCGATATGACCTGATGTATCTATCATGGCTAGGTCAGACACGTAAGACTCATAAATGAAAAAATAAATTTGAAGTATAACGACTCGTAACGTAATTTGACTTGAAATGTAACAACGCATAGTTTTATCGGACTCAACACGAACTTGAATAAGCTGAAAATCAATATGACCTGAAATAACATAACTTGGAACCTGACCTGATACGAACTCAAAAGACCCGAAATCCGAGAAGACCCAAAACAAGAAAATTGAAACCCAAGACGATCCAAATCCAAAAGACTCGAAACTCGAGAATACCTAAAAATAGATAATTGAAATCCAACCCGATTCGAACCCGAAAGACCCGGAACTCGAGAAAAATTCGAAACTAGATAATTGAAATTCGGCCCAACTTGAACTCAAAAGACCCGAAACTCGAAAAATGCCAACGCAAGATGACCTGAAATCCTACCTGACCCGACGTGATTAGACCCGCGACCCGACAATCTTTCTAAGTCAAATTGATCCGACCCGAACCCGAACCCGCCCGACCTGCCTGAATCTACCTCTAGCTACTCTTGCTCCCCATTTCATCCCTATCTTCTCCGGCCACTATTTTAAAATATTCAAAGCAGCCACCAACCTCCATTTAAGCTCTAAAACCTAGCCAAATCCATTAATCAAATCTCAAGTCAATTTAATCTGAATTAATCTAGTATTGTGTGAGAGATTGCTTGTTTGATCGATTTCATGTATTCTCTATTATTCTCTATTCTCTTTGAGTGTTTATTTGGCCTCTCTTCTCAATCTTAGTGTGTAAGAGGGAGAGGTTCATCTTTGTTAGAATAAGTATCTAGTGGAGCGGGATAGGCTTACTACCGTAAGAAGCTGAGACGCTAGGGATCCGGAGAGTAGGCTCTGTCGAACTCCGTCAACATCTCGCGACTTCAATTCCTCATTTCTTTCTAAGATTTTTTTCTCTTGATTTCAATTTACATTCAATTGAATTACTTAGGAATAGAATTAATAATCTTGCTTGAGTTAATTATTTGTGAAAGTTACAATTCAGCCATTGTCATTATTTGTAAAATAAAAAATTGTATAAACTCAGACCCCTAGATTTATCAAAATAATATCAGAGCGAGGTTGAGCTTGTGTATTAAGCAGCCTTAACTGCAAGCAAAGATCTAATCCGCACCAACAACGACATCCTATAGGCATATAACATTTCCACCGGTTTTAGATCAAAATTGCAAGAATTTCGATTATTGGAAAAAAAATATATGACCAACTATTTGGATATTTTTAACTTTGAGAAAATGTAAATAAATGAACTTTATTCTCCAATTTATTAGCAAAGTAGTCCAAATTAATGCATGTACGTAGGTAGTAGTTGGACTATATATAAATAAATGAACTGTATTCTCCAGAAATCTCATTAATAAACACCATAAATATGCATACAAGCACAGAACTATGCTTTTTTTTTTCTAAAACAAGTGAACAATAAATACCTTCTACCATGTGATCAGTACAAGATATCTGATCCTTCAATTTTTCTTTTTTCTTCTCAAGACTTCGTTACCTCTGGTTAAAACTTAAAACCATCTATACCAGATCGATGATACAGTCAACCATTTGGAGAAACAAATAAAAGCAAGAAATAAAAAAGTCATGCATTCAATTACTGTGAGAGGGAATATATGTACAAATTAATTTCATTTCATTAGAGCATGAACTTACCGCAAATAAAAGAAAAATAACAAAGCATATCTATAGCTAGCCATGCCAGTTATTTCTTCTCTGTTCGAAAGACCTTTATCGGTGACATCCGACCCGGGCTAAGTTTTAGCTTATTCCTATTTCTTCTCTCCTTGATCGTCTCAAGCCGAGGTGACCACGGCCTGTCTTTCGGACCCACCAACTGAGCGTAATGCTTCTTCAGCTCTGGTGTGCTACAAATCTCTTCTCTCTCCCTACAAACACTCGTCCTCTCGGCGTCTTCTTCTCTAATAAGATTCATTATGAACTCAGGTTGCACTTTAATAACCGCCCTTCCATCGGCATCTTTCACGTATGCAAAGGCATTGTTTTGTCCTGACCCAGAAAACACCGGCTTTCTCGGGCCAGGGGAGAGAGCAGCAAAAGAGGCAGCAGTTAACGTGCTCTCCTGACATGGTAGGCGATCTACCGGCAAAACAAAATAAGTTTCACCTGGAAGGAGCTCATCTTCTAGAGAAAGGATCGGTAGTGGCCGGCCAATGAAGAAAGAATCAGCGTGGCATATGACGCAAGCCGGGAAACCGAACATGATTTCTCCGGCCGGACATTGAGTCGGTACCAGCTGTGTGGCGCCGCCCCAGAAGATCAGCTTAGCCGACCCGGGAGAGGGGGGAAGAAAGCAAGAAGAGGAGCCATTGCCCATGATTAGGTTTTCAGACAAGAACTGGTGGGAAGGAAGGAGAATCGCTATAGACAGGGTTTGATTATTTCATGATGGGTTTGAATGGTTTTGTTAATATAGGATAGGAAGCTTTGACTTTGAATAGTCAACCTATATATGCCAATTGAGGTATCGTTGTTATTGGATCGGATCCATGAGATCCGGTAAAGTAGGGCTGAAAAAAAATACCATTAATATTACAATATTTTTTTCGTATTATAATATTTTTGAAAATATGCATATAATTTGAAAGAATTACAAAATAAATTTTAGATTAATCAAATTTGGAATACTCTAATAACAATAATGTATTTATAATTTTACAGATTTCGTTAACAATTATTTTATGATTATTTTATTATTGTTAAATAATTGATGCATCAATTAATTAATAGAGAACACTAAGAACTGATAACAACAACCATTGACCATCAATCTCATAAAACCACACTGATCAAGTCAAGCGGGTCGAGTGAGGTTAACGGGTTTGATAAAAATTGATCGAATTTCATTGTGGATCCAATAGGGACGGTGGTCAAAGTCGTGGCTTTGGTGTAAATATGTTCGTCGCTTACAATTGGCCACGAGTAGAAAATTCCAAACCAAAGCTTTTTTAAAAAGAAAACAAAACAGCCTTTGACACATTTATTTATATATGGTCTTTCAAGCAGAGATGCATGTATTGATTGATCTGATCCGGATTCGAATCTGCTGCAGCGCAGTAGCGCGCTATAGCAGATGGACGGTTCGGATCGATCGTCAATTTCGCTATCGATCGTCAGCAATGAAAATTCGAAGGCTTTTATACTTTGACACGAATTTTGATTCAATCAATAAAAATCGGACGGTCCAGATGCTGTGCTACACCATTCCGCGCAGCACCAGATCTGGTTCCATCTGATCCCACCACTAGTTTATAATATAATCCTTCCAATATAATTAATTGCGGCGATATAAATTTGATTATTCAACAAGAAAATATATACAGAGCAAGTGGGGTAGATATGCTTGCATGTAGTCAGATTTTCTTGATTTATTTAAAAAAAGTATTCCCTCCACTAGAGTTTTGATCTTGGTTTAATTTTTTTTTTATCAGTTTGGACTTTAGATGTATTTAAATATTATATATTGAGCTCTCTCTGGTTCCATTGTTAAACTCTTTGAAATTAAAAAAAGGCGAAATGCTGACCATGATTTTTTTTTATAAACAAAAAAAACATTGACCCTGATTTACTTCCACTTGTAAATTTGTAATATTTCTGATGATGATTTCATCATTTTGACTTTATTGTATTGGTCTTCTGATTATTGAAAATTCAATAATCGGTTGTATTCGGAGATAAATAAAATTCAATTCAATTAAATCAGACAATACATAGGGGCGGAGCTACATTCAAGCAGGTGAGTCGGCTGATCTATTAAAAAATTCAAAATTAATCATGTATTTGAAATTTTCTTTAAGAAAATATGCTTGTAATTTAGAATTTTTTAAAAAAAAGTACTATTTGGAACCATTCTGAAAAAAATTCGTAAATTTTAAATCACTCTGACAAAAATTCTGAATTCGTCCTGACAGCATAGATGTACTACAAATGATACATATTAAATTCAAAAGAACAGCGAACACCTCCATTCATTTTACATATATGGAAATATTTCATTGTACTTAAACATTTATGTTTCAACTCATGGTAAAAGTTCTTAAAGGTTTAAAAAATGTTGTAGTAATTAATATACCATTTATTGTGTATCAAATTTCAGATAATTCAAGTGTCATTTAATATTCTATCAAATATCGTTAAATTTAAATGTGAATGACAAAACTTACATTAGAATTTGTCATGTTTTTTTTATTTAAGGCATAGATATTTAGGGTATATCATGTTTCAAATCATCGATTTATAAATTATTTAATTTATATTTGTAATAGTCAAGATTGTGATCAATTGATCAAATTACTCCGTGAGCAATCTTAAAAACACAAAATAACTTATATATTATGTAACAAAAATAAAATATTTAGTGTATTCTCAGTTACAGTGAGAACGGGTTGTCAGGAGCGGATTCAAAATTCTCGTCAGTAGGGTTCAAGATTTACGGTTTTTTTTCAGGGGTTCGAAATGATGGTTATTCTTACAAAAAAATTATCTTATATGGTCATTGTACAAAAAAATCAAATATATGATTATTTTTGAAAAATACGTAATATCTATAATTATTTTTGAATTTTTTTTCAGAAATTCAGTTGTACCCTCTGAATGCATGTAGCTCCGTTACTGCAGATAGTAGTAGTCAATTACAATCTGCCTAAGAGATTTTACCACTTTAAAGGCCCATATGTCATAGGCAAGAGTCTTTAAAAGGGATAGAACGAGTCTGTCTCTATCCAAATTTCATGTATGAATTTATGGAAGCAGATTATCTGTCGCGAAGGATCAATGAACGCTTATGATTTTTTGTGCTGTTAACTACGTACGGTTCAGATTTGATTCAGGAGATCTAATATTATAAGATTTAACTTGCACGAATCTCGATGCAAATAAAAGGCTGAGATTTACCGCACAGGACGTACAGTGTCTGTGCTGTCCGGTAGAAGATCTGATTTGGAATTTATGGCATAGACATGCAACAGGTTGGCTCTGAGGAAAATGAAGAAACAAAAAACGTGATTGTCATAAAAGCCCCTGCAAATGGATTGAGATCTTTTACTTTTTTTTCTTTTTTGAATCTGGATCGTTAATTTATAATTAATGAATCAGATCAATATCAAAAAGTTCTCCTGAATTCCACCTGTGACGATGCATCCGTCCGTTTTTAATTCGACGATCTATAAATGAATAATAGGACCTTCCTTTCCCCTGAAATAATAGCAGATTCGAACCCCTGCAAATAGTGAAATAGGTCACAAAATCGTGCAATTCTATTTTTTAGTTCACCAAACCTACTCAAAAGACAATATATGGAACGAGATCTTCTACCGCGCAGCACCGACACTGTGCGTGCTGCGCAGCGAATCTCAGTCTTTGATTTGCATCGAGATTCGTACAAGTTAAACTTTATAATATCAGATCCTCCCTGAATCAAATCTGGGACGTTGATATATTACAGCGCAGAAAATCTGAACCGTCCATCGATGCTGCGCGGTAGAAGATCAGCTTCCGACAAAATATCCATGAGAACAGTACTTTAGTATAAAAATGGCGTGGCTGATACTGATAGCTAGTGAAAGTGACTTAATTATTAGAATAAAGGAAAAACTTTTGGCTTAAAACTAAAATTCATTAGTTATTAATTACAAGGTATTAATTTATAATTTTTGAGCTAAATGGGTAATTAACAGTTCTGTGTTCTACCAACGTTGTTACAATATAAAAGAAATTGTGAATGGGAATCAACCAAAGAGTGGGAAGGGGATTAATGGACCACATCAAATATATGTTCCTCGAATTTTATTCACTCATTTATTTGTTAATATAATATAAAATTTGTAATACCGAGAATCATGATTATTCTAAATGTAAATTATATAATACCGAGAATAACCGTAGATTATAAGGTAGTGTGGGTCTACAAGGTCATGTGCAAGTTAAATAAAAGCCGGTACGATTTGAAGCAAGCTCCGACGCAGTGGTACAAAAAGTTTGACAAATTTATGAGCAGTCGTGGATTCAAACGAGGAGACACAGACCACTGTTGCTACTTCAAAGATTTGGATGGCTCTTATGTTATTTTGTTTTTGTATTTGATGACATGCTCATTGCAAGCGCATGCATGAAGGAAATCAACACACTAAAGCGAAAATTAGCACAAGAGTTCGAGATGAAAAACTTCGGTCCAGCAAGTCAAATTCTATGCATGTGCATTTCTCGAGATCGAGCGGCATGTACTCTAACTATGTCGCAAGAGAAGCACATCAACAATGTGTTCGATCGATTTTGAGTGTAAGATGCAAAACCAAGAATCACACCTTTGGGAAAACAACTGAAGTTGTCAAAGGCTTAGGCACCAAGACGAAGGAGGAGCGATACTACATGGTGATTGTGTTGTATTCCTCGGTAGTTGGCAGTCTCATATATGTCATATTATGCATCAAACCTGGCATAGCTCATGCAGTGGGAGTAGTGAGTCGTTACATAACAAATCCTGGTACCCCATATTGGGAGGCAGTGAAATGGCTGCTAAGATACTTGAAACGCACCTCAAGTATGGCAATGTGCTTCAAGAAATGTAGTGTGGGTCTAGAAGGTTTCGTTGATGCGGACCTTAGTGGCGACTTGGATAGTCAGAAAAGTACTTTCGGTTATGTTTTCACGTGGAGAGGTACGGTTGTAAGTTGGATGTCGAGATTGCAAAAATGTGTGTCACTTTCTACAACAGAAGCAGAGGATGTAGCAATCTCAAATGTAGTAAAAGAGATGGTTTGGTTACTAAATTTTCTTAAGAAAATTGTAAAGGACTAATGTTGCAGAGCACTCTACAATGACAGTCAAAGTGCTATGTGTCTCGTGAAGAACCCGATGTTTCATTTGAGAACGAAGCACGTCCAACTGAAGTACCATTGTATACGTGAATTGGTAGATGACGGGACCTTGTTGTTGAGAAAGATTGCAGATGCGATAAATCCTGCGGACATGTTCATGGAGATTGTCACCACGGATAAACTGACGCTATGCATAGCCTCAGCTGGGCTCAATCACTAGTCAAGTGGGAGATGTTGCTGGCCTATGAAAGATTGTTTGGAGTAGAGGAGATGCAAAAGAAAGTTGGGACACTAAGATGCAAGTGTTACCAATTTATCATCCAGTAGGAAATTGTTGGATGTGAAGACAACTTGTTCACCAAGCAATGTGATGTGTTACTTGATCGCAAATCAAGGTGATGAGCTACTTAGCTGTCACTCTTCTTTGATTTAGAAATATTTTGTAGATAAAATATCTTGTGATAGATATTTGCATTAATTAGCATTAATTAGGTTTCTTTGCCTCCAAGATGTTCTAGACTATAAATAAGGTCCGGTCTCCCTCTTATAATCATCACTCGCTGTATAGTTTGTAATTCTTTCTTCTCTATATATAATATTAGGCCAGCATGGTTTGTGGTTTTTGACCACATATCTGATTTTCCACAATTTGTAATGTTTTTTAATTTATCTTTCTCTCGCTTGCTCTCCTCGATATTGTGTCATGTTATTGCATGAATATCTCGACTTTACACGAATATATACATCATGCCTAAAATAATGTGCTACCGTTCCAATTCTAGATCCAAAAGAAATAATGTGCATGTACCATTCCAACTCAATCCATCGGAGGTAACGTGCACGTACCATTCCAACTCTACATCATGTATCGACTGGAAATAATGTGCAGTACTGCAGTGGATGCCATGTCTGAAAGAGGTTAATTAATAAGTTGTTTAGATATTTACACTCATGGTGTGTGTATAATATTAATGAATTGTCGGCGCATTTTTCCGGCTTCCTTCACAACCCCTCTTTTATGGAATGAAGCACCATCACTTTTCTCGGGATCGAATCTTGGGTTTAATTTTGATTTTTTTTAAGCAACTTAATTAATTATGAAGTTTGTTTTTTATTCTTTTGAGCTTTTAGAACATGTTTGAGGTGTTTTGAGTTTTAATTTCATTTGCATGATCGAATTTATAGATTTGGGTCTGGTCTGAGTCAATTTAGTACCAAACAGTCAAAATTTGTGTTTAATTTTGATTTTTAAGGGCACAATTCAATTTCTTTAGGTCCAAATATCATCTACAAACATGAAACAACATCTAGCATGCTTTAGTTTCACTTGCAACATCATAATTTGAATTTAATTTGATTTATTTCACTATCAGGGGGATATTGAGTCAAAGAAGTAAAATTAGAATGTGAATTTGAGTTTTGAGAGTTTTAATTGAGTTCTCTTGATTCAAAGGGGTCCCCAGATTATCAGGCAACATCGAACAAGTGCTTATTTGATTTAGCATAATTTGAATTTGAGTTTAATTGAGGTTAACTCACTATCAAGGGTATTTGTGTCAAAACAACAAATATTTAGTTCAAATTTGAATTTCAAGTGCTCAATTTAGTTCTTTAGGGCACCATAAGCATTTACAAGCATAAGCAGCATCAAATAACATGAAATTTAACCTGCCACTGCTTCAACTTTGAATTTGGTTCAATTTCAGCACAATTTGGTTCATTTGAGTGCTCGTTTGGATTTTTCATGAGCGTGCTCGAACCGACTAAATATAGTGGCTAACCTGACCTTTAAATCATTAAGCAAGTCCATAATCATGTGTATAAACATCATGCAATCATTACAAAAGAAATTCAAGTCAAGCTCAACTCAGAATTTCTATTTTTTGTTTAGTTTAGTTCAGTTTAGGGTTCAGCTTAGCACGAGACCTAAATCAGTTCTAAACAAGCAATCAAATGCATGAATTTAAATTTGACAATTGATTTGAGATAGTTTAAATATTTTCTTTGAAGACTGAAAAAGCTTGAGACTTGAAGAGATCCAGAAGAAATTCAAATTTGATTTTGAAAACTGGATTCAGAATTAAATTTCAAAAGACAGGTAGTTTCTGTTGTTTTTCTTTGACTTTGGGGTTTGATTTTCTGAAATTTACACAAAGAGAAAACAAATTTAAGTTCATAGCTTGAAAGTAGGGATATCATGCAACAAATAGGTATAAATATTTGGATCCAACTTAAAGTGCCAAAAGATTTAAAGAGGTTTCAATTTGGATGTTATACAGGTGCAGAATCACTATGCATTTGTGGCTGATTTGAGTTTTATGTATGGAAATCGAGTTTTAGATGGCTGACATGAGTGTTTAAGCTTGGATTTAGGTTTGTCATGTCAAAAGAAGCATTTCTGTTTTTGAAATTTCAGAGTTAGACAAAGGGAGGTATTTATTGCATCTAAATCCTATTTTTCTATGATTTTTCAGAAATATGAGATTATAATAGCTTCAATTTGAAAGATGTTTATCCAAAAATTATGAAATTAATATTGGAGGTTTAACAAGCAAAACGTACATGATTCCAAAAGGAATTTGGATTTTGGAGTTGAAATGAGACTTATATAAAAATAACAAATCTCTCACAAATTTGTATTAAAAGGCTGAAAAGGAGAACATGAGTTTGATTTGAGTTTAAAGCTTCAAAATTTGATTTTGCACTGGCATAAGACTTATTACACAGAGAAAATGTGAAACCCTTAAAAAATTTGAACAGATTAAAACCCTAAACAAATAGCAAAATTTTACATGTAAATAAATAAACTACTTAATAATAAATAAAATAATTTATAAAACTAATAAAAATACTATAACTAATAAAAGTTATACATAAATAAAATTGTAAGCCAAAAATTATAAACAAATAAGGCTAGACTAATAATAAATGAAATTGTGTACATATGCAATTTTAGAAATTATGATTATACAAATTCTTATACTAATTTAGGTAAACTTTTAACCATTAACTAGCCAATTAAGTAACATATTAAAAATCAAATTCTAAAATCATGTAATGAGTCACATGATCCATTTCGAGTTTAATATGACCTACAACACGGACTTCACAAAGATTCAACCCAGAAAAACCCAAAACGTCTTGAATCCTTTTGGAAATTTTGCAACCTTTCGTGCCATAACTTAACGTGACCAAGGTGCCACACAAATATCTACAAAATCAGCCATACAACAGAGCTCACTCACCCAAAACCAAGGTGCCATCACCTAGATATCATTTTGAGGTGGAACTCACATTCGCTCCTCTTATTTGTGGCTTGTTGGGGGACACTCAAAGTTCGCTCTGGTCTACTCATTATATTTGGATTTGTTTGGTCTTCATTTGGTTTGGTTTATTTTTTGGGTGGCCTTTATTTGATCTTTGGTTTATCTTTTGGGCTTAGCTCGTTTTGTTTGTTGGGTGGCTAAGTTTTGATTTTGTATTTGATTTGGAGATAGTCCATTTTGGATTGAATTTTTGTGTCTCATGTTTTATTTTTGGAAAGACCTCTTGGGTTGGATTTGACTCATTTTAGATTTGGTTTATGCCTGGAATTTGATTTTAGTGGCTATGTACACTTTGAGCCTTTAGGCTTCAACATGGTGTTGGTCGTTTATTTAGATTTTGATAGTTCGTCTCTTGTTCAACGACTTTGTTCGGGATGGCACAAAGGTGGTTTTATTTGCGTTTTGGTCTTTTATTTGGGTAGCTCGTTTTGGTGTTTAAGTTATTGACATAGTTTTGGTTACCTATTTTGATTTGTGGCTTGAGGCTTATAGTTTGATTCGACCTGGCTTCAGTCTTTATTTGACTTTAGGTTTGGGTGACTCATCCCTTGCTCAATGACTTATTTGAGGGTGGCATATGATTTGTAATTTAATTTGGGTGGCTTTTTTATGAATTTGTGGCTTGTCTAAAGGGGTAATGTAATGCCTCCCGTATAGAGATACACAAGACAACTCGTCCCTTAGTAAGTTGGATTTAAAGTTTTGATTTTTGTTTTAGGTGTTGAGATCAACCATTTGACGATCTCCTTATGTCGGATGCTTTCCTGAACCAATTCTGATTCTGAGAGGTGTACATCATGTGTCATCTGAAGGCTGAGATTGCTTTTCTTTCAACCTCATTGGCAGGAGTCTTCATACTTGGACAAATTGCTGCAAAAGATGAGACTAATTTGCTTTGCCATAACTTGAGTAAATTGAGACTCATCGGCTATTTGATGTGTCACATAATCGCATGTTGTAGGTCAATTGACTACATACTCATGTCATATTAAGAGTCACTGATTAGGATTTGGTGCTTAATATGCATGGGAGGAGCCTTTGAACCTACTACACGCTTTTGTTTGAGAAGCATTGATTAGGACTTGGAGAGGGCATGGAAGGCCCTGTTGATGCCTATCATGGCGTGCTTGAGTTTTCTTTGATTTTCTAGAGAACGTGGCAATGGTTGCCAAGGCTCGCTTTTGCTTGGTGGAGAGGCTCCTATGTTGAAGGCTCATATTTCTTGCGCTCTTTGAGACTTGAAGAGAGATGATTTTCTCAGAAGACGGGAAGCTCCTTTTATAGGACCATGATGCTTCTCACTGAGGGGTTGGGAGGCTGTATCGGCTTCTCTCAATTATTGTCCACTTTCTTCGGGGTTTCAAGGTTATTTCCTTCTTTTTTTTTTTTGAAAGCTTGGTAGTAGCTACCAAGGTTGGATTTCAACGAGCTCAAAACTCCTTCCTACCCTCAATACACAAAACATCCTGCTAAAATGCAACTAACTACCTAATGCCCACTTCTGAGACTTCCCATCCCCTGTTACTGGATAAACATTTCATCTTGGTACCTATTCCTTCCCAGTTAACACCATTTCGTCCATAGTTCCGTGTCTTGAGCAACTTGTGAGGCCAACTGTTTTGGTGGTATCTTCCTTTGATCTTCATAAAAAATGATCATGTTTCTTATCCTCCAGATTGCCCACAGTAACGCTGTAAATGTCGAAAGACATTTCTGTCGATTGGAGCTCTACAGCGACCATTCCCGTCGGGCTAGCTGAATTATGCTTGATATGTCTGATGCTGGCTTGAAAAGGCTTAGTTTTAGTTGCAATTGAAGGTAAAACCAGGCCTCTGTCGCATAGGGGCATAGAAAAAACAGGTGAATTATAGATTCGATCGGGAAATTGTTACACATTACACATTGGGGGTCGCATTGCATGTGTCTCTTGAGCATGATGTCGTGTGTTAGGATTTTATTCTGCAGCAGCAAGAAGACAAACACATTTACTGTCGGAGGAGCTTTGATTTGCCAGATCCATCTCCAGTTTGTTGTTGTTAGGCCTGCTCCAGCCATGACATCGTAGTATGATTTTGCCGAGTATGAAGTCTCTGAGTTCCATCTCCACAGTAGGTGATCGTTCTCCTGGTTGAAACGAATTGACATCAGTTTGGTAACCCTTTCTGCATCGTTGTAGTTCCGCGGTTGAGGCAATAGTTCTTCCAGAAAATTGATTGCCTCATTGATCGAGATATGTGGAAACCTTGGTTTTCCTGCTCCGGTGATAACTTCTCTAATCGGTTGTCCTGTCCATGCGTCTTGCCAAAAGGATATAGAGAGGCCATTACCTATTGACCATTTCGTGCTCCATCGAAATTGCCAGAACAACTTGTGCAAGGAGCGCCAAAAGAAAGAACCCGACTTCCTCCAAAACATAGGCCCCATCTCACATGATCCTTTCCAGTATATCCTAAATGTTACACCGGTCCATAAGCTATCAGGCACCTTGTATAACTTCCACCACCATCGTAGCAGCAACGCTTTGTTGTGTAATCCCAAATCTGTCACCCCCAATCCTCCCCATTTCTTTGGCTTGCATACCATTTCCCAATTCAACAAGGGGGTGCCTTTTCTATCTCCACTTGTTCCCCACAGGAAGTCTCGACGAATTTTATCTAGAGTTTTAATCACCCACTGTGGAATTTGGAAACAGCACATGAAGTAGATTGGTATAGCTGAAACCACTGAGTTGATTAGTTGAAGTCTGCCCCCCTAGAAATGAGTCTGCTCTTCCAGCCTTGAAGTTTTCTTTCGATTTTTTCGATCAGAACTACATATTCTTGTCTCTTAGGTCGTTTAGTGGTGAGGGGAAGACCGAGGTATGTGCATGGCAAGCTTCCTTGCTGGAATTGAAGGATGCCCTGGATGTGCGGCAGATGGTCTTCCTCTATGCCGATTGGAATAAAGATGCTTTTTGTGGGGTTAATCTTGAGGCCAGATACTCCCGCAAAAATTCGAATGATCGTGTTGATCAACATGAGAGTGTGGTCTTCTGGTCTGCTCAGGATTGCCGTGTCATCGGCATATTGCAAGGCTATGATTGCTCTTGGTAGTTTTGATGTTAGTTGGGTTGAGAGCATGACTTCTGAAGCTTGAAACATCCTTTGCAGGACGTCTACCCCCAGAATAAAGAGCATTGGCGAGAGTGCATCGCCTTGCCGTAAACCCCTTTTGTGGATAAAGAATTTTCCGCCTTGTCCATTGGCCACCACTCTAGAAGAGGCAGTTTGAAGCAGTTGTCTGATCCATCCTATCCAAATTTGGGGGAAGCCCCTAGCCGTCATGATGTTGTAGATGAAATTCCAATCAATGGTATCAAAGGCTTTCTCAAAGTCCACCTTTAGGAGCACTGCTTGTGATTTGCTGCATTCTATTTCGGTGATCATCTCTCTCAGGGCCACGAAATTGTCTGCAATGTGCCTACCATGCACGAATGCTGTTTGGTTCTGGTGGATGAGGGATGGGAGTTTTCTTTGAAGTCTGTTGGATAGTATCTTGGAGATTAATTTGGGCAGAAGATTAAGCACACTGATAGGTCGGTAATTGGACACTGCTTCGGCATTTTCTGTTTTTGGGATCATAATGATGTTGGCTCGGTTGATTTTTGTCAGATCTAGCCTTCCTTCATAAAATCTCTGCATTAGTGCGTAAATGTGTGTCTTGAAGTAAGTCCAGTATTTGTGTAGGTATTCAACCGGAAGGCCATCGGGACCTGAAGCTTTGTTTTTTGCCAGTTGTTTGACCCCATTCTCAATTTTTGTTGGGTGGAAAGGTTCAGCGAGGTCCGACATCATGTCTCTGTGTGCGTATAACATAGTGAGATCGATGTAGTTGCATTGCTGGCTGCGTCCCAGATACGATTGCATGTGGGTAGAGAAAGCTTGAAGGATGTTCTTGTTCTCTGTGATCACCTCTCCCCTGTGTGAGACCTTTGTAATCGTGTTCTTTCGTAGTCGTGCGGACGCAAACGTGTGAAAGTAACGAGTATTTCGATCTCCTTCTTTAAGCCAACGACATCTAGCCCTCTGCATCCATTTTGTTTCTTCATCTGTGGCGAGCTGGTACACCCTTTCTCTAATCTTGAGTCGAAGTTTGAACTCCAAGTGACCCAGTGTTCGCCTTTCTTCTATTGTGTCAAGGAACAGAATTGCTTGTTGACAGATGTTTAAACATTGTTGGGCTTGAAATTTGGAGAAGCGTTCTCTGTTCCAATTGAGCAGCTTCGCATGAGTCTCTGCTAGCTTTCGCATGAAGAAGGCCGCGGGGTCTGGCGGTGTTTGATCCATAACCTGACCGTTCCATGTTGAGTTCATGATCTGATCCACCTCTTTGTATCTTAGCCAATATGACTCCAATCTTCTCTCATGTTTTCTCGTACTTGGGTGTTTTAGATCCAAAATCAGAGGGACGTGGTCAGAGACTGTAGACTCCCTTGCTTTCATCTCAATTGCGGGATACTCTGAAATCCAGTCCATTGAGACGAACATTCTGTCCAGTTTCGAAAAAACGGGAGAAGGTTGCTTATTCGACCAAGTGAATTTTCTATTTTTCAGTTCGATGTCCACCAAGGCTGTGTCTCGCACAAAGTCGTTGAAAAGCTGCATCACCTGAAAGTCTCTGCCATCCCCCGACCTGTCTATGAGCCATCTAACCTGGTTGAAATCACCAGCCAGAATCTAAGGTGTTGAGATTAAGGTTGACAGATAGTGCAGTTCTTCTATGAAGTCTCTCTTCATTTCGTAGTTTGTCGGCCCATACACATTTGAGATTGTAAACGGTGTGCCATTAAGGCCTTGCGTGAGGACAGCAGTACACGTGTGTCTCGTAGTCCAGCTTGATATCAATGAATAGTTCCTCTTCCATGCTATGAACATTCCTCCAGCCGAATCCCTTGCTTGGGTGTAAACTATGTTTCGCTGAAAGTAAGACGGCAACACATTCCCCACATAAGAGAAATCAATCGTGTTCCATTTTGATTCTTGGATACAACATACTTCTACTCGACTGTCCCTTATTACATTCCTCACTACTTTGCATTTGTCTACGTTTCCCAACCCCCTAGTATTCCATGACATAATTTTGAATTTGTTTCCTATCATAACAAAACAAAACTACCCCGCTGTATTACATTCTACCTATCCATTACATAGCCCTTAAACGACTAATCTTCCTCATCTGACATTTCATCCTCTGAGATTGGATCGATCCGGATCAGTTCATCGGTGCCAGGAATGGAGATGGATTTCGACATGTCGATATCGTGCATGTGTGAGGAGGTGGACGCATGGTCCATTGCAGCAGCTCTTTCCTCGTTATCTGGTTGCTGGGCCTTATGAACTTGCTGAAGTGAGACCCCGCATGCTTGAGCTATTTGGAAGCATTGCTCTTCTGTGAGTTGGGCTTGAAAAAATTCTGAGGATTTTCCAGAATTGGAGAGACTTCTTCACGGGCCTGGTGGGCTTGATCTCTTGTGATCGGTTCTGGGCCTTCCAAGTTGTTGATGGATCTTTTCTTTCTTTCTTGTCTTACCGATCTCCTGAGTTGGGCTAGAGTTTGGTTTCTCTCCCTTTCACTTGGACTATCTGCCACAGGTGAGCTGGCGTGTTCCAGTTGGATAGCTCGGGGCTCAATGTCTTGGTTGGGGTGCTTGCCCAAAGGGGTAAGGTCAAATCGCTCAGTTGAGGATTGCTTCTCGAGCAGCGTAAGGATATCCATTGGGTCCCCTAGTTGAGAGACATCCTTCGCCGCCAGAACTGTACTGCCTAGGTTTTGGAAATGCTCATTGGCCTCGAGCGGAGAGTCAGGCACAGTGCTGTCAGAATTAGTTTGGGGGGTTGTGATTGGTCGACGGAGCAGACTGCGTGGTTGGTTAGAAGACGATGGGATCTTCTGTGGCCAAGAATCTTCTCGTGGTGCCACGATTACGGATTTGAGTTTCTGCGACTTCGACTGTGTGGCAATCGGTGCATTCAGTCGGTGTGGAGAATCATTCCTAAGGTTGGAGTCTGAGTTTGTCGGCCTGAGCATGGCTCTGACTTCCTTTGGCAGCTCGGAGTGGTCGGAGTGTTTGACTATTTCTAGCAGAGCACGTCGTGATATTACGACAGTATCTTCTGTGAAGCAGTCATCTTGCGGGCCGTGGGAGGCAGCATCATTTCTACAGTATATGGTGGGGGGTTTTGGCATGTCTGAGGGAGAGTAAATTGGGTGGTTAGTCACTTTGAGAGGGGTGACTTTGACTGGGAACTCCAGCCCACCGACTATCATTGCCACCATTTTAGGAATTCTCGCTAGGTTTGTGGTTGCTATGACCGTCCTCCAGACCGTAAGGTCACCCTCGTGTTCTGCTGGAATCGAGCCGAGGTACATCCCCATCGATGATACTGCTATGCGTACATCTCTCTCCCTCCACATGTTGGGAGTCAAGCCTTCAAGTTGTAGGAGAACCTTGTAGGAGGGTATGTTGATGGAGGAGTCATCGTGAGGTGACCACTCTTGGAATGTAACTCCCTGGTCCCAACAATGAGCAGGTATGCTCTTAATGAAGGTTATAGGAGCCACTCCTGGTGGAAGCTGAATTAAGTGTCTTTGCCAAGGTAGTTTTGCTATGGAGATCTCATGTGGTTCGAGCAGCTTTGAATGGGATGCCAACTGGGCTATGTCTTCAATATTCATGGGTGGTGAGACGTCTCCTGAGTATACCACCACAGTGGAATTTGTCAGCTTGTCCATCTCTGAGGTGTAGACATCGTCTCTCTCTAGAAAACAATATATCTTATCAGGTCTATCCTCCGGCATAATGATTGGGGCGTCTGGCTGAGGGGCTTGAAGAATGTCGCGAAAGGAGGGTTCTGTGGATCTGGTCGGTTGGGGGCGAGGTGACTGAAAGGTCGGGTAGGCCCCAACAGAAACCGGAGAGACGTATATTTCTTTGGTGCATAGAGAGCCGATGTGGCCATCTTTCCAACACTTGCCACACTTTGCAGGGTTGTGGCATACAGCTTTTGTATGGCCCTTTCTACAGCATTTGAAGCACTTCCCTCTCCACTCTTGGAAGCTCGGTGACGGTGGGAACCGGAGCCTTGTTGGGTTGTGTGGTGAGATGTAGTGGATGGTGTTGGTTGGAGTTGTCGGGGATGCTGGCCTGGAGGGTGGATTAGTGGTGGTGATGGGGGAGGTTGGTCGGCTGGGGCTACGGAGGGCTTGAGCATAGGACATGGTGGAGAAAGGTCGGTAGGGCTTGGGTTTCATGGGTTCGGTTTGCTTCCTACGTTTGCTTTGGACGAGTGTCCATTCTGGTGTCGCCATTTTCCTATCTCACTAGAATTTTCGTGCTTTCAATATCTGCTCTCCCTCTCCTCTCCTCTATCTAAAAGAAACTTGTTACCAAAAACTTCAGGTTATTTCCTTCTTGAAAGAGTATTTTATATTATCGTTTTGGCAGGAGTCTTTGAGTTGATAGCCCACAAAGAATATTTATTTGTGTGGCTTTTTATGGACCCGGTGCTTCCTGATTAACGACACAATGTTGCATAGGTCGTAGTGGCTTCGCGAATGGCTTTGGACTTTTGATTTGATTGCCGCTGAAGAGGTCTTGGATTTGATTTGGAGACTTAACGACAACTTCAGCCTTTAAACATTTGTTTTCTCGTTGGACAGGTATTTTGCCTCAAGTGAAGCCTTGAACGATTGTCAATCTTGCACCTAGTGATCTCATTTGTCACAATATGGGCAATAGCTTGGGTTTTCGAGCCATTCGTTTAGCGCTTCAATTCCTTTAGGGTGTTCTACACACTTGGAACAAACCCTCGAAGATTTGATCAATTGCATCATTTTTTGTTTGTGTTAATGTCCCTTTAATTTGAGATATTGAATGTACATTCATGAAATATTTGGAAGATTCTTGTTTCTTTTCTTTTGATATTTGACTTGAGGGTCATGTGTTTTCAGGTGACTCGGACAATAATCAATACTTTTAAATTTTCAGTTTGTTTGTACGAGATAAAAGAAAAAAGACACAAATTAATTGTGCAAATAAGTCATACTATATCATTATTGTTTTACTTTTTATGTCGTACTCTATTTTTCAATTACAATATAAATGCATTACTTTAAAAAAATATATAAGATCACTTTTAAGACATGGTGTTCAGCATGGCCAATAATACGGCGTGAAAAGAATTTTGAGTTTTTAACACCTTGAAAAATGAGTGCCAGATCCGACTTTATATATTATAATAAAGAGAGCCTAAAAGTTCAGTATTTTTTTGGTAAAGTAGATTTTTATCGTGTGGTTTTTGTTTTTGTTGTTTTGAATATTTATTTAAAAAGTTGGCTATGCATAGAAAATTAATTACAATTTCGATCATACATTGCAAAAAATTCTGAACATTTAATTATAATTTTGTTTTTTTTATTTTCAGTCGACATCAGTTGCAGAATATATTAATTCATATTTTCATTTATCAATCTGAGTGAGTCCAATTTAAAAAACTTTTGATCAAAATCATAATAAATGTCCAAAAAACTTTTGCTACTTATGGTCACTATCTATATGTGGTCAAATTTGTAGTACACTTTCAGTTTTTGTCCCACACCGCATGAAATCATTCGTGCTTGCATTTTTTTTAAAATGTCGCACGGTAGAAAATCTATCGTTCTAGCCATTCAATCGAAAAACTCCAAATCCTTGATTACTTTTATCAGTACCACTTTCGTAATTACCAAAATAAATTTGCTACAATTCCACAACAAGAAAAAATTACTAATTTTACGTTTTTATTAAAATGAAGAATGATGTTAAAAGATTTATTGGATAATAAAATTTTAGAATAACAAAAATATGAACGTGAACTCAACAATCTATTTTGGATGTGTTTGGATGGTTGAAAATAGTGGCCATTCCAAAATAGTAGCTATTTTTGACAAAGATAGTGTTCCAAAAACAATTTTAGAAATAGTAATAGTTATAATTAGTGTGTTATTCTTGCCATTTTTCTAACCCAACCAAAAGGTTGGGAAAGTGAAGTTAGCTTGAACAAAATTAGCTAAATTATTATTATTATTATTATTATTATTGTTGTTGTTGTTGTTGTTGTTGTTACCATCATTATTGTTATATTATATTTTATTATTTATTTATTAGTAATTATTATAGATATTGTTAAAATAATATTTATTATTATTATTATTATTATATTATCATCATTATAATTTTTATATTATCATTTCTTATTATTATAAACATTATCATTATAATTATTATATTATTTATTATTATTGTTATTATTATTAGTATTAAATTAATAATATATTAATTATTGTAATTGTCATTATTATTGTTTTTATTATAATATAAATAAATTGTTATTAGTTTATTATTGGTATTGTAATTTTTATTATTATATTACCAGTATTGTTAAAACTATTATTTATTAATTATTATATTGTAATTATTATTATTATTAATATTATCATCATAATAATCACTATTTATATTATGCTATATCGTAACTATTATTATTTTAAATTATTGTTGAAGGAGGCCGATAATTATATATTTTTAAAATAATGCATATTATTATTTAATTCTATTACTTACTTTATTATTTTTGTAAAATAAAAGTACTTAAAAATAAAAACAATCCACTATTTTATTATTTTCATTATCACTACTCCAAATGTACAATTCAAATAGTATTTTTGCTAACCTAAGTAGCACAAATTTTAAACTATTTTCATACTATTTAAAATAGTAAAAAATAACCACTTTTTCAATCATTAATCTAAATAGCACTATTTTTATACTAACCGTTGACATGATCCATACGCAACCTTTGGAACTCCATTTTTCGCTTATTTAGCGGGGTCCGAATCTGCTATTATTTCAGGGGAAAAAGAGGGTCCTATTATTTTTTATGGACTGTCGAATTAAGAACGGACGGACCGTCACAGGTGAGATTCAGGAGGACTTTTTGATATTGATCTGATCCATTAATTATAAATTAACGGTTCAGATTAAAAAAAAGTTAGAATTTTTTTTATTAAAAAAAAGTAGGGATCTCAATCCTCTTTAGCGAGGGATGGACACGTGAGACCCACTTGTCAGCGGCCCAAGTTCTTCTCGTCTATATTTCTATTCTTGTCCGAGCCTCCGAGTGTTCAACTTCTAAGTCGAGAAATCATATTTTCGCCACATTTGTACAGTGTAGAAAAATAAAAGAAAAAAGAAATTACTCGAGGAAGAATATGGCGAGAGATGGCTGCCTGGCTCGTGTCACCGCCGGTGTGGCGGTAGGTGGTGCTGTAGGAGGCGCTGTCGGTATGGTTACCTCTCTAGTCTCTACCTCTTTCTCTCTCAATTTGGCACAAATTTTAAACCCTAGTTTCGTTCCCTTCTTTCCCTCGATTTTTCCGTTTGAGCTTCCTTGGATCGATCCAATTTCCTCATTTATTGATTTTCCCGTCAGTCCGTTTTCCCTCCTATTTTTTTTCCCCCCTAAACTCGGGCTTTGTATCTCGTGGAAGGTACTACAAGCGGCGTTTTTGTTGGGTAATTTGTTGTATGACAAGATTTTAAGTTTAATTGAATGGATAGGGTATTTGGGTAGACTGTATCTATAAACGTAGCTTAAGTTTTGTAACAGAAGGCAGAGAGACTGCTCGCAGCTAAGCTGATTTGGGTCTCCTCTGTTTTCAGATATCAGGAAGCTTAACCTTTTGCATTTATCAGTTTTATTCCAGTAACTGTACCTAATACATTACCTTTCCATCCACTCTGTACGTCTAGAGAAGCCAGACCGTGCATTGTGGGTACCTTGTGATACAGTACCAGCTATTTTGTATGAATAGGTATCATATCCAATAAGTTGTGTGTGTGCAGTTACAAATTTCAAATTGACAGATACACATGCTTTTTTATATAGTTTTTACTTTCTAGATGTTATATGCAAAGTTATGTAAAGGTCTATGTAGAAAAGGTATAGGGTAATGCTGAAAATTGCATTTAATATTGATATGTGAGCATTCAATGTAGAACATAGTCTTATTGGTTTCACATTAGTATTGTCCAGTGCTATTTGAACTTAGCCTGATTTCTCATGCATGGGTTGTTGCCCTGTCCTCAATAAAAGAAAAGCAAAAAAACTGTCCATTTCTGGTCAGGAAAGGTGCATGTTTAGTACCACAATGATACTACAAGGAAAATGGGGCCTGTTATATATAGAAGCGCTAACAAGCATTGCGAAGTTGTTTGCACTCATGCGAAGAAACTAAGGCACGTTATATATAGAAGTGAACGTCAGACTTTTTCTGGCTGTGAATAAGTTGACATGGCTTGTTATATATTGAAGCGATCGTCAGTTGTTTGCACTCATTGTACGTGATCATATCCGAAACAGTATCTGAACTGTGTCAGATATGGATATGGTTGGGTAAAATGTCGTATTAAGATAACATTGGGTATCATTTATCATCGTCATGAGGTTTTCATTCAATTACTAACATGTTTTTCTTCTTTCTTTTCAGGTGCGGTTTATGGGACTTATGAGGCTATCCGATTCAAGGTTTGTTAACTTCTCCATATCTTTTACTTTGATCTAAATAAGGCAATGATATGGTGTACATTTTTGTCCCTATGAACAAAACATAGACTGTGCAGTCGTGCATGCTTAATATGTATTATTGGCTACAGGACCATTAAAGCAACCATCTAGATGGCTTGTTATAGTTACATCAGGACTGCTAAATAAAGACCTGTGCAGGAATGCCTGTCTCTTTCTAATTTTGATAAAGAAAGAAAGAACAAAAAATATGCAGCAAACTGGGCAACTAGAAGCTTTGGCAAAATTGAAGTATCCAGTAAATGTGAAATTTGTATATTGCATCACAAAAATATACAGGAAACTAAAAAAATTTGGGGCGCAATTTAAACACTATTTCTGGAAAACCTAAAACCTAAAAGGCATCACATTTAACTTTTTAATGCATAAGGAAAATGCTTTGGCTCATCAGGAGCAATTTTACCCTGGCTTGTCCACCATTTAGAGTATACCATTTTGCTGAGCCCTAACCCAACCTTGTGTAAATTTGTATATGATTGACATAGCCGGTCACAAGCCCGGAAAGGAGGGTTGTGATAGGCTTGTCAAGACAACGTAAAAATTCAGCCAATCTTATGGAAATGAAATCCAATATGAGCTTCATTTCTAGCCTACCCCAACTTGTTTGGGACAAAAGGCTTTGTTGTTGTTGTTGTGTTGTTGTTGACACTTGCCAACAGCATAGTTGGCTCTGGAAAGCTAAGTGGTGCACTCTTGTCGGTGGGTGAGCCCGAGGTAAAAGTCACTTTTGACAATTATGTACACCTAAAGGTAATATAATCACCCTCCCTCCACAACTTCACCCCAATCCCTATAGATATGCACTGATTAGTGTATGATTGTCTGCCAGAGCCAACTGTAAAACACCCTTCCTGCCCTCATCCGATTAGTTCAGGATTTGGTTACTAGCCACACCATTGATCATCTATCCAGATTTTCCATCTATTTCTTATATTCCATCTATTTCTTATATATTTTAAATTTCTTTTAGGGGGAGATGTGAAAGGGTTTTCTTTATTTTCACCAAGTCCATTGTGTACCATTTTTAGGTTCCAGGGTTGCTAAAGATTAGATACATCGGCCAAACAACACTCGGAAGTGCAGCAGTGTTTGGTCTCTTTCTTGGAGCAGGAAGCTTGATACACTGTGGCAAATCCTATTAATTTGATTACATTGTGTTATCTTTTTCAAAGGGGGCTTTGTTCAAAATTTGTGCTCAGTTGTGTATGCTAAATCCTCTTGTAGCTGGAAAATTTTGTTCCTTGGCGTTGTCAATGTTTAGGTTGGAATAATTTAACAGTAGCTTACCTCTTGTTTTGTTAAGAACTGAAGTTTTCTTTAATTGTCATTTACACTTTAAAAGGTGTCCCTTTTTTCGGGATATTCACTGCATCCATGACATCCTATTACCTAGTAGTTGGTTTAAGGCCAGAAAAATGATTTATGGGTAATCATGCTGAAGCAACAGTAATTGATGGCATTGGTTAACTCCTTTGTTTGCAGCACAGGTTTATCTTTCCAAACCTGTGTAGTTCAGAAAGGGTTAGGTTTATTTTGAACATACTGAAACTAAGCTTTTCACTATTTTGTGGCATTTTGTCTTTTCATCCATTGTGTTCATTGATTCGATTTCAAAGACTAAATTCCTCTCTATCAATTACGGATACATCATACATTTGACGGTACAAAGGATCTTCCTCTTCAATGATTGTAGAGATGCCTACTTTTACGATGAAAGAAAACATGAAATTGAATATTCTCAAACGTCAGACCCAATTGAAACAACTCAAGAGGAATTTGTGGCTATACACAACAGCTAGCATATTTCTGGAAGTTGAAGTCAGGCATCACCTGCAGTTGTTACACGAGCAATTCAAAAGTTACTGGACAAAAGAATGAAAAATCAAAGAAATAGTTGAGGTTCAACCCGTAGAAAGACATAGATACCATACAAAACAATGTTCGTGTTGACATGTTATTTGATGTAAGGCAAAAGAAGCAATTTCAAAAAAATTAAGAGCCTAATCAAAAGATCTAGTGCTAGAAGTGTGTCGAACAACTCGTATTAATGTCTAATAATGAGAAAAGAGGTCATACCTTCGGATTAATCTCTAAATCAATCAAGAGGGGCCTTCTTCTTGCTTCGGGGAAGTGATGGTGGCGACGGCTTAGCTTTCCAAGTGTGAAGCCTCCAAGGTATCCACCGAAAAATTAAAGAAATACTTGTATTTCTAAGGTTAGTAAGAGACTAACAAGCATAACTTTAATTCTAGTTTCAAACTTTCTTCAAAATTTTCAGAATTTTTATGAAGATTTTTCTCAACACATGAGAGAAGAAGAGGAAGAGAGAGAGAGATTTTCATACGGCATTGATGCCTCTTTATATTGTCATTTCAATTTTTGTTTAAATGACACATTACTCAAATATTAAATGATGAATTCAAAAGGTTTGAAAACTTATGTCATTTAAAATTGATCATCAATGTAAAAACGTTTTAATCAATTAAAATTGATCATGGCACATTTGTCTATTCTCTTTCTTCTCCATATTAATTAACAATATGTCACATTAATGAATAAGCTCAATCATATCAAAATAAATTAATATCTCATATTAATTTATATGCGTCTCTCATGTGTTAAAAAAATAATTAAAATATGTCATACATATTTTTAAATACTTCTAAGATTATTTTATAACATATTCATGTCATAAAATTGTTCATGTATTAATAACATATAATATGTATAATTAATTATAACTCCTTATAATTAAAATAACACATATTATATGCATATCACATATGCTTTATTAACATATTTTCTTTAATCTTTCTTATGGTGTGACTCTATGGGATCCCATCATTATGGCAATGAAATTAAACATTTTAATTTCATAAATCAATGATACAACTAGTCATGATATATTGATTATCCAAATGATGTGGATGAAAAACATAATGCAAAATCATGATCCCTGTAACATAAAAAAATGTTATTGTGTCAATTCCTTGCCACATGATATCCAAATAATTGCAAGGTAGGAATGTGTCATCCTTTGCTAATTATTCTTTCTTGATTTTCTAAAGTTTAATTACGATATGATTATCGCATATAATCATATTGCATGCACATAATACAAACTTTATCAAGGGACCCAGAGATATCATCATTTATATCACATATATAGAGCAATGGTATCTTGATGTGTATAGTTCTTCAGCACAAGTTATACACATTGTAGTGACTGTCTATATAACTCATAATTAAAATGAGCATTGAACAGTACCAACGATGTATATTTCTCATGTAGAAAATATAAACATCTCAACCTTATAATTCAAGACAAAAATGAAATATCAATGACACACAACACAATCCATGTGATATTTCATTTTAAGTCTATCTAATACAATAAATCTCATGTATGCATCTGTGTGATTAGATCGATAACATCTTATCGAGTTTTCTGTAGAACTTGGTCAACATCTAACTCACACATTGATCTTATGATGGTCAATTAGTATTCCTTGCTAATTACCAAGATCAGAGACATTTTAGAGTAATCATATTTATTTTATTTGTGGAGTTTTACATTTAAATGATCCACACAAATATAATAACTCAAGGAACAAAATGATGAAATCATTCACAAATAAATTAAAATATCAAACATATGATCTGGGTCTTGGACATCAATACTAACAATCTCTCACTTGAGCTAGAGCCAATCATATCAACTCTAAACGAGTAAAGAGTACATATCATTCTCATATAAATCTATGCATGAATGAAAATAAACTCATATGCCTAATACCCATCGAAGAGGCATGCATCAAGTGCTTATCCTGGCCCAGAGGCTTTGTTAGTGGATCAGTTGTGTTCGCTTTTGTGTCCACCCTGCAAACCTTAATATCTCCACGTTCAACAATCTCGCGGATAAGATGGTACCGTCGTAGAACATGCTTTGACTTTTGGTGTGATCTTGTCTCATTTGCCTGCGTAATTGCTCCATTGTTGTCACAATAGAGCTCAATCGGACCTTCAGCATTGGGCACCACACTAAGCTCAGAGACAAACTTCTGAATCCAACATCCTTCTTTTGCTGCTTCTGAGGCAGCAATGTATTCAGTCTCAGTGGTTGAATCCACTGTGGTTTTTTGCTTGGAACTTTTCCAGCTCACAACACCACCATTGAGGATAAATGCATATCCTGATTGTGATCGAAAATCATCAGGATCAGATTGAAAACTAGCATCAGTGTAACCCTATACAACGAGCTCTATTTCCCCTCCATACACAAGGAAGCTCTCCTTAGTCCTTCTCGAGTATTTAAGAATATTCTTGACTGCTCCCCAATGAGCCCAGGATTTGCCTAATATCTACTCGTTATGCTCAAAGCATGAGAGACATCAGGACGAGTGCATATCATATCATACATGATAGAACCGATGACGGAAGCATACGGTATCATTCTCATGTCCTCTAGCTCACCAGGTGTCGAATGACACTGGGTCTTGCTAAGCTGAACGCCATGTGAAATAGGTAAGAATCCTCACTTGGAGTTCTCCATGCTAAATCTCTTTAGCACCTTGTCAACATATGTGCTTTGACTTAGTCCTATAAGTCTCCTAGATCTATCTCTATAGATCCTTATACCAAGCGCATAAGCAGCCTCGCCCAAGTCTTTCATTGAGAACACTTTCATCAATGAAGACTTGATAGATCTCATAAGGGAGATGTCATTTCTAATCATAAGTATGTCATCTACATACAAGACTAGAAATATAATTGAGCTCCCAGTCACTTTCTTATATACACAAGGTTCTTCATCACACTTGACAAAATCAAAAATTTTGATTTCTTTGTCAAAGCGAATATTCCAACTCCTTGATGCTTGCTTCAATCCATAAATGGATCGTCGAAGCTTGCATATCTTTTCAGCATTGTTAGGATCTAAAAAACCCATAGGTTGTGTCATATACACAAGTTCCTCTAAATCACCATTTAGAAAGGCGGTTTGGCATTCATTTGCCATATTTCATAGTCATTCAAGTGCTAAAAGAATCCTAATAGACTTGAACATAGCAACGGGTGAAAAAGTCTCGTCATAATCAACTCCTTGAATTTGATGATACCCTTTAGCAACCAACCGTGTTTTGTATACAGTCAAGTTTTCATTCATGTCAATCTTTCTCTTAAAGACCCACTTGTTCTCAATGGGTTTGACCCCTTGAGGTGGTTCCACCAAGTCCTAGACATGATTGTAATACATGGATTTCATTTCGGATTTCATGGCTTCTAGCCATTCATCAGAGTTAGGCCTATCCATCACTTCATTATAGGTCATGACATCTTCAGTATTCAATACCGTCACCTCATGAAGACCCATGTATCTCTCTGGTGCATGGACAATCCTTGATAATCTTCGTAGGACGGGCTCTGGAGTCTCTTGATGAGCTTCTTGTTGAACAAGCTCTTCTATAGACTGTGCCTCTGGAGTCTGAGATGGTGGTTGGACTTCTTCCTCAATTATTTGAGGTGTGAGTCATGTCCTGCTCCTACTAGTCTCAGTGTCTGCCACTAAAGACTCATGGTCACTCTCTTGAACTTCTTCAAGAGATATCTCATTCTCATTATTCCTTCTTGAGAGAAACTCTTTCTCTAAGAATACCGCATGCCGATCAACAACAATCTTGTTCTCGGATGGATAATAAAAATAATATCCTCGAGTTTCCTTAGAATAACCTACAAAGAAACATCTATCTGATTATGGTTCAAGTTTGTCGGATATCAACCTCTTGACGTACGGCTGACATCCCCAAATTTTAAGAAAAGACAAGTTTGGAATCTTTCCAACCCATATCTCAGCTGGTGTATTCTCAATAGACTTTGATGGAACCATGTTTATAATAAAAGCAGCGGTTTCAAGGGCATAGCCCCGAAGGTTTAGTGGTATATTAGTTCGGTTCATCATGGAACGAACCATGTCTAGCAAAGTTCTGTTCCTCCTTTCGGATACGCCATTCCATTGTGGCGTTCCTAGAGGTGTGAGTTGTGAAATAATTCCACACTCTCTAAGATAAGCTTGAAAGTGCTGACTCAAGTACTCTCCTCCTCGATCAGATCGAAGGACTTTGATCTTTTGTTTGAGTTGATTCTCAACTTCATTTTTGAATTCTTTGAACCATTCAAACGACTCGGACTTTTTCCTCATTAAATAGATATACCCATATCTACTTAAATTATCAGTAAAGGTGATAAAGTATCTAAAACCTCCTCTTGCACAAGTGCTCATAGGTCCACATACATCACTATATATAAGACCTAACAAGTCACTTGCCCTCTCACCTTGATTAGTGAAAGGCGTATTGGTCATTTTGCCAACTAAATAAGATTCGCACGTGTCCAATGACTCAAGGTCAAGGTCACCAAGAAGTCCCGCTTCTTGTAATTTCTTAATGCGACTCTCGTTTATATGACCTAAGCGATGATGCCACATTTGAGTCATACTCTCATGTGAGGACTTGAGTTGTTTGTTATTGATGTTATACATGGGTTTTTCTAAATCAAGCAAGTATAGACCATTCCATAAAATGGAAGATCCATAAAATGGAAGATCCATAAAACAAACTATCTCTATAAATAGAACAACATTTGTTCTTTATTATGAAATCATAACCAACAATGTCTAAACAGGAAATAGAAATAATGTTTCTTGAAATAGAAGGTATGAAATAAATGTTATCTAATTTGAGTACTAGCTCACTTGGTAAATACAACTCAACACATCATATGGCTATAACTGCAACACTTGCTCCATTGCCTATGCGTAGTTGTACTTCGCCCTTATTTAGCATTCTCCTCTCACTTAGTGCTTGTACATTTGAACAAATGTGAGCACATGATCCAGTATCCAATACCTAATCGGATAGAGAAGTGGCTAAAATAATTTCAATAACAAATATACTTGAGGTGGTTGGAACATTTCCAGCCTGTCTTCGAGGAACTTGGGACAGTTCCTCTTCCAATGGCCCTTGCCATGGTTGGAACATTTCCATAACAAATATACTTGAGGTGGTTGGAACATTTCCAGCCTGTCTTCGAGGAATTTGGGACAATTCCTCTTCCAATGGCCCTTGCCATGACAATAAAAGCATTTCGCATCAGTGGCAACCTTTGCCTTCTTTGCCTGGAGTTGACCCTGAGTCACCACTTGGATTTTCCCTTTTCCTTTTGCCTTTTTGGCCTTGCGTTTTCCTTTATTCTTTCCTTTTGCCTTTCCTTGTCCCTGAGACACCATTAAGACTGATGAAGAACTATTCTTGATATTAGCCTCAACAGTCTTGAGCATGGCATGAAGCTCTTGGAGACTCTTGTTCCAACCATTCATGTGGTAGTTCATATTGAACGCTGAAAAGCTAGGTGGAAGAGAACCCAAGATAAGGTCAGTGGCCAACTGCTTGCCAACAGGAGAGTCTAACCTCTCCAACTGCGATATCATGCCCATCATCTTGAGCACATGTGCACTGACCAAGCTCCCTTCTTGCATTTTTTAAGCGATGAAGTCCATGATCACTTTGTGTCTATCATGACGACCTTGCTATTGGAACATTTCCTTGAGCCTACTCATAATGAAGTACGAAGTTCTCATAGTAGGATAAGATGATTAGTGGTGTTTTCTTTAATGGTATTATATGCTTCTTCGTGGTGTTTTGGTTAATGGTTACAACACTTAAATGAAGTACTTGAAGAAGAAACTCTTCTCGTAGTAAGATATGAAGTATTGTGGAATTTTCTCGAAAGTTTACCATTCATAAATGAAGTAGTCTGATCAGAAATACTTCTCATAGTAGGACAAGATAATTTGTGGTGTTTTCTTTAATGGTCACCACCCATAAATGAAGTATTATGATCATAAACACTTCTCATAGAAGCATAAGTGCTTTGTGGTGTTTTCTTGAATGGTCACCACCCATAAATGAAGTAAACGAATCTGAAACAGTTCTCGTAGTAGCATAAGATGTTTTGTGGTGTTTTCTTTAATGCTTACCACACATAAACGAAATACTCTAATCAGAACCACTCCGAAATTAAGTACTCAGACATCAAGCATATAGAGTAGTATTATATGCTTCGTCGTGGTGTTTTGGTGAATGGTTACAACACTTAAATGAAGTACTCGAAGAAGAAACTCTTCTCGTAGTAAGAGATCAGAGTACTTCCTTTATGAGTTGTAACCTTTCAAGAAAACTCCATAATACATCATATCTTACTACGAGAAGTTTCTTCTTCGAGTACTTCTTTTAAGTGTTGTCACCATTCTTCACAACAACACGAAGAAGCATAGAATACTACTCTATGTGCTTCATGTCCGAGTACTTATTTCATGAGTGATTCTGATGAGAGTACTTCATTTATGGTTGATAACAAAATACCAAAAAGCATCTTATGCTTCTATGAGAAGTGTTTCTAATCAGTGTACTTCATTTATGGGTGGTAACCATTAAAGAAAACACCACAAAGCATCTTGTGCTTCTATGAAAAGAGTTTCTGATCATATTACTTCATTTATGGGTGGTAAACAATAGAGAAAACATCACAAAGCATCTTATGCTTCTATAAGAAGTGTTTCTGATCGGACTTCTACAATTATGGGTGGTAACCATTAAAGAAAACATCACAAAACATCTTATACTACAACGATCATTTTTGGGTGGAAATCATTAAAGAAAACACCACAAAGCATCTTATCCTAGTCTGAGAAGTGTTTCAGATAAGAGTACTTCTTTATGAGTGGTAACCTTTCAACAAAACTCCACAATACATCATATCTTACTACGAGAAGAGTTTATTCTTCGAGTACTTCTTTTAAGTGTTGTAACCATTATCCAAAACACCACGAAGAAGCATAGAATAGTACTCTATGTGCTTTATATCCAAGTACTTAATTCAAGAGTGATTATGATGAGATTACTTCATTTATGGGTGGTAATCGTTAAACAAAACACCACAAAGCATCTTATGCTTCTATGAGAAGTGTTTCTGATCAGAGTATTTCATTTATGGGTGGTAACCATTAAAGAAAATACCACAAAACATTTTATCCTACTATGAGAAGTGTTTTAGACCAGATTACTTCATTTATGGGTGGTAACCATTCAAGAAAATACCACAAAACATCTTATGCTTCTATGATAAGTGTTTATGATCCCGCCTAAGCGCTAACGCACGCTTTTCGTTTTCTTGCTTACTCACTGAACGAAAAAAAGGCGAGAAGCGAAGAATTCCATTCGTTATTCATATCCAAAGAATGGAACATATCCAGTGGGGAAATGCATTCCTAAATATAATAGTGGTGGTGAGTTTGTGGTCAAATGTTATAGGTGACGATTTACTAACTAACAATTGCATAGTTCAGTTATAATGTTGTACTTCATTTATGGATGATAACCCTTAAAGAAAACACCGCAAAGCAACTTATCCTACTACGATAAGTGTTTCAGATCCGATTACTTCATTTATGGGTGGTAAAAATTAAAGAAAACACCACAAAGCATCTAATACTACTACAAGAAGTGTTTTAGAACGAATTACTTTGTTTATTAGTGGTAATGTTTCAAGAAAACCCCACAAAGCTTCATAGCATACTACGAGAAGTGTTTGTTCTTCGGATACTTCAATTAAGGGTTTAGGATTTAGAGTTCGAGAAAAGTCCACAATGCATCATATCTTATTACGAGAAGAGTTTCTTCTTCGAGTACTTCTTTTGATATTGTAACCATTCTCCAAAACACCACAAAGAAAAATAGAATACTACTCTATGTGTTTCATGTCCGGTTTCTTAATTTATGAGTAATTCTAATCAGAGTACTTCATTTCTGGGTGGTAACCATTAAAGAAAACACCACAAAGCATCTTATCCTACTATGAGAAGTGGTTCAGACCAGGTTGCTTCATTTATGGGTGGTAACCATTCAAGAAAACCCACAAAGCATCTTATGCTTCTATGAGAAGAGTTTCTAATTATATTACTTCATTTAAGGATGGTAAACAATCAAGAAAACACCACAAAGCATCTTATGCTTCTATAAGAAGTGTTTATGATAAGAGTACTTCATTTATGGGTGGTAACTATTAAAGAAAACACCACAAAGCATCTTATACTACTTCAAGAAGTATTTTAGAACGAATTACTTTGTTTATTAGTGGTAACGTTTCAAGAAAACCACACAAAGCATTATAGCATACTACGAGAAGTGTTTGTTCCTCGGATACTTCAATTAAGGGTTAAAAGTTTAGGGTTTAGGGTTCTAGAAAACTCCACAATGCATCATATCTTACAACGAGAAGAGTTTTTTCTTCGAGTACTTCTTTTAGTGTTGTAACCATTCTCCAAAACACCACAAGGAAGCATAGAATACTATTTTATGTGCTTTATGTCCGAGTTCTTAATTTATGAGTGATTCTAATCAGAGTACTTCATTTATGTGTGGCAACCATTAAGAAAACACCACAAAGTATCTTATCCTACTATGAGAAGTGGTTCAGACCCGGTTACTTCATTTATGGGTGGTAACCAATCAAGAAAACACCACAAAGCATCTCATGCTTATATCAGAAGAGTTTCATATCATATTACTTCATTTATGGGTGTTAAACAATCAAGAAAACACCACAAAGCATCTTATGCTTCTATAAGAAGTGCTTTCGATCAGACTTCGACAATTATAGGTGGTAACCATTAAAGAAAACATCACAAAGCATCTTCTACTACTACGAGCATTTATGGGTGGAAACCATTAAAGAAAACACCACAAAACATCTTATCCTAGTCTGAGAAGTGTTTCAGATAAGAGTACTTTATTATGAGTGGTAACCTTTCAAGAAAATATCACAATGCATCATATCTTACTACGAGAAGAATTTTTTCTTCCGGTACTTCATTTCGATGTTGTAACCATTCACCAAAACATCTTATCCTAGTCTGAGAAGTGTTTCAGATAAGAGTACTTTATTATGAGTGGTAACCTTTCAAGAAAATATCACAATGCATCATATCTTACTACGAGAAGAATTTTTTCTTCCGGTACTTCATTTCGATGTTGTAACCATTCACCAAAACATCTTATCCTAGTCTGAGAAGTGTTTCTGATCAGAGTACTTTCTTTATAAGTGGTAACATTACAAGAAAACTTGACAATGCATCATATCTTACAACGAGAAGAGTTTCTTCTTCGAGTACTTCATTTCACTTTTATAAACACTCACCAAAACACCACGAAAAAGCATAGAATACTACTCTATGTGCATGATGTCTGAGTACTTAATTTTTGAGTGGTTCTAATTAGAGTACTTTGTTTATGGGTGGTAACCATTAAAGAAAACACCATGAAGCATCTTATGCTACTACGAGAAGTGTTTCAGATCTGTTTACTTCATTTATCGGTGGTAACCATTCAAAAAATACCATAAAGCACTAATGCTTCTATGAGAAATGTTTCTGATCAGAGTACTTCTTTTATGGGTGACAACCACTAAAGCAAACGCAACAAATCATTTTATCTAATATGAGAAGTGTTTCTGATCATTGTACTTCATTTATGAGTTGTAACCTTTCAAGTAACTTCACAATGCATCATATCTTACTACGAGTAGAGTTTTTTCATCGAGTACTTCTTTTAAATGTTGTAACCATTCCCCAAAACATCCCAAAGAAGTGTTGTAACCATTAAACAAAACACCACAAAGCATGTTAAGCTTCTATGAAAAGTGTTTCTGATCAGAGTACTACATTTATGGATGTAAACCATTAAAGAAAACACCACAAAGCATCTTATCATATTTTGAGAAATGTTTCATATCCGATTACTTCATTTATGGGTGATAACCATTCAAGAAAACACCACAAAGCATCTTATGCTTCTATGTGATGTGTTTCTTATCATATTACTTCATTTATGAGTGGTAATCATTAAAGGAAACACCACAAATAATCTTATCTATGTGAACTTTTTTTTATCAAAGTACTTCCTTATGAGTGGTAACCTTTAAAGAAAACTCCAAAATGCATCATATCTTACTACGAGAAGAGTTTCTTCTTCGAGTACTTCATTTAAGTGTTGTAACCATTCACCAAAACACCACGAAGAAGCATAGAATACTACTCTATGTGCTAGATGTTCGAGTAATTAATTTCAGAGTGGTTCTGATTAGAGTACTTCGTTTATGGTGGTAGCCATTAAAGAAAAAATTACAAAGCAACTTATGCTACTATGAGAAGTGTTTCAGATCTATTTACTTCATTTATGGGTGGTAACCAATCAAGAAAGCACCACAAAGTACTTATGCTTCTATGAGAAGTGTTTCTGATTAAAGTACTTCATTTATGGGTGATAACAATTAAAGAAAACCCTACAAATCATCTTATTCTATTATGAGAAGTTTTTCTGTTCAGAGTACTTCCTTTATGAGTGGTAACCTTTCAAGAAAACTCCACAATGCATCATATTACTACGAGAAGAGTTTCTTCTTCGAGTATTTTTCTTTTAAGTGTTGCAGCCATTCACCAAAACACCACGAAGAAGCATAGAATACTACTATATGTGCTTGATGCCCGACTACTTAATTTCTGAGTGATTCTGATTAGAGTACTTCGTTTTTGGTGGTAACCATTAAAGAAAACCCCACAAAACATCTTATGTTGCTACGAGAAGTGTTTCAGATCTGTTTATTTTATTTATGGGTGGTAACCATTCAAGAAAACAACACAAAGCATCTTATACTACTACAAGAAGTGCTTTAGAACGAATTACTTTGTTTATTAGTGGTAACGTTTCAAGAAAATCCCACAAAGTATCATATCATACTACGAGAAGTGTTTGTTCTTCGGATAATTCAATTAAGGGTTAAGGGTTTAGGATTTAGGGTTCAAGAAAACTCCACAATGCATCATATCTTACTACGAGAAGAGTTTCTTCTTCAAGTACTTCTTTTAGTGTTGTAACCGTTCTCCAAAATACCATGAAGAAGCATAGAATACTACTCTTTGTGCTTCATGTCTGAGTTCTTAATTTATGAGTGATTCTAATCAGAGTACTTAATTTACGGGTGGTAACCATTAAAGAAAACACCACAAAACATCTTATCCTACTATGAGAAGTGCTTCAGACCCAGTTACTACATTTATGGGTGGTAACCATTAAAGAAAATACCACAAAGCATCTTATGCTTTTATGAGATGAGTTTCTGATCATATTACTTCATTTATGGGTGGTAAACAATAGAGAAAACACCACAAAGCATCTTCTGCTTATATAAGAAGTGTTTCTGATCAAACATCTACAATTATGGGTGGTAACCATAAAAAAAAACATCACAAAGCATCTTATACTTCTAAGAGAAGTGTTACTGATCAGAGTATTTCATTTATGGGTGGTAACCATTAAAGAAAATACCACAAAATATTTTATCCTACTATGAGAAGTGTTTCTGATCTTATTGACTACAAGAAAACAGTTTATTTGCTAGGGTAATACATATGATCCGCTAGAGTACAATGCAGCTCTAGCAATAAATGTAATTGCTAGCGTACCGTGAAATTATTTGCTAGAGCGCTCCACGGAGACTCTAGCTAATATTTTACTCTAGCAATTGTGTAAAACACCCTAGCGACAAATAAAATATACGCTAGCTAAAGAGACGCTAGCAATTGTGTATTTGCTAGAGCGCTCCACGGAGACTCTAGCTAATATTTTACTCTAGCAATTGTGTAAAGCACCCTAGCGACAAATAAAATATACGCTAGCAATTGCAGCTAATTTTAGTTTGATTTCATTTATTCACTGAGCTATCTAGTATTTAAGTAAGTATTTACAAAAGAATTTCCTTAAGATACCTCAAAATAGACTATCTTAAGTAATACTCTAAATAAGAAAAGTCTTATATTTGTTAAATAAATATTGTTTTATTAAGATGATTAAAGAAACGTAAATAAAGATATTGTTATTTTGAGAACTTAGAACTTTTTCTTTTTGAAAAAAAACAAAACAACTATTTTGGCATGCCAAGAATAGAAAATATGGCATCAATTTATTCTATTTTTAGATTTAGTTTATCTTATAAAAGACAAGAGTTATAATGTAAAGTTTCATACAAGGTATAATTTTTAGTTTTCTTTGCCAAAAAATGTCTCCCTTTTTTGTTAGGTTGCTGATTGGACAGAAGAAGAAGACAACGACATTAATTTTTGAGCAAAGGTACATATTATTTTCTAATTAGAAGTTTATTTTATTAACTGAAAAAGACCGGATGATTGTTCAAGTATGATAAGTACTCATTTTGATTTGCTTGTACGTAGACTGAATGTAGCTAGTTCAACGACATGCGTCGTCAAGCCGCATGACGCCGCTACAAGAACGCCGCTCCGTCGCTGCAGTCGCAAGTCTCCACTTGACGCCTCACATCTCATGACGTCGCCTGACGCCTCTGCAGGCCGCATGACGTTGCTCCGTTGCTGCACGCCGCATGACGTCGCTGCATGCTGTAGGACGTGCTCCGCCGCTCCAGGTCGCATGTTGCCGCTACAAGCCCCATGACACCGCTCCAAGCCGCCTGACGTCGCTCCGCTTTTGCACGCTGCATGACACTTCATTACGTCGCTGCATGACGCATGACGTCGCTTCGCCGTTGCACGCCGCTCCACGCTCCAAGTCGCATGACACCGCTGCAGGCCGCATGACGTCGCTCCGCTGCTGCACGCCGCATGACGCTGCTCCACTCCGCTGCTGCACGCCGCTCCAATCAGCCACTTTTGTGCCTCATGTCGCATGACGTCACATTGATGATGCACGTTAAAATCGCTTCCCGACCGCACGCCGCATGACGCCGCTGCATGCCCCATGACGTTGCTCCTCCGCTGCACGTCGCTCTGCTGCTTCAGGCTCCACGTCGCATGACGTCTCTGCAATCCGCATGACAGAGACGTCGCTCCGCCGCTTTACGCCTCATGTCATGTGACGCCGCTTCACGCTGTAATTTGTTCATTTATTTTTCTTTGTTTTTAAATTGAATCCAAAATAGATACTTATTATTTTATTTTTGGACATCATTTAATATTTAAATTATCTTAATTTTTCTATATTTTTCCATATTAAATATTTAATTTTTAGTCAACATTATGTTTAGTTACAGAGGCATGCTTACTATTAACTTTGATTAAATTATAATCCGCGCCAATTAAGATAATAACCGTCTAATTATCATTACGCGCTTTTAATTTCAAAAATTCGAAATTGTCTTGATAATAACAGATTATTCTTATTAATCACCGATTCACTTTATTTCCTCTCTCCTCCCTCCTCCCAAGTGACAGAGAGAGAAAACCCCTTCCTCCATCTCAGGACTTCCACACTCTAACCAGATCGATAGATGAAAAACCTAGCGACTTCACCGCAGCCCACCCCGTCTGCTGATCGTCCCTCGGTCTACTGGTCGTCCCTCGTGTCCTGATCGTCACTCGATCGCCGACCCCTTTCTCCTCTTTGTGTCTTCGGCTGAGTCCCGAGTATTTCCTTCTCGTCGTATATCTATTTGACTCTCTGTAAGTGTTCTATGTCTGTCGACCAGGGTTCACGGGAGTGAATGCATCTTCTAATATTTGGCGATTTTGACTGGAGGCTTCACTCTCGTGAACTAAACTAAATTGATTAGTTATTTTCCCATTTTGTTTGTGCAATTATTTCTAAGATAGATAATTTTATTGTTTAATTGTATTCATAGGTTTTTGGTAACCTGTCTTCATCATTTCTGGTACCTCTCTCCTTATTCTCTCTTTCTCTCTTCACTATTTTGGCTCTCAATAGAACTTTGGAAACACGATAGGTTTTAATGATTTATTTGTTTTTCATTGAAGATGAGTAATAGAGATATATATGCAATAACAACTCAGTTAGTTTTAACTGAGTCGACGCAATTGGCTTGATGCAAATATGGTAAATAGGTTATGATAACAGATTGTTGTCCAATATTGTCTCTTAACTTTAGTTTCACCTAATCGTTTCAATTTGGCACTATATATGAAATTCTGCTTCAGATTATGTATGGATTTATATTTTCAATCCAGTACTGTAAATGAAGCCTTCTCTCGTACAATCAGTTTTTGTAAGGCACAATGCCAATGTTTTCACGACATGACACAAGCTATTAAGTTATTTACTAATCTAATCCTAACTGTAGTAAGGCACAATGCCAATGAAAGAGCACAATGTTTTCATCTATTGGGGAACAAACAAACCAATGTTTCATCAGTACCAAAGCCTCACGAGCTTCAACAAACATTTTCATGGTTAATAAGTAGATTTTTTTTTCATGTCTGTATATTTATTGTGAGGTACTAATCTAATCATAATTGTTTTTTGTAAGGCACAATGCCAATGAGACGGATGAAACGCCCACCTCTTCACGACACTCCACCACAAGCTGAGCGTCAACAGGTTCCAGTTGCAGCTGAAGGTGCAACTAAGGTTCGCAAGGGGCGGGGTGAGTAAAGGTCGAAAGATTGCATTGGAGGCGAATCATCCCAAGCTGACCGTTGTCGGCAACATGGAGTTTGAGGCAGTTCCGAACGGAGGGAGAGTAAATCAAGTGAAGAGTACAATCCGTCAGATTATTCTTGCTCGTTTGGATCAACCTATATGACATATCTTCACTTCCCCAAAAGTCTTATGGAAGATTGCCTCAAGGATTTCTTGGTAATTAATTACACTTTCTAGCTAAATAATAGAGTACATTAAGATGTTTTTTACAAACAGGAGATAGATTACCGCATAAGTTCATCCATAGCTCACCATTTATGCCATTAGAGATGCACTTGGTCATTAACTGACCTTCCTCTAGGTCAGCTAGAAACAAAAGAAAAAAAAACCTAATTAGCATTTAAGGTGCGCAAGTTTGGATGGGAGCCGAACGGCTTGTATATTTTAACGGCTGACGCAGACTGGCCTATTCACTTGAAGTAAAGAACTCTTTTTTATTCTTTTTATTAATCCAAAATCTTGCTTATGACGCCTACTGTTCTGGTCTCTGTATGATTTATTCATTAAAAGAAAACTGAATAAAATTCACGTATTTGGGTCGAGTCGTTATGGGGCTTGAATATATTTTCTTTCCTCAGTTAATATACAGAAAACTGAATAGTAATTTTATAATATAATTTTTAGTAAAATACATCAAATGCTTGCATTTTTTCAAAATTTGGGAGAGCCGCAGTTTTATGTGGTCAATTGAAGCTTTTCAACATATTGAAATTCGGTTCAATGACCTCTTATTTCATATTCAGAGTGATTCAAAAGACTCCTGGAAAATCACATATTTGCTTATGTTTCTGGATGAGTGATATTGTTGTTTTTCTTTGGTATTGTAAAGAAAATGGTTGCCTTGCAGAACCAGAGTAACTCAACAGAGACCAACTTAACTTCAGAACTGACTCCATATATAGTATTGAGATGTTATTATGAGCATTAAACTCATTGGTATTATACTATTATGGTCTACTTACCTTATTGTACCTATTTCTAATTTATTCATTTGCTTTGTGCACCATTTTTTATTTGTTTCGTTGCAATAGGACAATTCAATGGAACCTACAAATGCAAATGAGGGTAGTGAGGAAGAAACCGGTGATTGCTGAAATTGCCTCTGAATAAGCATAAATTATGTTGGCAATGTTCGTTTTTTGGTATTTTTAAGATATGTTAGATGTACTTTCTTTTCTCTTGTTGTTGTGTAGAAAAATGTTGTGTCAAATTGTTGGATTGATGTTGTTTGGTACCTCATATTATCAATTTTGTGTTGGGAGTCAAGGGGTACTATACCTTGTTGTAGATTTGGAGACTGCTTTTATTTTGAGTGATACTTCATGTATGGTTGGTCTGTTTTGATGTGTTTATTTGTTTGATTTTTTTAAAGCATTGAGATATTTAATCTCATCAGATTTGTATACAAAAGTAATTGTAAAAATAAAAAAGGTTGTAATTGTTAAACCCAATTCATTCCGGCCTGTGTGTTTTTTAGCGTGCAGCGTCATATTATTATTATTACAGATGAAAAACGAGCTTGAAAAAGCCCAGCAAAATAAATTATTATAAATGGGCTTGAAGAAACTAAAATGTCCAGCTAAATAAATTAATTAAAAACGGGCTTAAATTGGGCTAGTATATGGATCAATTAGTATGGGCTGGATGAGATATTACAGATCAATAATTTGCTACAGTATAACAAATTCTCTAGCAACATGTTTGAAATTACCCTAGCAATTATTATTTCAAATTTCGATTTCCTAATCTACTTTTTGCTAGAGCCGACATTTTACCTCTGGCAGTTAATTCCGGCGGTACTGTGGAAAATAATCAATAGCTAGGGGCACTAGCGATTGACAGTTATTAGCAAGGAGCGTATTTGCTAGGGTGACATTTCCTAGGGTACACTCTAGCGAATGTGTTTTCGCTAGGGCTGACTCTAGCCAAAACATATTTCGACACCCTAGCAAATAAGTTGTTTTCTTGTAGTGATTTCTTCATTTATGGGTCGTAACCATTAAAGAAAACACCACAAATCATCTTATACTACTTCAAGAACTATTTTAGAACGAATTACTTTGTTTATTAGAGGTAACGTTTCAAGAAAACCACACAAAGCATTATATCATACTACGAGAAGTGTTTGTTCCTCGGATACTTCAATTAAGGGTTAAGGGTTTAGGGTTTAGGGTTCTAGAAAATTCCAAAATGCATCATATCTTACAACGAGAAGAGTTTCTTCTTCGAGTACTTCTTTTAGTGTTGTAACCATTCTCCAAAACACCACAAAGAAGCATAGAATACTTTATGTGCTTTATGTCCGAGTTCTTAATTTATGAGTTATTCTAATCAGAGTACTTCATTTATGGGTGGTAACAATTAAGAAAACAACACAAAGTGTCTTATCCTACTATGAGAAGTGGTTCAGACCCGGTTACTTCATTTATGGGTGGTAATCAATCAAGAAAACACCACAAAGCATCTCATGCTTATATCAGAAGAGTTTCTTATCATATTACTTCATTTATGGGTGTTAAACAATCAAGAAAACACCACAAAGCATCTTATGCTTCTATAAGAAGTGTTTCTGATCAGACTTCTACAATTATGAGTGGTAACCATTAAAAAAACATCACAAAGCATCTTATACTACTATGAGCATTTATGGGTGGAAACCATTAAAGAAAACACCTCAAAGTTTCTTATCCTAGTCTGAGAAGTGTTTCAAATAAAAGTACTTCAATATGAGTGGTAACCTTTCAAGAAAACTACACAATGCATCTTATACTACTATGAGCATTTATGGGTGGAAACTATTAAAGAAAACACCTCAAAGTATCTTATCCTAGTCTGAGAAGTGTTTCAAATAAGAGTACTTCAATATGAGTGGTAACCTTTCAAGAAAACTACACAATGAATCATATCTTACTACGAGAAGAGTTTTTTCTTCTAGTACTTCTTTTAGTGTTGTAACCATTCTCCAAAACACCACAAAGAAGCATAGAATACTATTTTATGTGCTTTATGTCCGAGTTCTTCATTTATGAGTGATTCTAATCAGAGTACTTTTATTTATGGGTGGTAAGCATTAAGAAAACACCACTAAGAATCTTATCCTACTATGAGAAATGGTTCAGACCCGGTTACTTCATTTATGGGTGTTAAACAATCAAGAAAACACCACAAAGCATCTTATGCTTCTATAAGAAGTGTTTCTGATCAGACTTCTACAATTATGGGTGGTAACCATTAAAAAAACATCACAAAGCATCTTATACTACTATGAGCATTTATGGGTGGAAACCATTAAAGAAAACACCACAAAGCATCTTATACTACTATGAGCATTTATGGGTGGAAACCATTAAAGAAAACACCTCAAAGTATCTTATCCTAGTCTGAGCAGTGTTTCAAATAAGAGTACTTCAATATGAGTGGTAACCTTTCAAGAAAACTACACATTGCATCATATCTTACTACGAGAAGAGTTTCTTCTTCGAGTACTTCTTGTAGTGTTGTAACCATTCTCCTAAACACCACAAAGAAGCATAGAATACTATTTTATGTGCTTTATGTCCGAGTTCTTAATTTATGAGTGATTCTAATCAGAGTACTTTATTTATGGGTGGTAAGCATTAAGAAAACACCACAAAGGATCTTATCCTACTATGAGAAGTGGTTCAGACCCGGTTACTTCATTTATGGGTGGTAACCAATCAAGAAAACACCTGAAAGCATCTCATACTTATATCAGAAGAGTTTCTTATCATATTACTTCATTTATGGGTGTGAAACAATCAAGAAAACACCACAAAGCATCTTATGCTTCTATAAGAAGTGTTTCTGATCAGACTTCTACAATTATGGGTGGTAACCATTAAAAAAAACATCACAAAGCATCTTATACAACTATGAGCATTTATGGGTGGAAACCATTAAAGAAAACACCTCAAAGTATCTTATCCTAGTCTGAGAAGTGTTTCAAATAAGAGTACTTCAATATGAGTGGTAACCTTTCAAGAAAACTACACAATGCATCATATCTTACTATGAGAAGAGTTTTTTCTTCTAGTACTTCTTTTAGTGTTGTTACCATTCTCCAAAACACCACAAAGAAGCATAGAATACTATTTTATGTGCTTTATGTCCGAGTTCTTAATTTATGAGTGATTCTAATCAGAGTACTTTTATTTATGGGTGGTAAGCATTAAGAAAACACCACTAAGAATCTTATCCTACTATGAGAAGTGGTTCAGACCCGGTTACCTCATTTATGGGTGGTAAACAATCAAGAAAACACTACAAAACATCTTATGCTTCTATAAGAAGTGCTTCCGATCAGACTTCGACAATTATAGGTGGTAACCATTAAAGAAAACATCACAAAGAATCTTCTACTACTACGAGCATTTATGGGTGGAAACCATTAAAGAAAACACAACAAAACATCTTATCCTAGTCTGAAAAGTGTTTCAGATAAGAGTACTTTCTTAAGAGTGGTAACCTTTCAAGAAAATATCACAATGCATCATATCTTACTACGAGAAGAATTTTTTCTTCCGATACTTCATTTCGGTGTTGTAACCATTAACCAAAACACCACGAAGAAGCATAGAATACAACCCTATGTGCTTGGTGTCCGAGTACTTACTTTCTGAGTGGTTCTGTTGAGAGTACTTCATTTATGAGTGGTAACCGTTACCAAAACACCACAAAGCATCTTATGTGTCTATGTGAAGTATTTCTGATCAGAGTACTTCATTTATGGGTGGTAACCATTAAAGAAAACACCACAAAGCATTTTATCCTACTATGAGAAGTGTTTCAGACCCGATTACTTAATTTATGGGTGCTAACCATTAAAGAAAATACCATAAAGCATTTTAACCTACTATGAGAAGTGTTTCATACTAGATACTTCATTTATGGGCGGTACCATTTTCAAGAAAATACCACAAAGTATCTTATCCTTCTATGAGAAGTTTTTATTTTCATATTACTTCATTTATGGGTGGTAACCATTAAAGAAAACACCACAAATTATCTTATATATGAGAAGTGTTTCTGATCAGAGTACTTTCTTTATGAGTGGTAACATTTCAAGAAAACTTCACAATGCATCATATCTTACAACGAGAAGAGTTTCTTCTTCGAGTACTTCATTTCACTCTTATAAACACTCACCAAAACACCACGAAAAAGCATAGAATATTACTCTATGTGCTAGATGTCCGAGTAATTAATTTCATAGTGGTTCTAATTAGAGTACTTCGTTTATGGTGGTAGCCATTAAAGAAAAAATTACAAATCATCTTATGCTACTAGGAGAAGTGTTTCAGATCTATTTACTTCATTTATGGGTGGTAACCAATCAAGAAAACACCACAAAGTACTTATGCTTCTATGAGAAGTGTTTCTGATTAAAGTACTTCATTTATGGGTGACAACCATTAAAGAAAACACAACAAATCATTTTATCCTACTATGAGAAGTGTTTCTGATCATTGTACTTCATTTATGAGCTGTAACCTTTCAAGTAAACTTCACAATGCATCATATCTTACTACGAGAAGAGTTTCTTCTTCGAGTACTTCTTTTAAATGTTGTAACCATTCCCCAAAACATCACAAAGAAGTGTGGTAATCATTAAACAAAACACCACAAAGCATCTTATGCTTCTATGAAAAGTGTTTCTGATCAGAGTACTACATTTATGGGTGGAAACCATTAAAGAAAACACCACAAAGCATCTTATCATAGTCTGAGAAGTGTTTCAGATCCGATTACTTCATTTATTGGTGGTAACCATTCAAGAAAACACCACAAAGCATCTTATGCTTCTATGTGTTGTGTTTCTTATCATATTACTTCATTTATGAGTGGTAATCATTACAGAAAACACCACAAATAATCTTATCTATGTGAACTTTTTTGATCAAAATACTTCCTTATGAGTGGTAACCTTTAAAGAAAACTCCAAAATGAATCATATCTTCCTACGAGAAGAGTTTCCTCTTCGAGTACTTCATTTAAGTGTTGTAACCATTCAACAAGACACCACGAAGAAGCATAGAATACTACTCTATGTGCTAGATGTCCGAGTAATTAATTTCATAGTGGTTCTAATTAGAGTACTTTGTTTATGGTGGTAGCCATTAAAGAAAAAATTACAAATCATCTTATGCTACTATGAGAAGTGTTTCAGATCTATTTACTTCATTTATGGGTGGTAACCAATCAAGAAAACACCACAAAGTACTTATGCTTCTATGAGAAGTGTTTCTGATTAAAGTACTTCATTTATGGGTGATAACCATTAAAGAAAACACTACAAATCATCTTATTCTGTTATGAGAAGTGTTTCTGATCAGAGTACTTCCTTTATGAGTGGTAACCTTTCAAGAAAACTCCACAATGCATCATATTACTACGAGAAGAGTTTCTTCTTCGAGTACTTCTTTTAAGTGTTGCAGCCATTCACCAAAACACCACGGAGAAGCATAGAATACTACTATATGTGCTTGATGCCCGACTACTTAACTTCTGAGTGATTCTGATTAGAGTACTTCGTTTATGGTGGTAACCATTAAAGAAAACCCCACAAAACATCTTATGCTGCTACGAGAAGTGTTTCCGATCCGTTTATTTCATTTATGGGTGGTAACCATTCAAGAAAACATCACAAAGCATCTCATACTACTACAAGAAGTGCTTTAGAACAAATTACTTTGTTTATTAGTGGTAACGTTTCAATAAAATCCCACAAAGTATCATATCATACTACGAGAAGTGTTTGTTCTTCGGATAATTTAATTAAGAGTTAAGGGTTTAGGGTTTAGGGTTCAAGAAAACTCCACAATGCATCATATCTTACTACGAGAAGAGTTTCTTCTTCAAGTACTTCTTTTAGTGTTGTAACCGTTCTCCAAAATACCATGAAGAAGCATAGAATACAACTCTATCTGCTCCATGTATGAGTTCTTAATTTATGAGTGATTCTAATCAGAGTACTTAATTTATGGGTGGTAACCATTAAAGAAAACACCACAAATCATCTTATCCTACTATGAGAAGTGGTTCAGACCCGGTTACTACAGTTATGGGAGGTAACCATTAACGAAAATACCACAAAGCATCTTATGCTTCTATGAGAAGAGTTTCTGATCATATTACTTCATTTATGGGTGGTAAACAATAGAGAAAACACCACAAAGCATCTTCTGCTTCTATAAGAAGTGTTTCTGATCAAACATCTACAATTATGGGTGGTAACCATTAAAGAAAACATCACAAAGCATCTTATACTTCTAAGAGAAGTGTTACTAATCAGAGTATTTCATTTATGGGTGGTAACCATTAAAGAAAATACCACAAAATATTTTATCCTTCTATGAGAAGTGTTTCTGATCTTATTACTTCATTTATGGGTGGTAACCATTAAAGAAAACACCACAAATCATGTTATACTACTTCAAGAACTATTTTAGAACGAATTACTTTGTTTATTAGTGGTAACGTTTCAAGAAAACCACACAAAGCATTATAGCATACTACGAGAAGTGTTTGTTCCTCGGATACTTCAATTAAGGGTTAAGGGTTTAGGGTTCTAGAAAACTCCACAATGCATCATATCTTACAACGAGAAGAGTTTCTTCTTGTAGTACTTCTTTTAGTGTTGTAACCATTCTCCTAAACACCACAAAGAAGCATAGAATACTATTTTTTGTGCTTTATGTCCGAGTTCTTAATTTATGAGTGATTCTAATCAGAGTACTTTATTTATGGGTGGTAAGCATTAAGAAAACACCACAAAGGATCTTATCCTACTATGAGAAGTGGTTTAGACCCGGTTACTTCATTTATGGGTGGTAACCAATCAAGAAAACACCACAAAGCATCTCATGCTTATATCAGAAGAGTTTCTTATCATATTACTTCATTTATGGGTGTTAAACAATCAAGAAAACAACACAAAGCATCTTATGCTTCTATAAGAAGTGTTTCTGATCAGACTTCTACAATTATGGGTGGTAACCATTAAAAAAACATCACAAAGCATCTTATCCTACTATGAGCATTTATGGGCGGAAACCATTAAAGAAAACACCACAAAGTATCTTATCCTAGTCTTAGAAGTGTTTCAAATAAGAGTACTTCAATATGAGTGGTAACCTTTCAAGAAAACTACACAATGCATCATATCTTACTACGCGAAGAGTTTCTTCTTTGAGTACTTCATTTAGTGTTGTAACCATTCCCCAAAACACCACAAAGAAGCATAGAATACTATTTTATGTGCTTTATGTTCGAGTTCTTAATTTATGAGTGATTCTAATCAGAGTACTTTATTTATGGGTGGTAACCATTAAGAAAACACCACAAATGATCTTATCCTACTATGAGAAGTGGTTCAGACCCGGTTACTTCATTTATGGGTGGTAACCAATCAACAAAAAACACCACAAAGCATCTCATGCTTATATCAGAAGAGTTTCTTATCATATTACTTCATTTATGGGTGTTAAACAATCAAGAAAACAACACAAAACATCTTATGCTTCTATAAGAAGTGATTCCGATCAAACTTCGACAATTATAGGTGGTAACCATTAAAGAAAACATCACAAAGCATCTTCTACTACTACGAGCATTTATGGGTGGAAACCATTAAAGAAAACACCACAAAGTATCTTATCCTAGTCTTAGAAGTGTTTCAAATAAGAGTACTTCAATATGAGTGGTAACCTTTCAAGAAAACTACACAATGCATCCTATCTTACTACGCGAAGAGTTTCTTCTTCGAGTACTTCTTTTAGTGTTGTAACCATTCTCCAAAACACCACAAAGAAGCATAGAATACTATTTTATGTGCTTTATGTCCGAGTTCTTAATTTATGAGTGATTCTAATCAGAGTACTTTATTTATGGGTGGTAAGCATTAAGAAAACACCACAAAGGATCTTATCCTACTATGAGAAGTGGTTCAGACCCGGTTACTTCATTTATGGGTGGTAACCAATCAACAAAAAACACCACAAAGCATCTCATGCTTATATCAGAAGAGTTTCTTATCATATTACTTCATTTATGGGTGTTAAACAATCAAGAAAACACCACAAAACATCTTATGCTTCTATAAGAATTGATTCCGATCAAACTTCGACAATTATAGGTGGTAACCATTAAAGAAAACATCACAAATCATCTTCTACTACTACGAGCATTTATGGGTGGAAACCATTAAAGAAAACACAACAAAACATCTTATCCTAGTTTGAAAAGTGTTTCAGATAAGAGTACTTTCTTAAGAGTGGTAACCTTTCAAGAAAATATCACAATGCATCATATCTTACAACGAGAAGAATTTTTTCTTCCGATACTTCATTTCGGTGTTGTAACCATTAACCAAAACACCACGAAGAAGCATAGAATACAACCCTATGTGCTTGGTGTCCGAGTACTTACTTTCTGAGTGGTTCTGTTGAGAGTACTTCATTTATGAGTGGTAACCGTTACCAAAACACCACAAAGCATCTTATGTGTCTATGTGAAGTATTTCTGATCAGAGTACTTCATTTATGGGTGGTAACCATTAAAGAAAACACCACAAAGCATTTTATCCTACTATGAGAAGTGTTTCAGACCCGATTACTTAATTTATGGGTGCTAACCATTAAAGAAAATACCATAAAGCATTTTAACCTACTATGAGAAGTGTTTCATACTAGATACTTCATTTATGGGCGGTACCATTTTCAAGAAAATACCACAAAGTATCTTATCCTTCTATGAGAAGTGTTTATTTTCATATTACTTCATTTATGGGTGGTAACCATTAAAGAAAACACCACAAATTATCTTATATATGAGAAGTGTTTCTGATCAGAGTACTTTCTTTATGAGTGGTAACATTTCAAGAAAACTTCACAATGCATCATATCTTACAACGAGAAGAGTTTCTTCTTCGAGTACTTCATTTCACTGTTATAAACACTCACCAAAACACCACGAAAAAGCATAGAATACTACTCTATGTGCTTGATGTCTGAGTACTTAATTTTTTAATGGTTCTAATTAGAGTACTTCGTTTATGGGTCGTAACCATTAAAGAAAACACCATGAAGCATCTTATGCTACTACAAGAAGTGTTTCAGATCTGTTTACTTCATTTATCGGTGATAACCATTCAAAAAATACCACAAAGCACTAATGCTTCTATGAGAAATGTTTCTGATCAGAGTACTTCATTTATGGGTGACAACCATTAAAGAAAACACAACAAATCATTTTATCCTACTATGAGAAGTGTTTCTGATCATTGTACTTCATTTATGAGTTGTAACCTTTCAAGTAAACTTCACAATGCATCATATCTTACTACGAGAAGAGTTTCTTCTTCGAGTACTTCTTTTAAATGTTGTAACCATTCCCCAAAACATCACAAAGAAGTGTGGTAATCATTAAACAAAACACCACAAAGCATCTTATGCTTCTATGAAAAGTGTTTCTGATCAGAGTACTACATTTATGGGAGGAAACCATTAAAGAAAACACCACAAAGCATCTTATCATAGTCTGAGAAGTGTTTCAGATCCGATTACTTCATTTATGAGTGGTAACCATTCAAGAACACACCACAAAGCATCTAATGCTTCTATGTGATGTGTTTCTTATCATATTACTTCATTTATGAGTGGTAATCATTACAGAAAACACCACAAATAATCTTATCTATGTGAACTTTTTTTATCAAAGAACTTCCTTATGAGTGGTAACCTTTAAAGAAAACTCCAAAATGCATCATATCTTACTACGAGAAGAGTTTCCTCTTCGAGTACTTCATTTAAGTATTGTAACCATTCACCAAAACACCACGAAGAAGCATAGAATACTACTCTATGTGCTAGATGTCCGACTACTTAATTTCTGAGTGATTCAGATTAGAGTACTTCGTTTATGGTGGTAACCATTAAAGAAAACTCCACAAAACATCTTATGCTGCTACGAGAAGTGTTTCATATTCGTTTATTTCATTTATGGGTGGTAACCATTCAAGAAAACAACACAAAGCATCTTATACTACTACAAGAAGTGCTTTAGAACAAATTACTTTGTTTATTAGTGGTAACGTTTCAAGAAAATCCCACAAAATATCATATCATACTACGAGAAGTTTTTGTTCTTCGGATAATTCAATTAAGAGTTAAGGGTTTAGGGTTTAGGGTTCAAGAAAACTCCACAATGCATCATATCTTACTACGAGAAGAGTTTCTTCTTCAAGTACTTCTTTCAGTGTTGTAACCGTTCTCCAAAATACCATGAAGAAGCATAGAATACTACTCTATCTGCTCCATGTATGAGTTCTTAATTTATGAGTGATTCTAATCAGAGTACTTAATTTATGGGTGGTAACCATTAAAGAAAACACCACAAAGCATCTTATCCTACTATGAGAAGTGGTTCAGACCCGGTTACTACATTTATGGGTGGTAACCATTAAAGAAAATACCACAAAGCATCTTATGCTTCTATGAGAAGAGTTTCTGATCATATTACTTCATTTATGGGTGGTAAACAATAGAGAAAACACCACAAAGCATCTTCTGCTTCTATAAGAAGTGTTTCTGATCAAACATCTACAATTATGGGTGGTAACCATTAAAGAAAACATCACAAAGCATCTTATACTTCTAAGAGAAGTGTTACTGATCAGAGTATTTCATTTATGGGAGGTAACCATTAAAGAAAATACCACAAAATATTTTATTCTTCTATGGGAAGTGTTTCTGATCTTATTTCTTCATTTAGGGTGGTAACCATTAAAGAAAACACCACAAAGCATCTTATTCTACTTCAAGAACTATTTTAGAACGAAATGCTTTGTTTATTAGTGGTAACGTTTCAAGAAAATCACACATAGCATTATAGCATACTACGAGAAGTGTTTGTTCCTCGGATACTTCAGTTAAAGGTTAAGGGTTTAGGGTTTAGGGTTCTAGAAAACTCCACAATACATCATATCTTACAACGAGAAGAGTTTCTTCTTCGAGTACTTCTTTTAGTGTTGTAACCATTCTCCAAAACACCACAAAGAAGCATAGAATACTATTTTATGTGCTTTATGTCCGAGTTCTTAATTTATGAGTGATTCTAATCAGAGTACTTTATTTATGGGTGGTAGGCATTAAGAAAACACCACAAAAGATCTTATCCTACTATGAGAAGTGGTTCAGACCCGGTTACTTCATTTATGGGTGGTAACCAATCAAGAAAACACCAGAAAGCATCTCATGCTTATATCAGAAGAGTTTCTTATCATATTACTTCATTTATGGGTGTGAAACAATCAAGAAAACACCACAAAGCATCTTATGCTTCTATAAGAAGTGTTTCTGATCAGACTTCTACAATTATGGGTGGTAACCATTAAAAATACATCACAAAGCATCTTATACTACTATGAGCATTTATGGGTGGAAACCATTAAAGAAAACACCACAAAGCATTTTATCCTACTATGAGAAGTGTTTCTGATCATTGTACTTCATTTATGAGTTGTAACCTTTCAAGTAAACTTCACAATGCATCATATCTTACTACGAGAAGAGTTTCTTCTTCGATTACTTCTTTTAAATGTTGTAACCATTCCCCAAAACATCACAAAGAAGTGTGGTAATCATTAAACAAAACACCACAAAGCATCTTATGCTTCTATGAAAAGTGTTTCTGATCAGAGTACTACATTTATGGGTGGAAACCATTAAAGAAAACACCACAAAGCATCTTATCATAGTCTGAGAAGTGTTTCAGATCCGATTACTTCATTTATGGGTGGTAACCATTCAAGAACACAACACAAAGCATCTTATGCTTCTATGTGATGTGTTTCTTATCATATTACTTCATTTATGAGTGGTAATCATTAAAGGAAACACCACAAATAATCTTATCTATGTGAACTTTTTTTATCAAAGTACTTCCTTATGAGTGGTAACCTTTAAAGAAAACTCCAAAATGCATCATATCTTACTACGAGAAGAGTTTCCTCTTCGAGTACTTCATTTAAGTGTTGTAACCATTCACCAAAACACCACGAAGAAGCATAGAATACTACTCTATGTGCTAGATGTTCGAGTAATTAATTTCATAGTGGTTCTAATTAGAGTACTTCGTTTATGGTGGTAGCCATTAAAGAAAAAATTAGAAATCATCTTATGCTACTATGAGAAGTGTTTCAGATCTATTTACTTCATTTATGGGTGGTAAACAATCAAGAAAACACCACAAAGTACTTATGCTTCTATGAGAAGTGTTTCTGATTAAAGTACTTCATTTATGGGTGATAACCATTAAAGAAAACACTACAAATCATCTTATCCTACTATGAGAAGTGGTTCAGACCCGGTTACTACATTTATGGGTGGTAACCATTAAAGAAAAAATACCACAAAGCATCTTATGCTTCTATGAGAAGAGTTTCTGATCATATTACTTCATTTATAGGTGGTAAACAATAGAGAAAACACCACAAAGCATCTTCTGCTTCTATAAGAAGTGTTTCTGATCAAACATCTACAATTATGGATGGTAACCATTAAAGAAAACATCACAAAGCATCTTATACTACTAAGAGAAGTGTTACTGATCAGAGTATTTCATTTATGGGTGGTAACCATTAAAGAAAATACCACAAAATATTTTATCCTACTATGAGAAGTGTTTCTGATCTTATTTCTTCATTTATGGGTGGTAACCATTAAAGAAAACACCACAAAGCATCTTATTCTACTTCAAGAACTATTTTAGAACGAATTACTTTGTTTATTAGTGGTAACGTTTCAAGAAAACCACACAAAGCATTAGAGCATACTACGAGAAGTGTTTGTTCCTCGGATACTTCAATTAAGGGTTAAGGGTTTAGGGTTTAGGGTTCTAGAAAACTCCACAATACATCATATCTTACAACGAGAAGAGTTTCTTCTTCGAGTACTTCTTTTAGTGTTGTAACCATTCTCCTAAACACCACAAAGAAGCATAGAATACTATTTTATGTGCTTTATGTCCGAGTTCTTAATTTATGAGTGATTCTAATCAGAGTACTTCATTTATGGGTGGTAAGCATTAAGAAAACACCACAAAGGATCTTATCCTACTATGAGAAGTGGTTCAGACCCGGTTACTTCATTTATGAGTGGTAACCAATCAAGAAAACACCAGAAAGCATCTCATGCTTATATCAGAAGAGTTTCTTATCATATTACTTCATTTATGGGTGAGAAACAATCAAGAAAACAACACAAAGTATCTTATCCTACTATGAGAAGTGGTTCAGACCCGGTTACTTCATTTATGGGTGGTAACCAATCAAGAAAACACCAAAAAGCATCTCATGCTTATATCAGAAGAGTTTCTTATCATTTTACTTCATTTATGGGTGTTAAACAATCAGGAAAACACCACAAAGAATCTTATGCTTCTATAAGAAGTGTTTCTGATCAGACTTCTACAATTATGGGTGGTAACCATTAAAAAAACATCACAAAGCATCTTATACTACTATGAGCATTTATGGGTGGAAACCATTAAAGAAAACACCACAAAGCATCTTATACTACTATGAGCATTTATGGGTGGAAACCATTAAAGAAAACACCTCAAAGTATCTTATCCTAGTCTGAGCAGTGTTTCAAATAAGAGTACTTCAATATGAGTGGTAACCTTTCAAGAAAACTACACAATGCATCATATCTTACTACGAGAAGAGTTTCTTCTTCGAGTACTTCTTTTAGTGTTGTAACCATTCTCCAAAACACCACAAAGAAGCATAGAATACTATTTTATGTGCTTTATGTCCGAGTTCTTAATTTATGAGTGATTCTAATCAGAGTACTTTATTTATGGGTGGTAAGCATTAAGAAAACACCACAAAGGATCTTATCCTACTATGAGAAGTGGTTCAGACCCGGTTACTTCATTTATGGGTGGTAACCAATCAAGAAAACACCACAAAGCATCTCATGCTTATATCAGAAGAGTTTCTTATCATATTACTTCATTTATGGGTGTGAAACAATCAAGAAAACACCACAAAGCATCTTATGCTTCTATAAGAAGTGTTTCTGATCATACTTCTACAATTATGGGTGGTAACCATTAAAAAAACATCACAAAGCATCTTATACTACTATGAGCATTTATGGGTGGAAACCATTAAAGAAAACACCTCAAAGTATCTTATCCTAGTCTGAGCAGTGTTTCAAATAAGAGTACTTCAATATGAGTGGTAACCTTTCAAGAAAACTACACAATGCATCATATCTTACTACGAGAAGAGTTTCTTCTTCGAGTACTTCTTTTAGTGTTGTAACCATTCTCCAAAACACCACAAAGAAGCATAGAATACTATTTTATGTGCTTTATGTCCGAGTTCTTAATTTATGAGTGATTCTAATCAGAGTACTTTATTTATGGGTGGTAAGCATTAAGAAAACACCACAAAGGATCTTATCCTACTATGAGAAGTGGTTCAGACCCGGTTACTTCATTTATGGGTGGTAACCAATCAAGAAAACACCACAAAGCATCTCATGCTTATATCAGAAGAGTTTCTTATCATATTACTTCATTTATGGGTGTGAAACAATCAAGAAAATACCACAAAGCATCTTATGCTTCTATAAGAAGTGTTTCTGATCATACTTCTACAATTATGGGTGGTAACCATTAAAAAAACATCACAAAGCATCTTATACTACTATGAGCATTTATGGGTGGAAACCATTAAAGAAAACACCTCAAAGTATCTTATCCTAGTCTGAGCAGTGTTTCAAATAAGAGTACTTCAATATGAGTGGTAACCTTTCAAGAAAACTACACAATGCATCATATCTTACTACGAGAAGAGTTTCTTCTTCGAGTACTTCTTTTAGTGTTGTAACCATTCTCCAAAACACCACAAAGAAGCATAGAATACTATTTTATGTGCTTTATGTCCGAGTTCTTAATTTATGAGTGATTCTAATCAGAGTACTTTATTTATGGGTGGTAAGCATTAAGAAAACACCACAAATGATCTTATTCTACTATGAGAAGTGGTTCAGACCCGGTTACTTCATTTATGGGTGGTAAACAATAAAGAAAACACCAGAAAGCATCTCATGCTTATATCAGAAGAGTTTCTTATCATATTACTTCATTTATGGGTGTGAAACAATCAAGAAAACACCACAAAGCATCTTATGCTTCTATAAGAAGTGTTTCTGATCATACTTCTACAATTATGGGTGGTAACCATTAAAAAAAACATCACAAAGCATCTTATACTACTATGAGCATTTATGGGTGGAAACCATTATAGAAAACACCTCAAAGTATCTTATCCTAGTCTGAGAAGTGTTTCAAATAAGAGTACTTCAATATGAGTGGTAACCTTTCAACAAAACTACACAATACATCATATCTTACTATGAGAAGAGTTTTTTCTTCTAGTAGTTCTTTTAGTGTTGTTACCATTCTCCAAAACACCACAAAGAAGCATAGAATACTATTTTATGTGTTTTACGTCCGAGTTCTTAATTTATGAGTGATTCTAATCAGAGTACTTTTATTTATGGGTGGTAAGCATTATGAAAACACCACTAAGAATCTTATCCTACTATGAGAAATGGTTCAGACCCGGTTACTTCATTTATGGGTGGTAAACAATCAAGAAAACACTACAAAACATCTTATGCTTCTATAAGAAGTGCTTCCGATCAGACTTCGACAATTATAGGTGGTAACCATTAAAGAAAACATCACAAAGCATCTTCTACTACTACGAGCATTTATGGGTGGAAACCATTAAAGAAAACACAACAAAACATCTTATCCTAGTCTGAAAAGTGTTTCTGATAAGAGTACTTTCTAAAGAGTGGTAACCTTTCAAGAAAATATCACAATGCATCATATCTTACTACGAAAAGAATTTCTTTTTCCGATACTTCATTTCGGTGTTGTAACCATTAAAGAAAACACCATGAAGCATCTTATGCTACTACGAGAAGTGTTTCAGATCTGTTTACTTCATTTATCGGTGATAACCATTCAAAAAATACCACAAAGCACTAATGCTTCTATGAGAAATGTTTCTGATCAGAGTACTACATTTATGGGTGACAACCATTAAAGAAAACACAACAAATCATTTTATCCTACTATGAGAAGTGTTTTTGATCATTGTACTTCATTTATGAGTTGTAACCTTTCAAGTAAACTTCACAATGCATCATATCTTACTACGAGAAGAGTTTCTTCTTCGATTACTTCTTTTAGATAAGAGTGATAACCATTAAAGAAAACACAACAAATCATTTTATCCTTCTATAAGAAGTGTTTCTCATCAGACTTCTACAATTATGGGTGGTAATCATTAAAAAAACATCACAAAACATCTTATACTAATATGAGCATCTATGGGTGGAAACCATTAAAGAAAACACCTCAAAGTATCTTATCCTAGTCTGAGCAGTTTTTCAAATAAGAGTACTTCAATATGAGTGGTAACCTTTCAAGAAAACTACACAATGCATCATATCTTACTACGAGAAGAGTTTCTTCTTCGAGTACTTCTTTTAGTGTTGTAACCATTCTCCAAAACACCACAAAGAAGCATAGAATACTATTTTATGTGCTTTATGTCCGAGTTCTTAATTTATGAGTGATTCTAATCAGAGTACTTTATTTATGGGTGGTAAGCATTAAGAAAACACCACAAAGGATCTTATCCTACTATGAGAAGTGGTTCAGACCCGGTTACTTCATTTATGGGTGTTAACCAATCAAGAAAACACCACAAAGCATCTCATGCTTATATCAGAAGAGTTTCTTATCATTTTACTTCATTTATGGGTGTTAAACAATCAAGAAAACACCACAAAGCATCTTATGCTTCTATAAGAAGTGTTTCTGATCAGACTTCTACAATTATGGGTGGTAACCATTAAAAAAAACATCACAAAGCATCTTATACTACTATGAGCATTTATGGGTGGAAACCATTAAAGAAAACACCACAAAGCATCTTATACTACTATGAGCATTTATGGGTGGAAACCATTAAAGAAAACACCTCAAAGTATCTTATCCTAGTCTGAGCAGTGTTTCAAATAAGAGTACTTCAATATGAGTGGTAACCTTTCAAGAAAACTACACAATGCATCATATCTTTCTACGAGAAGAGTTTCTTCTTCGAGTACTTCTTTTAGTGTTGTAACCGTTCACCAAAACACCACAAAGAAGCATAGAATACTATTTTATGTGCTTTATGTTCGAGTTCTTAATTTATGAGTGATTCTAATCAGAGTACTTTATTTATGGGTGGTAAGCATTAAGAAAACACCACAAAGGATCTTATCCTACTATGAGAAGTGGTTCAGACCCGGTTACTTCATTTATGGGTGGTAACCAATCAAGAAAACACCAGAAAGCATCTCATGCTTATATCAGAAGAGATTCTTATCATATTACTTCATTTATGGGTGAGAAACAATCAAGAAAACAACACAAAGTATCTTATCCTACTATGAGAAGTGGTTCAAACCCGGTTACTTCATTTATGGGTGGTAACCAATCAAGAAAACACCAAAAAGCATCTCATGCTCATATCAGAAGAGTTTCTTATCATTTTACTTCATTTATGGGTGTTAAACAATCAGGAAAACACCACAAAGCATCTTATGCTTCTATAAGAAGTGTTTCTGATCAGACTTCTACAATTATGGGTGGTAACCATTAAAAAAACATCACAAAGCATCTTATACTACTATGAGCATTTATGGGTGGAAACCATTAAAGAAAACACCACAAAGCATCTTATACTACTATGAGCATTTATGGGTGGAAACCATTAAAGAAAACACCTCAAAGTATCTTATCCTAGTCTGAGCAGTGTTTCAAATAAGAGTACTTCAATATGAGTGGTAACCTTTCAAGAAAACTACACAATGCATCATATCTTTCTACGAGAAGAGTTTCTTCTTCGAGTACTTCTTTTAGTGTTGTAACCATTCACCAAAACACCACAAAGAAGCATAGAATACTATTTTATGTGCTTTATGTTCGAGTTCTTAATTTATGAGTGATTCTAATCAGAGTACTTTATTTATGGGTGGTAAGCATTAAGAAAACACCACAAAGGATCTTATCCTACTATGAGAAGTGGTTCAGACCCGGTTACTTCATTTATGGGTGGTAACCAATCAAGAAAACACCAGAAAGCATCTCATGCTTATATCAGAAGAGATTCTTATCATATTACTTCATTTATGGGTGTGAAACAATCAAGAAAACAACACAAAGTATCTTATCCTACTATGAGAAGTGGTTCAAACCCGGTTACTTCATTTATGGGTGGTAACCAATCAAGAAAACACCAAAAAGCATCTCATGCTCATATCAGAAGAGTTTCTTATCATTTTACTTCATTTATGGGTGTTAAACAATCAGGAAAACACCACAAAGCATCTTATGCTTCTATAAGAAGTGTTTCTGATCAGACTTCTACAATTATGGGTGGTAACCATTAAAAAAACATCACAAAGCATCTTATACTACTATGAGCATTTATGGGTGGAAACCATTAAAGAAAACACCACAAAGCATCTTATACTACTATGAGCATTTATGGGTGGAAACCATTAAAGAAAACACCTCAAAGTATCTTATCCTAGTCTGAGCAGTGTTTCAAATAAGAGTACTTCAATATGAGTGGTAACCTTTCAAGAAAACTACACAATGCATCATATCTTATTACGAGAAGAGTTTCTTCTTCGAGTACTTCTTTTAGTGTTGTAACCATTCTCCAAAACACCACAAAGCAGCATAGAATACTATTTTATGTGCTTTATGTCCGAGTTCTTAATTTATGAGTGATTCTAATCAGAGTACTTTATTTATGGGTGGTAAGCATTAAGAAAACACCACAAATGATCTTATCCTACTATGAGAAGTGGTTCAGACCCGGTTACTTCATTTATGGGTGGTAACCAATCAAGAAAACACCACAAAGCATCTCATGCTTATATCAGAAGAGTTTCTTATCATATTACTTCATTTATGGGTGTGAAACAATCAAGAAAACACCACAAAGCATCTTATGCTTCTATAAGAAGTGTTTCTGATCATACTTCTACAATTATGGGTGGTAACCATTAAAAAAACATCACAAAGCATCTTATACTACTATGAGCATTTATGGGTGGAAACCATTAAAGAAAACACCTCAAAGTATCTTATCCTAGTCTGAGCAGTGTTTCAAATAAGAGTACTTCAATATGAGTGGTAACCTTTCAAGAAAACTACACAATGCATCATATCTTACTACGAGAAGAGTTTCTTCTTCGAGTACTTCTTTTAGTGTTGTAACCATTCTCCAAAACACCACAAAGAAGCATAGAATACTATTTTATGTGCTTTATGTCCGAGTTCTTAATTTATGAGTGATTCTAATCAGAGTACTTTATTTATGGGTGGTAAGCATTAAGAAAACACCACAAAGGATCTTATCCTACTATGAGAAGTGGTTCAGACCCGGTTACTTCATTTATGGGTGGTAACCAATCAAGAAAACACCACAAAGCATCTCATGCTTATATCAGAAGAGTTTCTTATCATATTACTTCATTTATGGGTGTGAAACAATCAAGAAAATACCACAAAGCATCTTATGCTTCTATAAGAAGTGTTTCTGATCATACTTCTACAATTATGGGTGGTAACCATTAAAAAAACATCACAAAGCATCTTATACTACTATGAGCATTTATGGGTGGAAACCATTAAAGAAAACACCTCAAAGTATCTTATCCTAGTCTGAGCAGTGTTTCAAATAAGAGTACTTCAATATGAGTGGTAACCTTTCAAGAAAACTACACAATGCATCATATCTTACTACGAGAAGAGTTTCTTCTTCGAGTACTTCTTTTAGTGTTGTAACCATTCTCCAAAACACCACAAAGAAGCATAGAATACTATTTTATGTGCTTTATGTCCGAGTTCTTAATTTATGAGTGATTCTAATCAGAGTACTTTATTTATGGGTGGTAAGCATTAAGAAAACACCACAAATGATCTTATTCTACTATGAGAAGTGGTTCAGACCCGGTTACTTCATTTATGGGTGGTAAACAATAAAGAAAACACCAGAAAGCATCTCATGCTTATATCAGAAGAGTTTCTTATCATATTACTTCATTTATGGGTGTGAAACAATCAAGAAAACACCACAAAGCATCTTATGCTTCTATAAGAAGTGTTTCTGATCATACTTCTACAATTATGGGTGGTAACCATTAAAAAAAACATCACAAAGCATCTTATACTACTATGAGCATTTATGGGTGGAAACCATTATAGAAAACACCTCAAAGTATCTTATCCTAGTCTGAGAAGTGTTTCAAATAAGAGTACTTCAATATGAGTGGTAACCTTTCAACAAAACTACACAATACATCATATCTTACTATGAGAAGAGTTTTTTCTTCTAGTAGTTCTTTTAGTGTTGTTACCATTCTCCAAAACACCACAAAGAAGCATAGAATACTATTTTATGTGTTTTATGTCCGAGTTCTTAATTTATGAGTGATTCTAATCAGAGTACTTTTATTTATGGGTGGTAAGTATTATGAAAACACCACTAAGAATCTTATCCTACTATGAGAAGTGGTTCAGACCCGGTTACTTCATTTATGGGTGGTAAACAATCAAGAAAACACTACAAAACATCTTATGCTTCTATAAGAAGTGCTTCCGATCAGACTTCGACAATTATAGGTGGTAACCATTAAAGAAAACATCACAAAGCATCTTCTACTACTACGAGCATTTATGGGTGGAAACCATTAAAGAAAACACAACAAAACATCTTATCCTAGTCTGAAAAGTGTTTCTGATAAGAGTACTTTCTAAAGAGTGGTAACCTTTCAAGAAAATATCACAATGCATCATATCTTACTACGAAAAGAATTTCTTTTTCCGATACTTCATTTCGGTGTTGTAACCATTAAAGAAAACACCATGAAGCATCTTATGCTACTACGAGAAGTGTTTCAGATCTGTTTACTTCATTTATCGGTGATAACCATTCAAAAAATACCACAAAGCACTAATGCTTCTATGAGAAATGTTTCTGATCAGAGTACTACATTTATGGGTGACAACCATTAAAGAAAACACAACAAATCATTTTATCCTACTATGAGAAGTGTTTTTGATCATTGTACTTCATTTATGAGTTGTAACCTTTCAAGTAAACTTCACAATGCATCATATCTTACTACGAGAAGAGTTTCTTCTTCGATTACTTCTTTTAGATAAGAGTGATAACCATTAAAGAAAACACAACAAATCATTTTATCCTTCTATAAGAAGTGTTTCTCATCAGACTTCTACAATTATGGGTGGTAATCATTAAAAAAACATCACAAAACATCTTATACTAATATGAGCATCTATGGGTGGAAACCATTAAAGAAAACACCTCAAAGTATCTTATCCTAGTCTGAGCAGTTTTTCAAATAAGAGTACTTCAATATGAGTGGTAACCTTTCAAGAAAACTACACAATGCATCATATCTTACTACGAGAAGAGTTTCTTCTTCGAGTACTTCTTTTAGTGTTGTAACCATTCTCCAAAACACCACAAAGAAGCATAGAATACTATTTTATGTGCTTTATGTCCGAGTTCTTAATTTATGAGTGATTCTAATCAGAGTACTTTATTTATGGGTGGTAAGCATTAAGAAAACACCACAAAGGATCTTATCCTACTATGAGAAGTGGTTCAGACCCGGTTACTTCATTTATGGGTGTTAACCAATCAAGAAAACACCACAAAGCATCTCATGCTTATATCAGAAGAGTTTCTTATCATTTTACTTCATTTATGGGTGTTAAACAATCAAGAAAACACCACAAAGCATCTTATGCTTCTATAAGAAGTGTTTCTGATCAGACTTCTACAATTATGGGTGGTAACCATTAAAAAAAACATCACAAAGCATCTTATACTACTATGAGCATTTATGGGTGGAAACCATTAAAGAAAACACCACAAAGCATCTTATACTACTATGAGCATTTATGGGTGGAAACCATTAAAGAAAACACCTCAAAGTATCTTATCCTAGTCTGAGCAGTGTTTCAAATAAGAGTACTTCAATATGAGTGGTAACCTTTCAAGAAAACTACACAATGCATCATATCTTTCTACGAGAAGAGTTTCTTCTTCGAGTACTTCTTTTAGTGTTGTAACCATTCACCAAAACACCACAAAGAAGCATAGAATACTATTTTATGTGCTTTATGTTCGATTTCTTAATTTATGAGTGATTCTAATCAGAGTACTTTATTTATGGGTGGTAAGCATTAAGAAAACACCACAAAGGATCTTATCCTACTATGAGAAGTGGTTCAGACACGGTTACTTCATTTATGGGTGGTAACCAATCAAGAAAACACCAGAAAGCATCTCATGCTTATATCAGAAGAGATTCTTATCATATTACTTCATTTATGGGTGAGAAACAATCAAGAAAACAACACAAAGTATCTTATCCTACTATGAGAAGTGGTTCAAACCCGGTTACTTCATTTATGGGTGGTAACCAATCAAGAAAACACCAAAAAGCATCTCATGCTCATATCAGAAGAGCTTCTTATCATTTTACTTCATTTATGGGTGTTAAACAATCAGGAAAACACCACAAAGCATCTTATGCTTCTATAAGAAGTGTTTCTGATCAGACTTCTACAATTATGGGTGGTAACCATTAAAAAAACATCACAAAGCATCTTATACTACTATGAGCATTTATGGGTGGAAACCATTAAAGAAAACACCACAAAGCATCTTATACTACTATGAGCATTTATGGGTGGAAACCATTAAAGAAAACACCTCAAAGTATCTTATCCTAGTCTGAGCAGTGTTTCAAATAAGAGTACTTCAATATGAGTGGTAACCTTTCAAGAAAACTACACAATGCATCATATCTTACTACGAGAAGAGTTTCTTCTTCGAGTACTTCTTTTAGTGTTGTAACCATTCTCCCAAACACCACAAAGAAGCATAGAATACTATTTTATGTGCTTTATGTCCGAATTCTTAATTTATGAGTGATTCTAATCAGAGTACTTTATTTATGGGTGGTAAGCATTAAGAAAACACCACAAAGGATCTTATCCTACTATGAGAAGTGGTTCAGACCCGGTTACTTCATTTATGGGTGGTAACCAATCAAGAAAACACCAGAAAGCATCTCACGCATATATCAGAAGAGTTTCTTATCATATTACTTCATTTATAGGTGTGAAACAATCAAGAAAACACCACAAAGCATCTTATGCTTCTATAAGAAGTGTTTCTGATCAGACTTCTACAATTATGGGTGGTAACCATTAAAAAAAACATCACAAAGCATCTTATACTACTATGAGCATTTATGGGTGGAAACCATTAAAGAAAACACCACAAAGCATCTTATACTACTATGAGCATTTATGGGTGGAAACCATTAAAGAAAACACCTCAAAGTATCTTATCCTAGTCTGAGCAGTGTTTCAAATAAGAGTACTTCAATATGAGTGGTAACCTTTCAAGAAAACTACACAATGCATCATATCTTACTACGAGAAGAGTTTCTTCTTCGAATACTTCTTTTAGTGTTGTAACCATTCTCCAAAACACCACAAAGAAGCATAGAATACTATTTTATGTGCTTTATGTCCGAGTTCTTAATTTATGAGTGATTCTAATCAGAGTACTTTATTTATGGGTGGTAAGCATGAAGAAAACACCACAAAGGATCTTATCCTACTATGAGAAGTGGTTCAGACCCGGTTACTTCATTTATGGGTGGTAACCAATCAAGAAAACACCAGAAAGCATCTCATGCTTATATCAGAAGAGTTTCTTATCATATTACTTCATTTATGGGTGTGAAACAATCAAGAAAACACCACAAAGCATCTTATGCTTCTATAAGAAGTGTTTCTGATCAGACTTCTACAATTATGGGTGGTAACCATTAAAAAAAACATCACAAAGCATCTTATACTACTATGAGCATTTATGGGTGGAAACCATTAAAGAAAACACCTCAAAGTATCTTATCCTAGTCTGAGAAGTGTTTCAAATAAGAGTACTTCAATATGAGTGGTAACCTTTCAACAAAACTACACAATGCATCATATCTTACTATGAGAAGAGTTTTTTCTTCTAGTACTTCTTTTAGTGTTGTTACCATTCTCCACAACACCACAAAGAAGCATAGAATACTATTTTATGTGTTTTATGTCCGAGTTCTTAATTTATGAGTGATTCTAATCAGAGTACTTTTATTTATGGGTGGTAAGCATTATGAAAACACCACTAAGAATCTTATCCTACTATGAGAAGTGGTTCAGACCCGATTACTTCATTTATGGGTGGTAAACAATCAAGAAAACACTACAAAACATCTTATGCTTCTATAAGAAGTGCTTCCGATCAGACTTCGACAATTATAGGTGGTAACCATTAAAGAAAAAATCACAAAGCATCTTCTACTACTACGAGCATTTATGGGTGGAAACCATTAAAGAAAACACAACAAAACATCTTATCCTAGTCTGAAAAGTGTTTCAGATAAGAGTACTTTCTTAAGAGTGGTAACCTTTCAAGAAAATATCACAATGCATCATATCTTACTACGAGAAGAATTTTTTCTTCCGATACTTCATTTCGGTGTTGTAACCATTAAAGAAAACACCATGAAGCATCTTATGCTACTACGAGAAGTGTTTCAGATCTGTTTACTTCATTTATCGGTGATAACCATTCAAAAAATACCACAAAGCACTGATGCTTCTATGAGAAATGTTTCTGATCAGAGTACTACATTTATGGGTGACAACCATTAAAGAAAAAACAACAAATCATTTTATCCTACTATGAGAAGTGTTTCTGATCATTGTACTTCATTTATGAGTTGTAACCTTTCAAGTAAACTTCACAATGCATCATATCTTACTACGAGAAGAGTTTCTTCTTCGATTACTTCTTTTAAATGTTGTAACCATTCCCCAAAACATCACAAAGAAGTGTGGTAATCATTAAACAAAACACCACAAAGCATCTTATGCTTCTATGAAAAGTGTTTCTGATCAGAGTACTACATTTATGGGTGGAAACCATTAAAGAAAACACCACAAAGCATCTTATCATAGTCTGAGAAGTGTTTCAGATCCGATTACTTCATTTATGGGTGGTAACCATTCAAAAACACAACACAAAGCATCTTATGCTTCTATGTGATGTGTTTCTTATCATATTACTTCATTTATGAGTGGTAATCATTAAAGGAAACACCACAAATAATCTTATCTATGTGAACTTTTTTTATCAAAGTACTTCCTTATGAGTGGTAACCTTTAAAGAAAACTCCAAAATGCATCATATCTTACTACGAGAAGAGTTTCCTCTTCGAGTACTTCATTTAAGTGTTGTAACCATTCACCAAAACACCACGAAGAAGCATAGAATACTACTCTATGCGCTAGATGTCCGAGTAATTAATTTCATAGTGGTTCTAATTAGAGTACTTCGTTTATGGTGGTAGCCATTAAAGAAAAAATTACAAATCATCTTATGCTACTATGGTGTTTCAGATCTATTTACTTCATTTATGGGTGGTAACCAATCAAGAAAACACCACAAAGTACTTATGCTTCTATGAGAAGTGTTTCTGATTAAAGTACTTCATTTATGGGTGATAACCATTAAAGAAAACACTACAAATCATCTTATTCTATTATGAGAAGTGTTTCTGATCAGAGTACTTCCTTTATGAGTGGTAACCTTTCAAGAAAACTCCACAATGCATCATATTACTACGAGAAGAGTTTCTTCTTCGAGTACTTCTTTTAAGTGTTGCAGCCATTCACCAAAACACCACGAAGAAGCATAGAATACAACTATATGTGCTTGATGCCCGACTACTTAATTTCTGAGTGATTCTGATTAGAGTACTTCGTTTATGGTGGTAACCATTAAAGAAAACCACACAAAACATCTTATGCTACTACGAGAATTGTTTCAGATCTGTTTATTTCATTTATGGGTGGTAACCATTCAAGAAAACAACACAAAGCATCTTATACTACTACAAGAAGTGCTTTAGAACGAATTACTTTGTTTATTAGTGGTAACGTTTCAAGAAAATCCCACAAAATATCATATCATACTACGAGAAGTGTTTGTTCTTCGGATAATTCAATTAAGAGTTAAGGGTTTAGGGTTTAGGGTTCAAGAAAACGCCACAATGCATCATATCTTACTACGAGAAGAGTTTCTTCTTCGAGTACTTCTTTTAGTGTTGTAACCATTCTCCAAAACACCACAAAGAAGCATAGAATACTATTTTATGTGCTTTATGTCCGAGTTCTTAATTTATGAATGATTCTAATCAGAGTACTTTATTTATGGGTGGTAAGCATTAAGAAAACACCACAAATGATCTTATTCTACTATGAGAAGTGGTTCAGACCCGGTTACTTCATTTATGGGTGGTAAACAATAAAGAAAACACCAGAAAGCATCTCATGCTTATATCAGAAGAGTTTCTTGTCATATTACTTCATTTATGGGTGTGAAACAATCAAGAAAACACCACAAAGCATCTTATGCTTCTATAAGAAGTGTTTCTGATCATACTTCTACAATTATGGGTGGTAACCATTAAAAAAAACATCACAAAGCATCTTATACTACTATGAGCATTTATGGGTGGAAACCATTATAGAAAACACCTCAAAGTATCTTATCCTAGTCTGAGAAGTGTTTCAAATAAGAGTACTTCAATATGAGTGGTAACCTTTCAACAAAACTACACAATACATCATATCTTACTATGAGAAGAGTTTTTTCTTCTAGTAGTTCTTTTAGTGTTGTTACCATTCTCCAAAACACCACAAAGAAGCATAGAATACTATTTTATGTGTTTTATGTCCGAGTTCTTAATTTATGAGTGATTCTAATCAGAGTACTTTTATTTATGGGTGGTAAGCATTATGAAAACACCACTAAGAATCTTATCCTACTATGAGAAGTGGTTCAGACCCGGTTACTTCATTTATGGGTGGTAAACAATCAAGAAAACACTACAAAACATCTTATGCTTCTATAAGATGTGCTTCCGATCAGACTTCGACAATTATAGGTGGTAACCATTAAAGAAAACATCACAAAGCATCTTCTACTACTACGAGCATTTATGGGTGGAAACCATTAAAGAAAACACAACAAAACATCTTATCCTAGTCTGAAAAGTGTTTCTGATAAGAGTACTTTCTAAAGAGTGGTAACCTTTCAAGAAAATATCACAATGCATCATATCTTACTACGAAAAGAATTTCTTTTTCCGATACTTCATTTCGGTGTTGTAACCATTAAAGAAAACACCATGAAGCATCTTATGCTACTACGAGAAGTGTTTCAGATCTGTTTACTTCATTTATCGGTGATAACCATTCAAAAAATACCACAAAGCACTAATGCTTCTATGAGAAATGTTTCTGATCAGAGTACTACATTTATGGGTGACAACCATTAAAGAAAACACAACAAATCATTTTATCCTACTATGAGAAGTGTTTCTGATCATTGTACTTCATTTATGAGTTGTAACCTTTCAAGTAAACTTCACAATGCATCATATCTTACTACGAGAAGTGTTTCTTCTTCGATTACTTCTTTTAGATAAGAGTGATAACCATTAAAGAAAACACAACAAATCATTTTATCCTTCTATAAGAAGTGTTTCTCATCAGACTTCTACAATTATGGGTGGTAATCATTAAAAAAACATCACAAAACATCTTATACTAATATGAGCATCTATGGGTGGAAACCATTAAAGAAAACACCTCAAAGTATCTTATCCTAGTCTGAGCAGTTTTTCAAATAAGAGTACTTCAATATGAGTGGTAACCTTTCAAGAAAACTACACAATGCATCATATCTTACTACGAGAAGAGTTTCTTCTTCGAGTACTTCTTTTAGTGTTGTAACCATTCTCCAAAACACCACAAAGAAGCATAGAATACTATTTTATGTGCTTTATGTCCGAGTTCTTAATTTATGAGTGATTTTAATCAGAGTACTTTATTTATGGGTGGTAAGCATTAAGAAAACACCACAAAGGATCTTATCTTACTATGAGAAGTGGTTCAGACCCGGTTACTTCATTTATGGGTGGTAACCAATCAAGAAAACACCAAAAAGCATCTCATGCTTATATCAGAAGAGTTTCTTATCATATTACTTCATTTATGGGTGAGAAACAATCAAGAAAACAACACAAAGTATCTTATCCTACTATGAGAAGTGGTTCAGACCCGGTTACTTCATTTATGGGTGGTAACCAATCAAGAAAACACCAAAAAGCATCTCATGCTTATATCAGAAGAGTTTCTTATCATTTTACTTCATTTATGGGTGTTAAACAATCAGGAAAACTCCACAAAGCATCTTATGCTTCTATAAGAAGTGCTTCTGATCAGACTTCTACAATTATGGGTGGTAACCATTAAAAAAACATCACAAAGCATCTTATACAACTATGAGCATTTATGGGTGGAAACCATTAAAGAAAACACCACAAAGCATCTTATACTACTATGAGCATTTATGGGTGGAAACCATTAAAGAAAACACCTCAAAGTATCTTATCCTAGTCTGAGCAGTGTTTCAAATAAGAGTACTTCAATATGAGTGGTAACCTTTCAAGAAAACTACACAATGCATCATATCTTTCTACGAGAAGAGTTTCTTCTTCGAGTACTTCTTTTAGTGTTGTAACCATTCACCAAAACACCACAAAGAAGCATAGAATACTATTTTATGTGCTTTATGTTCGAGTTCTTAATTTATGAGTGATTCTAATCAGAGTACTTTATTTATGGGTGGTAAGCATTAAGAAAACACCACAAAGGATCTTATCCTACTATGAGAAGTGGTTCAGACCCGGTTACTTCATTTATGGGTGGTAACCAATCAAGAAAACACCAGAAAGCATCTCATGCTTATATCAGAAGAGATTCTTATCATATTACTTCATTTATGGGTGAGAAACAATCAAGAAAACAACACAAAGTATCTTATCCTACTATGAGAAGTGGTTCAAACCCGGTTACTTCATTTATGGGTGGTAACCAATCAAGAAAACACCAAAAAGCATCTCATGCTCATATCAGAAGAGTTTCTTATCATTTTACTTCATTTATGGGTGTTAAACAATCAGGAAAACACCACAAAGCATCTTATGCTTCTATAAGAAGTGTTTCTGATCAGACTTCTACAATTATGGGTGGTAACCATTAAAAAAACATCACAAAGCATCTTATACTACTATGAGCATTTATGGGTGGAAACCATTAAAGAAAACACCACAAAGCATCTTATACTACTATGAGCATTTATGGGTGGAAACCATTAAAGAAAACACCTCAAAGTATCTTATCCTAGTCTGAGCAGTGTTTCAAATAAGAGTACTTCAATATGAGTGGTAACCTTTCAAGAAAACTACACAATGCATCATATCTTACTACGAGAAGAGTTTCTTCTTCAAGTACTTCTTTTAGTGTTGTAACCATTCTCCCAAACACCACAAAGAAGCATAGAATACTATTTTATGTGCTTTATGTCCGAATTCTTAATTTATGAGTGATTCTAATCAGAGTACTTTATTTATGGGTGGTAAGCATTAAGAAAACACCACAAAGGATCTTATCCTACTATCAGAAGTGGTTCAGACCCGGTTACTTCATTTATGGGTGGTAACCAATCAAGAAAACACCAGAAAGCATCTCACGCTTATATCAGAAGAGTTTTTTATCATATTACTTCATTTATGGGTGGTAAACAATAGAGAAAACACCACAAAGCATCTTCTGTTTCTATAAGAAGTGTTTCTTATCAAACATCTACAATTATGGGTGGTAACCATTAAAGAAAACATCACAAAGCATCTTATACTACTAAGAGAAATGTTACTGATCAGAGTATTTCATTTATGGGTGGTAACCATTAAAGAAAATACCACAATATATTTTATCCTACTATGAGAAGTGTTTCTGATCTTATTTCTTCATTTATGGGTGGTAACCATTAAAGAAAACACCGCAAAGCATCTTATTCTATTTCAAGAACTATTTTAGAACGAATTACTTTGTTTATTAGTGGTAACGTTTCAAGAAAACCACACAAAGCATTATAGCATACTACGAGAAGTGTTTGTTCCTCGGATACTTCAATTAAGGGTTAAGGGTTTAGGGTTTAGGGTTCTAGAAAACTCCACAATACATCATATCTTACAACGAGAAGAGTTTCTTCTTCGAGTACTTCTTTTAGTGTTGTAACCATTCTCCAAAACACCACAAAGAAGCATAGAATACTATTTTATGTGCTTTATGTCCGAGTTCTGAATTTATGAGTGATTCTAATCAGAGTACTTCATTTATTGGTGGTAACCATTAAGAAAATAACACAAAGTATCTTATCCTACTATGAGAAGTGGTTCAGACCCGGTTACTTCATTTATGGGTGGTAACCAATCAAGAAAACACCACAAAGCATCTCATGCTTATATCAGAAGAGTTTCTTATCATATTACATCATTTATGGGTGTTAAACAATCAAGAAAACACCACAAAACATCTTATGCTTCTATAAGAAGTATTTCTGATCAGACTTCTACAATTATGGGTGGTAACCATTAAAAAAACATCACAAAGCATATTATACTACTATGAGCATTTATGGGTGGAAACCATTAAAGAAAACACCGCAAAGTATCTTATCCAAGTTTGAGAAGTGTTTCAAATAAGAGTACTTCAATATGAGTGGTAACCTTTCAAGAAAACTACACAATGCATCATATCTTACTACGAGAAGAGTTTCTTCTTCGAGTACTTATTTTAGTGTTGTAACCATTCTCCAAAACACCACAAAGAAGCATAGAATACTATTTTATGTGCTTTATGTCCGAGTTCTTAATTTATGAGTGATTCTAATCAGAGTACTTTATTTATGGGTGGTAAGCATTAAGAAAACACCACAAAGGATCTTATCCTACTATGAGAAGTGGTTCAGACCCGGTTACTTCATTTATGGGTGTTAACCAATCAAGAAAACACCACAAAGCATCTCATGCTTATATCAGAAGAGTTTCTTATCATTTTACTTCATTTATGGGTGTTAAACAATCAAGAAAACACCACAAAGCATCTTATGCTTCTATAAGAAGTGTTTCTGATCAGACTTCTACAATTATGGGTGGTAATCATTAAAAAAACATCACAAAGCATCTTATACTACTATGAGCATTTATGGCTGGAAACCATTAAAGAAAACACCTCAAAGTATCTTATCCTAGTCTGAGCAGTGTTTCAAATAAGAGTACTTCAATATGAGTGGTAACCTTTCAACAAAACTACACAATGCATCATATCTTACTATGAGAAGAGTTTTTTCTTCTAGTACTTCTTTTAGTGTTGTTACCATTCTCCACAACACCACAAAGAAGCATAGAATACTATTTTATGTGTTTTATGTCCGAGTTCTTAATTTATGAGTGATTCTAATCAGAGTACTTTTATTTATAGGTGGTAAGCATTATGAAAACACCACAAAGGATCTTATCCTACTATGAGAAGTGGTTCAGACCCGGTTACTTCATTTATGGGTGGTAACCAATCAAGAAAACACCACAAAGCATCTCATGCTTATATCAGAAGAGTTTCTTATCATATTACTTCATTTATGGGTGTGAAACAATCAAGAAAACACCACAAAGCATCTTATGCTTCTATAAGAAGTGGATGGTAACCAATAAAGAAAACACCACAAAGCATCTTATCCTACTATGAGAAGTGGTTCAGACCCGGTTACTACATTTATGGGTGGTAACCATTAAAGAAAATACCACAAAGCATCTTATGCTTCTATGAGAAGAGTTTCTGATCATATTACTTCATTTATGGGTGGTAAACAATAGAGAAAACACCACAAAGCATCTTCTGTTTCTATAAGAAGTGTTTCTGATCAAACATCTACAATTATGGGTGGTAACCATTAAAGAAAACATCACAAAGCAACTTATACTACTAAGAGAACTGTTACCGATCAGAGTATTTCATTTATGGGTGGTAACCATTAAAGAAAATACCACAATATATTTTATCCTACTATGAGAAGTGTTTCTGATCTTATTTCTTCATTTATGGGTGGTAACCATTAAAGAAAACACCACAAAGCATCTTATTCTACTTCAAGAACTATTTTAGAACGAATTACTTTGTTTATTAGTGGTAACGTTTCAAGAAAACCACACAAAGCATTATAGCATACTACGAGAAGTGTTTGTTCCTCGGATACTTCAAATAAGGGTTAAGGGTTTAGGGTTTAGGGTTCTAGAAAACTCCACAATACATCATATCTTACAACGAGAAGAGTTTCTTCTTCGAGTACTTCTTTTAGTGTTGTAACCATTCTTCAAAACACCACAAAGAAGCATAGAATACTATTTTATGTGCTTTATGTCCGAGTTCTTAATTTATGAGTGATTCTAATCAGAGTACTTCATTTATTGGTGGTAACCATTAAGAAAATAACACAAAGTATCTTATCCTACTATGAGAAGTGGTTCAGACCCGGTTACTTCATTTATGGGTGGTAACCAATCAAGAAAACACCACAAAGCATCTCATGCTTATATCAGAAGAGTTTCTTATCATATTACATCATTTATGGGTGTTAAAAAATCAAGAAAACACCACAAAACATCTTATGCTTCTATAAGAAGTGTTTCTGATCAGACTTCTACAATTATGGGTGGTAACCATTAAAAAAACATCACAAAGCATATTATACTACTATGAGCATTTATGGGTGGAAACCATTAAAGAAAACACCGCAAAGTATTTTATCCTAGTCTGAGCAGTGTTTCAAATAAGAGTACTTCAATATGAGTGGTAACCTTTCAAGAAAACTACACAATGCATCATATCTTACTACGAGAAGAGTTTCTTCTTCGAGTACTTCTTTTAGTGTTGTAACCATTCTCCAAAACACCACAAAGAAGCATAGAATACTATTTTATGTGCTTTATGTCCGAGTTCTTAATTTATGAGTGATTCTAATCAGAGTACTTCATTTATGGGTGGTAACCATTAAGAAAACAACACAAAGTATCTTATCCTACTATGAGAAGTGGTTCAGACCGGTTACTTCATTTATGGGTGTTAACCAATCAAGAAAACACCACAAAGCATCTCATGCTTATATCAGAAGAGTTTCTTATCATTTTACTTCATTTATGGGTGTTAAACAATCAAGAAAACATCACAAAGCATCTTATGCTTCTATAAGAAGTGTTTCTGATCAGACTTCTACAATTATGGGTGCTAATCATTAAAAAAACATCACAAAGCATCTTATACTACTATGAGCATTTATGGGTGGAAACCATTAAAGAAAACACCTCAAAGTATCTTATCCTAGTCTGAGCAGTGTTTCAAATAAGAGTACTTCAATATGAGTGGTAACCTTTCAAGAAAACTACACAATGCATCATATCTTACTACGAGAAGAGTTTCTTCTTCGAGTACTTCTTTTAGTGTTGTAACCATTCTCCAAAACACCACAAAGAAGCATAGAATACTATTTTATGTGCTTTATGTCCGAGTTCTTAATTTATGAGTGATTCTAATCAGAGTACTTTATTTATGGGTGGTAAGCATTAAGAAAACACCACAAAGGATCTTATCCTACTATGAGAAGTGGTTCAGACCCGGTTACTTCATTTATGGGTGTTAACCAATCAAGAAAACACCACAAAGCATCTCATGCTTATATCAGAAGAGTTTCTTATCATTTTACTTCATTTATGGGTGTTAAACAATCAAGAAAACACCACAAAGCATCTTATGCTTCTATAAGAAGTGTTTCTGATCAGACTTCTACAATTATGGGTGGTAATCATTAAAAAAACATCACAAAGCATCTTATACTACTATGAGCATTTATGGCTGGAAACCATTAAAGAAAACACCTCAAAGTATCTTATCCTAGTCTGAGCAGTGTTTCAAATAAGAGTACTTCAATATGAGTGGTAACCTTTCAACAAAACTACACAATGCATCATATCTTACTATGAGAAGAGTTTTTTCTTCTAGTACTTCTTTTAGTGTTGTTACCATTCTCCACAACACCACAAAGAAGCATAGAATACTATTTTATGTGTTTTATGTCCGAGTTCTTAATTTATGAGTGATTCTAATCAGAGTACTTTTATTTATAGGTGGTAAGCATTATGAAAACACCACTAAGAATCTTATCCTACTATGAGAAGTGGTTCAGACCCGGTTACTTCATTTATGGGTGGTAAACAATCAAGAAAACACTACAAAACATCTTATGCTTCTATAAGAAGTGCTTCTGATCAGACTTCGACAATTATAGGTGGTAACCATTAAAGAAAACATCACAAAGCATCTTCTACTACTACGAGCATTTATGGGTGGTAACCATTAAAGAAAACACAACAAAACATCTTATCCTAGTCTGAAAAGTGTTTCAGATAAGAGTACTTTCTTAAGAGTGGTAACCTTTCAAGAAAATATCACAATGCATCATATCTTACTACGAGAAGAATTTTTTCTTCCGATACTTCATTTCGGTGTTGTAACCATTAAAGAAAACACCATGAAGCATCTTATGCTACTACGAGAAGTGTTTCAGATCTGTTTACTTCATTTATCGGTGATAACCATTCAAAAAATACCACAAAGCACTAATGCTTCTATGAGAAATGTTTCTGATCAGAGTACTACATTTATGGGTGACAACCATTAAAGAAAACTCAACAAATCATTTTATCCTACTATGAGAAGTGTTTCTGATCATTGTACTTCATTTATGAGTTGTAACCTTTCAAGTAAACTTCACAATGCATCATATCTTACTACGAGAAGAGTTTCTTCTTCGATTACTTCTTTTAAATGTTGTAACCATTCCCCAAAACATCACAAAGAAGTGTGGTAATCATTAAACAAAACACCACAAAGCATCTTATGCTTCTATGAAAAGTGTTTCTGATCAGAGTACTACATTTATGGGTGGAAACCATTAAAGAAAACACCACAAAGCATCTTATCATAGTCTGAGAAGTGTTTCAGATCCGATTACTTCATTTATGGGTGGTAACCATTCAACAAAACACCACAAAGCATCTTATGCTTCTATGTGATGTGTTTCTTATCATATTACTTCATTTATGAGTGGTAATCATTAAAGGAAACACCACATATAATCTTATCTATGTGAACTTTTTTTATCAAAGTACTTCCTTATGAGTGGTAACCTTTAAAGAAAACTCCAAAATGCATCATATCTTACTACGAGAAGAGTTTCCTCTTCGAGTACTTCATTTAAGTGTTGTAACCATTCACCAAAACACCACGAAGAAGCATAGAATACTACTCTATGTGCTAGATGTACGAGTAATTAATTTCATAGTGGTTCTAATTAGAGTACTTCGTTTATGGTGGTAGCCATTAAAGAAAAAATTACAAATCATCTTATGCTACTATGAGAAGTGTTTCAGATCTATTTACTTCATTTATGGGTGGTAACCAATCAAGAAAACACCACAAAGTACTTATGCTTCTATGAGAAGTGTTTCTGATTAAAGTACTTCATTTATGGGTGATAACCATTAAAGAAAACACTACAAATCATCTTATTCTATTATGAGAAGTGTTTCTGATCAGAGTACTTCCTTTATGAGTGGTAACCTTTCAAGAAAACTCCACAATGCATCATATTACTACGAGAAGAGTTTCTTCTTCGAGTACTTCTTTTAAGTGTTGCAGCCATTCACCAAAACACCACGAAGAAGCATAGAATACTACTATATGTGCTTGATGCCCGACTACTTAATTTCTGAGTGATTCTGATTAGAGTACTTCGTTTATGGTGGTAACCATTTAAGAAAACTCCACAAAACATCTTATGCTGCTACGAGAAGTGTTTCAGATCCGTTTATTTCATTTATGGGTGGTAACCATTCAAGAAAACAACACAAAGCATCTTATACTACTACAAGAAGTGCTTTAGAACAAATTACTTTGTTTATTAGTGGTAACGTTTCAAGAAAATCCCACAAAATATCATATCATACTACGAGAAGTGTTTGTTCTTCGGATAATTCAATTAAGAGTTAAGGGTTTAGGGTTTAGGGTTCAAGAAAACGCCACAATGCATCATATCTTACTACGAGAAGAGTTTCTTCTTCAAGTACTTCTTTTAGTGTTGTAACCGTTCTCCAAAATACCATGAAGAAGCATAGAATACTACTCTATCTGCTCCATGTATGAGTTCTTAATTTATGAGTGATTCTAATCAGAGTACTTAATTTATGGATGGTAACCATTAAAGAAAACACCACAAAGCATCTTATCCTACTATGAGAAGTGGTTCAGACCCGGTTACTACATTTATGGGTGGTAACCATTAAAGAAAATACCACAAAGCATCTTATGCTTCTATGAGAAGAGTTTCTGATCATATTACTTCATTTATGGGTGGTAAACAATAGAGAAAACACCACAAAGCATCTTCTGTTTCTATAAGAAGTGTTTCTGATCAAACATCTACAATTATGGGTGGTAACCATTAAAGAAAACATCACAAAGCAACTTATACTACTAAGAGAACTGTTACCGATCAGAGTATTTCATTTATGGGTGGTAACCATTAAAGAAAATACCACAATATATTTTATCCTACTATGAGAAGTGTTTCTGATCTTATTTCTTCATTTATGGGTGGTAACCATTAAAGAAAACACCACAAAGCATCTTATTCTACTTCAAGAACTATTTTAGAACGAATTACTTTGTTTATTAGTGGTAACGTTTCAAGAAAACCACACAAAGCATTATAGCATACTACGAGAAGTGTTTGTTCCTCGGATACTTCAAATAAGGGTTAAGGGTTTAGGGTTTAGGGTTCTAGAAAACTCCACAATACATCATATCTTACAACGAGAAGAGTTTCTTCTTCGAGTACTTCTTTTAGTGTTGTAACCATTCTTCAAAACACCACAAAGAAGCATAGAATACTATTTTATGTGCTTTATGTCCGAGTTCTTAATTTATGAGTGATTCTAATCAGAGTACTTCATTTATTGGTGGTAACCATTAAGAAAATAACACAAAGTATCTTATCCTACTATGAGAAGTGGTTCAGACCCGGTTACTTCATTTATGGGTGGTAACCAATCAAGAAAACACCACAAAGCATCTCATGCTTATATCAGAAGAGTTTCTTATCATATTACATCATTTATGGGTGTTAAAAAATCAAGAAAACACCACAAAACATCTTATGCTTCTATAAGAAGTGTTTCTGATCAGACTTCTACAATTATGGGTGGTAACCATTAAAAAAACATCACAAAGCATATTATACTACTATGAGCATTTATGGGTGGAAACCATTAAAGAAAACACCGCAAAGTATTTTATCCTAGTCTGAGCAGTGTTTCAAATAAGAGTACTTCAATATGAGTGGTAACCTTTCAAGAAAACTACACAATGCATCATATCTTACTACGAGAAGAGTTTCTTCTTCGAGTACTTCTTTTAGTGTTGTAACCATTCTCCAAAACACCACAAAGAAGCATAGAATACTATTTTATGTGCTTTATGTCCGAGTTCTTAATTTATGAGTGATTCTAATCAGAGTACTTCATTTATGGGTGGTAACCATTAAGAAAACAACACAAAGTATCTTATCCTACTATGAGAAGTGGTTCAGACCCGGTTACTTCATTTATGGGTGTTAACCAATCAAGAAAACACCACAAAGCATCTCATGCTTATATCAGAAGAGTTTCTTATCATTTTACTTCATTTATGGGTGTTAAACAATCAAGAAAACATCACAAAGCATCTTATGCTTCTATAAGAAGTGTTTCTGATCAGACTTCTACAATTATGGGTGCTAATCATTAAAAAAACATCACAAAGCATCTTATACTACTATGAGCATTTATGGGTGGAAACCATTAAAGAAAACACCTCAAAGTATCTTATCCTAGTCTGAGCAGTGTTTCAAATAAGAGTACTTCAATATGAGTGGTAACCTTTCAAGAAAACTACACAATGCATCATATCTTACTACGAGAAGAGTTTCTTCTTCGAGTACTTCTTTTAGTGTTGTAACCATTCTCCAAAACACCACAAAGAAGCATAGAATACTATTTTATGTGCTTTATGTCCGAGTTCTTAATTTATGAGTGATTCTAATCAGAGTACTTTATTTATGGGTGGTAAGCATTAAGAAAACACCACAAAGGATCTTATCCTACTATGAGAAGTGGTTCAGACCCGGTTACTTCATTTATGGGTGGTAACCAATCAAGAAAACACCAGAAAGCATCTCATGCTTATATCAGAAGAGTTTCTTATCATTTTACTTCATTTATGGGTGTTAAACAATCAAGAAAACACCACAAAGCATCTTATGCTTCTATAAGAAGTGTTTCTGATCAGACTTCTACAATTATGGGTGGTAATCATTAAAAAAACATCACAAAGCATCTTATACTACTATGAGCATTTATGGGTGGAAACCATTAAAGAAAACACCTCAAAGTATCTTATCCTAGTCTGAGAAGTGTTTCAAATAAGAGTACTTCAATATGAGTGGTAACCTTTCAACAAAACTACGCAAAGCATCATATCTTACTATGAGAAGAGTTTTTTCTTCTAGTACTTCTTTTAGTGTTGTTACCATTCTCCAAAACACCACAAAAAAGCATAGAATACTATTTTATGTGTTTTATGTCCGAGTTCTTAATTTATGAGTGATTCTAATCAGAGTACTTTAATTTATGGGTGGTAAGCATTAAGAAAACACCACTAAGAATCTTATCCTACTATGAGAAGTGGTTCAGAACCGGTTACTTCATTTATGGGTGGTAAACAATCAAGAAAACACTACAAAACATCTTATGCTTCTATAAGAAGTGCTTCCGATCAGACTTCGACAATTATAGGTGGTAACCATTAAAGAAAACATCACAAAGCATCTTCTACTACTACGAGCATTTATGGGTGGAAATCCTTAAAGAAAACATAACAAAACATCTTATCCTAGTCTGAAAAGTGTTTCAGATAAGAGTACTTTCTTAAGAGTGGTAACCTTTCAAGAAAATATCACAATGCATCATATCTTACTACGAGAAGAATTTTTTCTTTCGATACTTCATTTCGGTGTTGTAACCATGAAAGAAAACACCATGAAGCATCTTATGCTACTACGAGAAGTGTTTCAGATCTGTTTACTTCATTTATCGGTGATAACCATTCAAAAAATACCACAAAGCACTAATGCTTCTATGAGAAATGTTTCTGATCAGAGTACTACATTTATGGCTGACAACCATTAAAGAAAACACTACAAATTATCTTATTCTAATATGAGAAGTGTTTCTGATCAGAGTACTTCCTTTATGAGTGTTAACCTTTAAAGAAAACTCCACAATGCATCATATTACTACGAGAAGAGTTTCTTCTTCGAGTACTTCTTTTAAGTGTTGCAGCCATTCACCAAAACACCACGAAGAATCATAGAATACTACTATATGTGCTTGATGCCCGACTACTTAATTTCTGAGTGATTCTGATTAGAGTACTTCGTTTATGGTGGTAACCATTAAAGAAAACCCCACAAAACATCTTATCCTACTATGAGAAGTGGTTCAGACCCAGTTACTTCATTTATGGGTGGTAACCAATCAAGAAAACACCACAAAACATCTTTTGCTTCTATCAGAAGAGTTTCTGATCATATTACTTCATTTATGGGTGGTAAACATTCAAGAAAACACTAGAAGTCATCTTATTCTACTATGAGAAGTGTTACTGATCAGAGTACTTCCTTTATGAGTGGTGGTAACCTTTCAAGAAAACTCCACAATGCATCATATTACTACGAGAAGAGTTTCTTCTTCGAGTTCTTCTTTTAAGTGTTGCAGCCATTCACCAAAACACCACGAAGAAGCATAGAATACAACTATATGTGCTTGATGCCCGACTACTTAATTTCTGAGTGATTCTGATTAGAGTACTTCGTTTATGGTGGTAACCATTAAAGAAAACCACACAAAACATCTTATGCTACTACGAGAATTGTTTCAGATCCGTTTATTTCATTTATGGGTGATAACCATTCAAGAAAACAACACAAAGCATCTTATACTACTATAACAAGTGCTTTAGAACGAATTACTTTGTTTATTAGTGGTAACGTTTCAAGAAAATCCCACAAAGTATCATATCATACTACGAGAAGTGTTTGTTCTTCGGATAATTCAATTAAGGGTTTAGGGTCTAGGGTTCAAGAAAACTCCACAATGCATCACATCTTACTACGAGAAGAGTTTCTTCTTCGAGTACTTCTTTTAGTGTTGTAACCATTCTCCAAAACACCACATAGAAGCATAGAATACTATTTTATGTGCTTTATGTCCGATTTCTTAATTTATGAGTGAATCTAATCAGAGTACTTCATTTATGGGTGGTAACCATTAAGAAAACACCACAAAGTATCTTATCATACTATGAGAAGTTGTTGAGACCCGGTTACTTCATTTATGGGTGGTAACCAATCAAGAAAACACCACAAAGCATCTCATGCTTATATCAGAAGAGTTTCTTATCATATTACTTCATTTATGGGTGTGAAACAATCAAGAAAACACCACAAATCATCTTATGCTTCTATAAGAAGTGTTTCTGATCAGACTTCTACAATTTTGGGTGGTAACCATTAAAAAAACATCACAAAGCATCTTATACTACTATGAGCATTTATGGGTGGAAACCATTAAAGAAAACACCTCAAAGTATTTTATCCTAGTCTGAGAAGTGTTTCAAATAAGAGTACTTCAATATGAGTGGTAACCTTTCAAGAAAACTACACAATGCATCATATCTTACTACGAGAAGAGTTTCTTCTTCGAGTACTTCTTTTAGTGTTGTAACCATTCTCCAAAACACCACAAAGAATCCTAGAATACTATTTTATGTGCTTTTTGTCCGAGTTCTTAATTTATGAGTGATTCTTATCAGAGTACTTCATTTATGGGTGGTAACCATTAAGAAAACAACACAAAGTATCTTATCCTACTATGAGAAGTGGTTCAGACCCGGTTACTTCATTTATGGGTGTTAACCAATCAAGAAAACACCACAAAGCATCTCATGCTTATATCAGAAGAGTTTCTTATCATTTTACTTCATTTGTGGGTGTTAAACAATCAAGAAAACATCACAAAGCATCTTATGCTTCTATAAGAAGTGTTTCTGATCAGACTTCTACAATTATGGGTGCTAATCATTAAAAAAACATCACAAAACATCTTATACTACTATGAGCATTTATGGGTGGAAACCATTAAAGAAAACACCTCAAAGTATCTTATCCTAGTCTGAGAAGTGTTTCAAATAAGAGTACTTCAATATGAGTGGTAACATTTCAAGAAAACTACACAATGCATCATATCTTATTATGACAAGAGTTTTTTCTTCTAGTACTTCTTTTAGTGTTGTAACCATTCTCCAAAACACCACAAAGAAGCATAGAATACTATTTTATGTGCTTTATTTCCGAGTTCTTAATTTATGAGTGATTCTAATCAGAGTACTTTTATTTATGGGTGGTAAGCATTAAGAAAACACCACTAAGAATCTTATCCTACTATGAGAAGTGGTTCAGACCCGGTTACTTCATTTATAGGTGGTAAACAATCAAGAAAACGCCACAAAACATCTTATGCTTCTATAAGAAGTGCTTCCGATCAGACTTCGACAATTATAGGTGGTAACATTAAAGAAAACACAACAAAACATCTTATCCTAGTCTGAGAAGTGTTTCAGATAAGAGTACTTTCTTATGTGTGGTAACCTTTCAAGAAAATATCACAATGCATCATATCTTACTACGAGAAGAATTTTTTCTTCCGATACTTCATTTCGGTGTTGTAACCATTAACCAAAACACCACGAAGAAGCATAGAATACAACCCTATGTGCTTGGTGTCCAAGTACTTAATTTCTGAGTGGTTCTGTTGAGAGTACTTCATTTATGAGTGGTAACCGTTACCAAAACACCACAAAGCATCTTATGTGTCTATGTGAAGTGTTTCTGATCAGAGTACTTCATTTATGGGTGCTAACCATTAAAGAAAATACCATAAAGCATTTTAACCTACTATGAGAAGTGTTTCATACTAGATACTTCATTTATGGGCGGTACCATTTTCAATAAAATACCACAAAGCATCTTATCCTTTTATGAGAAGTGTTTATGATCATATTACTTCATTTATGGGTGTTAACCATTAAAGAAAACACCACAAATTATCTTATATATTAGAAGTATTTCTGATCAGAGTACTTTCTTTATGAGTGGTAACATTTCAAGAAAACTTCACAATGCATCATATCTTACAACGAGAAGAGTTTCTTCTTCGAGTACTTCATTTCACTGTTATAAACACTCACCAAAACACCACGAAAAAGCATAGAATACTACTCTATGTGCTTGATGTCTGAGTACTTAATTTTTGAATGGTTCTAATTAGAGTACTTCGTTTATGGGTCGTAACCATTAAAGAAAACACCATGAAGCATCTTATGCTACTACGAGAAGTGTTTCAGATCTGTTTACTTCATTTATCGGTGATAACCATTCAAAAAATACCACAAAGCACTAATGCTTCTATGAGAAATTTTTCTGATCAGAGTACTACATTTATGGGTGACAACCATTAAAGAAAACACAACAAATCATTTTATCCTACTATGAGAAGTGTTTCTGATCATTGTACTTCATTTATGAGTTGTAAACTTTCAAGTAAACTTCACAATGCATCATATTTTACTACGAGAAGAGTTTCTTCTTCGAGTACTTCTTTTAAATGTTGTAACCATTCCCCAAAACATCACAAAGAAGTGTGGTAACCATTAAACAAAACACCACAAAGCATCTTATGCTTCTATGAAAAGTGTTTCTGATCAGAGTACTACATTTATGGGTGGAAACCATTAAAGAAAACACCACAAAGCATCTTATCATAGTCTAAGAAGTGTTTCAGATCCGATTACTTCATTTATGGGTGGTAACCATTCAAGAAAACACCACAAAGCATCTTATGCTTCTATGTGATGTGTTTCTTATCATATTACTTCATTTATGAGTGGTAATCATTAAAGGAAACACCACATATAATCTTATCTATGTGAACTTTTTTTATCAAAGTACTTCCTTATGAGTGGTAACCTTTAAAGAAAACTCCAAAATGCATCATATCTTACTACGAGAAGAGTTTCCTCTTCGAGTACTTCATTTAAGTGTTGTAACCATTCACCAAAACACCACGAAGAAGCATAGAATACTACTCTATGTGCTAGATGTCCGAGTAATTAATTTCATAGTGGTTCTAATTAGAGTACTTCGTTTATGGTGGTAACCATTAAAGAAAAAATTACAAATCATCTTATGCTACTATGAGAAGTGTTTCATATCTATTTACTTCATTTATGGGTGGTAACCAATCAAGAAAACACCACAAAGTACTTATGCTTCTATGAGAAGTGTTTCTGATTAAAGTACTTCATTTATGGGCAAGGTTTAAAATAGCGGTTCGCGCGGTTTAGCGGTGGAGGAGTGATTTAGAGTTTAGCGTTTTATCGGTTATAAAACGGTCGATAAACTACCATATCGATATTTATATCATATAAATTTATTTCAAATGATATTAAGTATAAATTATAATTAATACAATTTATATGCTTAATAATAACATATAATAGTAATTTGTTATCAACTACCATATAGATATTTATAACATATTACTTTATTTCAAATGGTATTAAGTATAAATTATAATTAATATAATTTATATGCTTAATAATAACATATAATAATAATTTGTTATCAACTACCATATCGAATAATATATTGAATGAGCATATAATAGTAATTTGTTCACAAAATATATTTTCAAAGAATAATATATTGAATGAGCATGACTAAAATAATATGCATAGTACACCCCATTTCGTACTATGCATATATATATATAGGTCAATAAATTGAGATTTAAGTTGCTCAATAAATTCTTCATATGAAAATATTTTAGGAAATCAAATTTCGTGATTTTTAGAGCTTTCTTACTATTTTTTAAATATTTTTTAAAAACAGTACAGATTTAATACTACAAAAGTGCCATTTCTGGGCTGTTTTTAAAATATTTAAAAAATAACAAGAAAGCTCTAAAAATTACAAAACTTTATTTCCTACAAGATTTTGATATGAAGAATTTATTGAGCAACTTAAATATCAATTTAATGACCAAATTAAATATAAATGACCGCATAGTACGAAATGTGGTGTATTATGCATAGTATTTTAGCCATGCTCTATATTGAATAATTCATAAGCAAGTATATTAGTAGTTTAGAAGCATAAAGAAAAAATGAAAAAGTCACCTAAAACTTGATCTGCTAAAAAAATAACAATTAAACAGCAAAAACAGCTATATCACCACTAAAATCGTTAAATCGCCGCTAAAACGCTAAATCGTGTCCGCTTTATCTGCCGCTAAAACCGCTATATCGCCAAAAACCGCTAAAACCGCATTTTTCAATATATCTTGCGTTATAGCTCCAAAAATCGCTAAAACCGCTAAATCGCTATTTTATCGCCGCTATTTAAAAGATTGTTTATGGGTGATAATCATTAAAGAAAACACTACGAATTATCTTATTCTAATATGAGAAGTGTTTCTGATCAGAGTACTTCCTTTATGAGTGTTAACCTTTAAAGAAAACTCCACAATGCATCATATTACTACGAGAAGAGTTTCTTCTTCGAGTACTTCTTTTAAGTGTTGCAGCCATTCACCAAAACACCACGAAGAATCATAGAATACTACTATATGTGCTTGATGCCCGACTACTTAATTTCTGAGTGATTCTGATTAGAGTACTTCGTTTATGGTGGTAACCATTAAAGAAAACCCCACAAAACATCTTATCCTACTATGAGAAGTGGTTCAGACCCAGTTACTTCATTTATGGGTGGTAACCAATCAAGAAAACACCACAAAACATCTTTTGCTTCTATCAGAAGAGTTTCTGATCATATTACTTCATTTATGGGTGGTAAACATTCAAGAAAACACTAGAAGTCATCTTATTCTACTATGAGAAGTGTTACTGATCAGAGTACTTCCTTTATGAGTGGTGGTAACCTTTCAAGAAAACTCCACAATGCATCATATTACTACGAGAAGAGTTTCTTCTTCGAGTTCTTCTTTTAAGTGTTGCAGCCATTCACCAAAACACCACGAAGAAGCATAGAATACAACTATATGTGCTTGATGCCCGACTACTTAATTTCTGAGTGATTCTGATTAGAGTACTTCGTTTATGGTGGTAACCATTAAAGAAAACCACACAAAACATCTTATGCTACTACGAGAATTGTTTCAGATCCGTTTATTTCATTTATGGGTGATAACCATTCAAGAAAACAACACAAAGCATCTTATACTACTATAACAAGTGCTTTAGAACGAATTACTTTGTTTATTAGTGGTAACGTTTCAAGAAAATCCCACAAAGTATCATATCATACTACGAGAAGTGTTTGTTCTTCGGATAATTCAATTAAGGGTTTAGGGTCTAGGGTTCAAGAAAACTCCACAATGCATCACATCTTACTACGAGAAGAGTTTCTTCTTCGAGTACTTCTTTTAGTGTTGTAACCATTCTCCAAAACACCACATAGAAGCATAGAATACTATTTTATGTGCTTTATGTCCGATTTCTTAATTTATGAGTGAATCTAATCAGAGTACTTCATTTATGGGTGGTAACCATTAAGAAAACACCACAAAGTATCTTATCATACTATGAGAAGTTGTTGAGACCCGGTTACTTCATTTATGGGTGGTAACCAATCAAGAAAACACCACAAAGCATCTCATGCTTATATCAGAAGAGTTTCTTATCATATTACTTCATTTATGGGTGTGAAACAATCAAGAAAACACCACAAAGCATCTTATGCTTCTATAAGAAGTGTTTCTGATCAGACTTCTACAATTTTGGGTGGTAACCATTAAAAAAACATCACAAAGCATCTTATACTACTATGAGCATTTATGGGTGGAAACCATTAAAGAAAACACCTCAAAGTATTTTATCCTAGTCTGAGAAGTGTTTCAAATAAGAGTACTTCAATATGAGTGGTAACCTTTCAAGAAAACTACACAATGCATCATATCTTACTACGAGAAGAATTTCTTCTTCCAGTACTTTTTTTAAGTGTTGTAATCATTCTCCAAAACACCACGAAGATGCATAGAATACTACTCTATGTGATTCATGTCCGAGTACTTAATTAATGAGAAATTCTGATGAGAGTACTTCATTTATGGGTGGTAACCGTTAAACAAAATACCACAAAGAATCTTATGCTTCTATGAAAAGTGTTTCTGATCAGAGTATTTAATTTATGGGTCGTAACCATTAAAGAAAATACCACAAAATAGTTTATCCTACTATGAGAAGTGTTTCAGACTAGATTACATCATTTATGGGTGGTAACCAATCAAGAAAACACCACAAAGCATCTCATGCTTATATCATAAGAGTTTCTTATCATATTACTTCATTTATGGGTGTTAAACAATCAAGAAAACACCACAAAACATCTTATGCTTCTAAAAGAAGTGTTTCTGATCAGACTTCTACAATTATTGGTGGTAACCATTAAAAAAACATCACAAAGCATCTTATACTACTATGAGCATTTATGGGTGGAAAACATTAAAGAAAACACCTCAAAGTATCTTATCCTAGTCTGAGAAGTGTTTCAAATAAGAGTACTTCAATATGAGTGGTAACCTTTCAAGAAAACTACACAATGCATCATATCTTACTACGAGAAGAGTTTCTTCTTGGAGTACTTCTTTTAGTGTTGTAACCATTCTCCAAAACACCACAACGAAGCATAGAATCCTATTTTATGTGCTTTATGTCCGAGTTCTTAATTTATTAGTGATTCTAATCAGAGTACTTTATTTATGGGTGGTAACCATTAAGAAAACACCACAAAGGAACTTATCCTACTATGAGAAGTGGTTCAGACCCGGTTACTTCATTTATGGGTGGTAACCAATCAAGAAAACACCACAAAGCATCTCATGCCTATATCAGAAGAGTTTCTTATCATATTACTTCATTTATGGGTGTTAAACAATCAAGAAAACACCACAAAACATCTTATGCTTCTAAAAGAAATGTTTCTGATCAGACTTCTACAATTATGGGTGGTAACCGTTAAAAAAACATCACAAAGCATCTTATACTACTATGAGCATTTATGGGTGGAAACCATTAAAGAAAACACCTGAAAGTATCTTATCCTACTATGAGAAGTGTTTCAAATAAGGGTACTTCAATATGAGTGGTAACCTTTCAAGAAAACACCACAAAGCATCTCATGCTTATATCAGAAGAGTTTCTTATCATATTACATCATTTATGGGTGTTAAACAATCAAGAAAACACCACAAAGCATCTTATGCTTCTATAAGAAGTTTTTCTGATCAGACTTCTACAATTATGGGTGGTAACCATTAAAAAATCATCACAAAGCATCTTATACTACTATGTGCATTTATGGGTGGAAACCATTAAAGAAAACACCACAAAGTATCTTATCCTAGTCTGAGAAGTGTTTCAAATAAGAGTACTTCAATATGAGTGGTAACCTTTCAAGAAAACTATACAATGCATCATATCTTACTACGCGAAGAGTTTCTTCTTGGAGTACTTCTTTTAAGTGTTGTAACCATTCTCCAAAACACCACAAAGAAGCATAGAATACTATTTTATGTGCTTTATGTTCGAGTTCTTAATTTATGAGTGATTCTAATCAGAGTACTTCATTTATGGGTGGTAACCATTATGAAAACACCACAAAGGATGTTATTCTACTATGAGAAGTGGTTTAGACCCGGTTACTTCATTTATGGGTGGTAACCAATCAAGAAAACACCACAAAGCATCTCATGCTTATATCATAAGAGTTTCTTATCATATTACTTCATTTATGGGTGTTAAACAATCAAGAAAACATCACAAAGCATCTTATACTACTATGAGCATTTATGGGTGGAAAACATTAAAGAAAACACCACAAAGCATTTTATCCTACTATGAGAAGTGTTTCAGACCCGATTACTTAATTTATGGGTGCTAACCATTAAAGAAAATACCATAAAACATTTTAACCTACTATGAGAAGTGTTTCATACTAGATACTTCATTTATGGGCGGTACCATTTTCAATAAAATACCACAAAGCATCTTATCCTTCTATGAGAAGTGTTTATGATCATATTACTTCATTTATTGGTGGTAACCATTAAAGAAAACACCACAAATTATCTTATATATGAGAAGTGTTTCTGATCAGAGTACTTTCTTTATGAGTGGTAACATTTCAAGAAAACTTCACAATGCATCATATCTTACAACGAGAAGAGTTTCTTCTTCGAGTACTTCATTTCACTGTTATAAACACTCACCAAAACACCACGAAAAAGCATAGAATACTACTCTATGTGCTTGATGTCTGAGTACTTAATTTTTGAATGGTTCTAATTAGAGTACTTCGTTTATGGGTCGTAACCATTAAAGAAAACACCATGAAGCATCTTATGCTACTACGAGAAGTGTTTCAGATCTGTTTACTTCATTTATCGGTGATAACCATTCAAAAAATACCACAAAGCACTAATGCTTCTATGAGAAATGTTTCTGATCAGAGTACTACATTTATGGGTGACAACCATTAAAGAAAACACAACAAATCATTTTATCCTACTATGAGAAGTGTTTCTGATCATTGTACTTCATTTATGAGTTGTAAACTTTCAAGTAAACTTCACAATGCATCATATTTTACTATGAGAAGAGTTTCTTCTTCGAGTACTTCTTTTAAATGTTGTAACCATTCCCCAAAACATCACAAAGAAGTGTGGTAACCATTAAACAAAACACCACAAAGCATCTTATGCTTCTATGAAAAGTGTTTCTGATCAGAGTACTACATTTATGGGTGGAAACCATTAAAGAAAACACCACAAAGCATCTTATCATAGTCTAAGAAGTGTTTCAGATCCGATTACTTCATTTATGGGTGGTAACCATTCAAGAAAACACCACAAAGCATCTTATGCTTCTATGTGATGTGTTTCTTATCATATTACTTCATTTAGGAGTGGTAATCATTAAAGGAAACACCACAAATAATCTTATCTATGTGAACTTTTTTGATCAAAGTACTTCCTTATGAGTGGTAACCTTTAAAGAAAACTCCAAAATGCATCATATCTTACTACGAGAAGAGTTTCCTCTTCGAGTACTTCATTTAAGTGTTGTAACCATTCACCAAAACACCACGAAGAAGCATAGAATACTACTCTATGTGCTAGATGTCCGAGTAATTAATTTCAGAGTGGTTCTGATTAGATTACTTCGTTTATGGTGGTAGCCATTAAAGAAAAAATTACAAATCATCTTATGCTACTATGAGAAGTGTTTCATATCTATTTACTTCATTTATGGGTGGTAACCAATCAAGAAAACACCACAAAGTACTTATGCTTCTATGAGAAGTGTTTCTGATTAAAGTACTTCATTTATGGGCAAGGTTTAAAATAGCGGTTCGCGCGGTTTAGCGGTGGAGGAGTGATTTAGAGTTTAGCGTTTTATCGGTGATAAAACGGTCGATAAACTACCATATCGATATTTATATCATATAAATTTATTTCAAATGATATTAAGTATAAATTATAATTAATACAATTTATGTGCTTAATAATAACATATAATAGTAATTTGTTATCAACTACCATATAGATATTTATAACATATTATTTTATTTCAAATGATATTAAGTATAAATTATAATTAATATAATTTCTATGCTTAATAATAACATATAATAATAATTTGTTATCAACTACCATATCGATATTTATATCATATTACTTTATTTCAAATGATATTAAGTATAAATTATAATTAATATAATTTGTATGCTTAATTATAGCATATAATAGTAATTTGTTCACAAAATATATTTTCAAAGAATAATATATTGAATGAGCATGGCTAAAATAATATGCATAGTACACCCCATTTCGTACTATGCATATATATATAGGTCAATAAATTGAGATTTAAGTTGCTCAATAAATTCTTCATATGAAAATATTTTAGGAAATCAAATTTCGTGATTTTTAGAGTTTTCTTACTATTTTTTAAATATTTTTTAAAAATGCTCCAGATTTAATACTACAAAAGTGTCATTTCTGGGTTGTTTTTAAAAAATATTTAAAAAATAACAAGAAAGCTCTAAAAATTACAAAACTTTATTTCCTACAAGATTTTGATATGAAGAATTTATTGAGCAACTTAAATATCAATTTAATGACCAAATTAAATATAAATGATCACATAGTATGAAATGTGGTGTACTATGCATATTATTTTAGCCATGCTCTATATTGAATAATTCATAAGCAAGTATATTAGTAGTTTAGAAGCATAAAGAAAAAATGAAAAAGTCACCTAAAACTTGATCTGCTAAAAAACTAACAATTAAACAGCAAAAACAGCTATATCACCACTAAAACCGCTAAATCGCCGCTAAAACGCTAAATCGTGTCCGCTTTATCGGCCGCTAAAACCGCATTTTTCAATATATCTTGCGTTATAGCTCCAAAAACCGCTAAATCGCTATTTTATCGCCGCTATTTAAAAGCTTGTTTATGGGTGATAACCATTAAAGAAAACACTACAAATTATCTTATTCTATTATGAGAAGTGTTTCTGATCAGAGTACTTCCTTTATGAGTGGTAACCTTTCAAGAAAACTCCACAATGCATCATATTACTACGAGAAGAGTTTCTTCTTCGAGTACTTCTTTTAAGTGTTGCAGCCATTCACCAAAACACCACGAAGAAGCATAGAATACTACTATATGTGCGTGATGCCCGACTACTTAATTTCTGAGTGATTATGATTAGAGTACTTCGTTTATGGTGGTAACCATTAAAGAAAACCCCACAAAACATCTTATGCTGCTACGAGAAGTGTTTCAGATCCATTTATTTCATTTATGGGTGGTAACCATTCAAGAAAACAACACAAAGCATCTTATACTACTACAAGAAGTGCTTTAGAACGAATTACTTTGTTTATTAGTGGTAACGTTTCAAGAAAATCCCACAAAGTATAATATCATACTACGAGAAGTGTTTGTTCTTCGGATAATTCAATTAAGAGTTAAGGGTTTAGGGTTTAGGGTTCAAGAAAACTCCACAATGCATCATATCTTACTACGAGAAGAGTTTCTTCTTCAAGTACTTCTTTTAGTGTTGTAACTGTTCTCCAAAATACCATGAAGAAGCATAGAATACTACTCTATCTGCTCCATGTCTGAGTTCTTAATTTATGAGTGATTCTAATCAGAGTTCTTAATTTATGGGTGGTAACCATTAAAGAAAACACCACAAAGCATCTTATCCTACTATGAGAAGTGATTCAGACCCGGTTACTACATTTATGGGTGGTAACCACTAAAGAAAATACCACAAAGCATCTTATGCTTCTATGAGAAGAGTTTCTGATCATATTACTTCATTTATGGGTGGTAAACAATCAAGAAAATGCCACAAAGCATCTTATGCTTCTATAAAAAGTGTTTATGATCAGAGTACTTCATTTATGGATCGTAACTATTAAAGAAAACACCACAAAGCATCTTACAAGAAGTGTTTTAAAACGAATTACTTTGTTTATTAGTGGTAACGTTTCAGGAAAACCCTACAAAGCATCATAGCATACTTCGAGAAGTGTTTGTTCTTCGGATACTTCAATTAAGGGTCAAGGATTAGGGTTTTAGGGTTCAAGAAAACTCCACAATGCATCATATCTTACTTGGAGAAGAGTTTCTTCTACGAGTACTTCTTTTAGTGTTGTAACCATTCTCCAAACCACCACAAAGAAGCATAGAATACTATTTTATGTGCTTTATGTCCGAGTTCTTAATTTATGAGTGATTCTAATCAGAGTACTTCATTTATGGGTGGTAAGCATTAAGAAAACACCACAAAGTATCTTATCCTACTATGAGAAGTGGTTCAGACCCAGTTACTTCATTTATGGGTGGTAACCAATCAAAAAAACACCACAAAACATCTTTTGCTTCTATCAGAAGAGTTTCTGATCATATTACTTCATTTATGGGTGGTAAACATTCAAGAAAACACTAGAAGTCATCTTATTCTACTATGAGAAGTGTTTCTGATCAGAGTACTTCCTTTATGAGTGGTGGTAACCTTTCAAGAAAACTCCACAATGCATCATATTACTACGAGAAGAGTTTCTTCTTCGAGTTGTTCTTTTAAGTGTTGCAGCCATTCACCAAAACACCACGAAGAAGCATAGAATACAACTATATGTGCTTGATGCCCGACTACTTAATTTCTGAGTGATTCTGATTAGAGTACTTCGTTTATGGTGGTAACCATTAAAGAAAACCACACAAAACATCTTATGCTACTACGAGAATTGTTTCAGATCCGTTTATTTCATTTATGGGTGATAACCATTCAAGAAAACAACACAAAGCATCTTATACTACTATAAGAAGTGCTTTAGAACGAATTACTTTGTATATTAGTGGTAACGTTTCAAGAAAATCCCACAAAGTATCATATCATACTACGAGAAGTGTTTGTTCTTCGGATAATTCAATTAAGGGTTTAGGGTCTAGGGTTCAAGAAAACTCCACAATGCATCATATCTTACTACGAGAAGAGTTTCTTCTTCGAGTACTTCTTTTAGTGTTGTAACCATTCTCCAAAACACCACATAGAAGCATAGAATACTATTTTATGTGCTTTATGTCCGATTTCTTAATTTATGAGTGAATCTAATCAGAGTACTTCATTTATTGGTGGTAACCATTAAGAAAACACCACAAAGTATCTTATCCTACTATGAGAAGTTGTTCAGACCCGGTTACTTCATTTATGGATGGTAACCAATCAAGAAAACACCACAAAGCATCTCATGCTTATATCAGAAGAGTTTCTTATCATATTACTTCATTTATGGGTGTTAAATAATCAAGAAAACACCACAAACCATCTTATGCCTCTATAAGAAGTGTTTCTGGTCAGACTTCTACAATTATGGGTGGTAACCATTAAAAAAACAGCACAAAGCATCTTATACTACTATGAGCATTTATGGGTGGAAACCATTAAAGAAAACACCACAAAGTATCTTATCCTAGTCTGAGAAGTGTTTCAAATAAAAGTACTTCAATATGAGTGGTAACCTTTCAAGAAAACTACACAATGCATCATATCTTACTACGAGAAGAATTTCTTCTTCCACTACTTCTTTTAAGTGTTGTAATCATTCTCCAAAACACCACGAAGAAGCATAGAATACTACTCTATGTGATTCATGTCCGAGTACTTAATTAATGAGAAATTCTGATGGGAGTACTTCATTTATGGGTGGTAACCGTTAAACAAAATACCACAAAGAATCTTATGCTTCTATGAAAAGTGTTTCTGATCAGAGTATTTAATTTATGGGTCGTAACCATTAAAGAAAATACCACAAAATAGTTTATCCTACTATGAGAAGTGTTTCAGACTAGATTACATCATTTATGGGTGGTAACCATTCAAGAAAATACCACAAAATATCTTATGCTTCTATGAGAAATGTTTCTGATCATATTACTTCATTTATGGGTGGTAACTATTAAAAAAACACCACAAAGCATTTTATCATATTACGAAAAGTGTTTCAGATCCGATTACTTCACTTGTGGGTGGTAAAAATTAAAGAAAATAGTACGAAGCAACTTATACTACTTCAAGAAGTATTTTAGAACGAATTACTTTGTTTATTAGTGGTAACGTTTCAAGAAAACCACACAAAGCATTATAGCATACTACGAGAAGTCTTTTTTCTTCGGATACTTCAATTAAGGGTTAAGGGTTTAGAGTTTAGGATTCAAGAAAACTCCACAATGCATCATATCTTACTGCGAGAAGAGTTTCTTCTTCGAGTACTTCTTTTAGTGTTGTAACTATTCTCGAAAACACCACAAAGAAGCATAGAATACTACTCTGTGTGCCTCATGACCGAGTTCTTAATGAGTGTTTCAGATTCGATTACTTTACTTGTGGGTGGTAACAATTAATGAAAACACCAAAAGCATCTTATCCTACTATGAGAAGTGGTTCTGACCAGATTACTTCATTTATTGGTAAAAACCAATCAAGAAAACTCCACAAAGCTTCTTATGCTTCTATGAGAAAAGTTTTAGAACGAATTACTTTGTTTATTAGTGGTAACGTTTCTGGAAAATCCTACAAATCATCATTGCATACTTCGAGAAGTGTTTGTTCATCAGATACTTCAATTAAGGGTCAAGGATTAGGGTTTAGGGTTCAAGAAAACTCCACAATGCATCATATCTTACTTGGAGAAGAGTTTCTTCTTCGAGTACTTCTTTTAGTGTTGTAACCATTCTCCAAAACACCACAAAGATGCATAGAATACTATTTTATGTGCTTTATGTCCGAGTTCTTAATTTATGAGTGATTCTAATCAGAGTACTTCATTTATGGGTGGTAACCATTAAGAAAACAACACAAAGTATCTTATCCTACTATGAGAAGTAGTTCAGACCCGGTTACTTCATTTATGGGTGGTAACCAATCAAGAAAACACCACAAAGCATCTCATGCTTATATCAGAAGAGTTTCTTATCATATTACTTCATTTATGGGTGTTAAACAATCAAGAAAACACCACAAAGCATCTTATGCTTCTATAAGAAGTGTTTCTGATCAGACTTCTACAATTATGGGTGGTAACCATTAAAAAAACATAACAAAACATCTTATACTACTACGAGCATTTATGGGTGGAAACCATTAAATAAAACACCACAAAGTATCTTATCCTAGTCTGAGAAGTGTTTCAAATAATAGTACTTCAATATGAGTGGTAACCTTTCAAGAAAACTACACAATGCATCATATCTTACTACGAGAAGAGTTTCTTCTTCCAGTACTTTTTTCAGTGTTGTAACCATTCACCAAAACACCACGAAGAAGCATAGAATACTACCCTATGTGCTTGGTGTCCGAGTACTTAATTTATGAGTGGTTTTGATGAGAGTACTTCATTTATGGGTGGTAACTGTTACCAAAACACCACAAAGCATCTTATGTGTCTATGTGAAGTGTTTCTGATCAGAGTACTTCATTTATGGGTGGCAAACATTAAAGAAAACACCAAAAAGCATTTTATCCTACTATGAGAAGTGTTTCAGACCCGATTACTTAATTTATGGGTGCTAACCATTAAAGAAAATACCATAAAACATTTTATCCTACTATGAGAAGTGTTTCATACTAGATACTTCATTTATGGGCGGTACCCTTCCAAGAAAATACCAGAAAGCATCTTATCCTTCTATGAGAAGTGTTTATGATCATATTACTTCATTTATGGGTGGTAACCATTAAAGAAAACACCACAAATCATCTTATATATGAGAACTATTTCTGATCAGAGTACTTTCTTTATGAGTGGTAACATTTCATGAAAACTTCACAATGCATCATATCTTACAACGAGAAGAGTTTCTTCTTCGATTACTTCATTTCACTGTTATAAACACTCACCAAAACACCACGAAAAAGCATAGAATACTACTCTATGTGCTTGATGTCTGAGTACTTAATTTTTGAATGGTTCTAATTAGAGTACTTCGTTTATGGGTCGTAACCATTAAAGAAAATACCATGAAGCATCTTATGCTACTACGAGAAGTGTTTCAGATCTGTTTACTTCATTTATCGGTGATAACCATTCAAAAAATACCACAAAGCACTAATGCTTCTATGAGAAATGTTTCTGATCAGAGTACTTCATTTATGGGTGATAACCATTAAAGAAAACACAACAAATCATTTTATCCTACTATGAGAAGTGTTTCTGATCATTGTACTTCATTTATGAGTTGTAAACTTTCAAGTAAACTTCACAATGCATCATATTTTACTACGAGAAGAGTTTCTTCTTCGAGTACTTCTTTTAAATGTTGTAACCATTCCCCAAAACATCACAAAGAAGTGTGGTAACCATTAAACAAAACACCACAAAGCATCTTATGCTTCTATGAAAAGTGTTTCTGATCAGAGTACTACATCTATGGGTGGAAACCATTAAAGAAAACACCACAAAGCATCTTATCATAGTCTCAGAAGTGTTTCAGATCCGATTACATCATTTATGGGTGGTAACCATTCAAGAAAACATCACAAAACATCTTATGCTTCTATGTGATGTGTTTCTTATCATATTACTTCATTTATGAGTGGTAATCATTAAAGGAAACACCACAAATAATCCTATCTATGTGAACTTTTTTTATCAAAGTACTTTCTTATGAGTGGTATCTTTAAAGAAAACTCCACAATGCATCATATCTTACTACGAGAAGAGTTTCCACTTCGAGTACTTCATTTATGTGCTGTAACCATTCACCAAAACACCACGAAGAAGCATAGAATACTAATCTATGTGCTAGATGTCCGAGTAATTAATTTCAGAGTGGTTCTGATTAGAGTACTTCGTTTATGGTTGTAGCCATTAAAGAAAAAATTACGAAGCATCTTATGCTACTAGGAGAAGTGTTTCAGATCTATTTACTTCAATTATGGGTGATAACCAATCAAGAAAACACCACAAAGTATTTATGCTTCTATGAGAAGTTTTTCTGATTAAATACTTCATTTATGGGTGATAACCATTAAAGAAAACACTACAAATCATCTTATTCTACTATGAGAAGTGTTTCTGATCAGAGTACTTCCTTTATGAGTGGTAACCTTTCAAGAAAACTCCACAATGCATCATATTACTACGAGAAGAGTTTCTTCTTCGAGTACTTATTTTAAGTGTTGCAGCAATTCACCAAAACACCACGAAAAAGCATAGAATACTACTCTATGTGCTTAATGCCCGACTACTTACTTTCTGAGTGATTCTGATAAGAGTACTTCATTTATGGTGGTAACCATTAAAGAAAACCCCACAAAACATCTTATGCTACTACGAGAAGTGTTTCAGATCCGTTTATTTCATTTATGGGTGGTAACCATTCAAGAAAACAACACAAAGCATCTTATACTACTACAAGAATTGCTTTAGAACGAATTACTTTGTTTATTAGTGGTAACGTTTCAAGAAAATCCCACAAAGTATCATATCATACTATGAGAAGTGTTTGTTCTTCGGATAATTCAATTAAGGGTTTAGGGTTTAAGAAAACTCCACAATGCATCATATCTTACTACTAGAAGAGTTTCTTCTTCAAGTACTTATTTTAGTGTTGTAACCGTTCTCCAAAATACCATGAAGAAGCATAGAATACTACTCTATGTGCTCCATGTCTGAGTTCTTAATTTATGAGTGATTCTAATCAGAGTACTTAATTTATGGGTGATAACCATTAAAGAAAACACTACAAAGCATCTTATCCTACTATGAGAAGTGGTTCAGACCCGGTTACTACATTTATGGGTGGTAACCATTAAAGAAAATACCACAAAGCATCTTATGCTTCTATGAGAAGAGTTTCTGATCATATTACTTTATTTATGGATGGTAAACAATAGAGAAAACACCATAAAGCATTTTATTCTTCTATAAGAAGTGTTTCTGATCAAACATCTATAATTATGGGTGGTAACTGATGGCGATCAAATCATGGTAGCTCTACAAGTGAATGACCATGATCAAGAAAGCATGTTTTGGACCAGTTCCCAGTTGGAAGATCCAGGCCCAAGTCAGATTTGCAATTAATTCCTGAAACAGCTTTCTGGACAGATTTAGAACGGGCCAGTATTTTGGGCATAACTTTCTCATACGGGCTTCTAATTAAGTCATTCAAAATTCTGTGGAAAGCTGATGAAATGGGCTACAACTTTTTTGTTTTGAGTATCTTCAGATTCCAGACGCTCTATGTCATAATTGCGTGTGAATTGGACATGGTCATTGAAAGGTCATCATGTCATTAGTTTTAATTGTTTTCTTGAGTCTTGTAGCAACTTCTAGGAGTTTCAGGAGTCTCTTGAGTTTCTATAGGAGTTATTAATTATGTCTTTTGAGTATCCATAAGTATTTAAGGGTGTTTTAATTATCTAAGAAGTTTCTAGAGTTGTAAGGTGGCTATATAAAGCCCTCTAGTAGAATGTAAGAGGACAAGTTGTTGAATATTATCAAAAGTTTATCTTGAGTTGAGTTTATCTCCCTTTTTTATCCTGTCGTGAGTTGAGAGTATCCTCCAGTTGTGATTTTATCGTTGAACATGTGCGTGTCCTTGGGCAATTCTAGCTCGAACGCTATCAGTTGGTATCAGAGCTGCAGGCGAAGGATGGTGCGACGTAGTGCTCGTATCAATCCTCCTGGAGGAGACCAGCGAGACGATCGAGATATTGAGTTGAACGAGTTGAGGCAGCATGTGCAACAACTCCGCGAGCGTCTAGCGCGCATGGAGGTCACTGGGCACAACCGCAATGATTCCTATCGCAGATGCTTTGAGTAGACGACATTCCTTGCTGTCCACAATGAAGGTAAGTGTTCCAGGTTGAATGTGCAAAAGGACCATACAAAGAATTTGTGGTAAAGAATGAGTATCTCTTCTATGGCAACCGTTTGTGCATACCAAATTGTTCTTTGCGATGGCAGATCATTAAAGAGGTTCATGATGGTGGGTTAAGTGGTCACTTTGGGCGAGATAAAATCGTTGCTCTACTTCAAGACCGTTTTTATTGGCCAAAGATGACGAAGGATGTGAACCATTACATTTTGAGGTGTCGTACTTGCCATCTAGCGAAAACCAAATCCCAAAATTCTGGACTTTACACTCCACTTCCAGTACCAATTGCACCATGGGAAGATGTGAGTATGGATTTTTTTTATGGGATTACCCCGAACTCAACGCAGCAAAGATTCAATCATGGTGGTGGTTGATCGCTTCTCTAAAATGGCGCACTTTGTTCCTTGTGCAAAAACCATGGATGCCACTCACATAGCAGAGCTTTATTTTAAGGAGATAGTGAAGTTGCATGGCATTCCAAAAGCCATCACATCTGACAGAGATCCAAAATTTGTTGGACATTTATGGAGAACTCTTTGGCGCAAGATGGAAACAAAACTGCAGTTTAGTTCATCATATCATTGACAAACTGAAATTGTGAATCGCAGTTTGGGCAATCTGTTGAGAAGTTTGGTGGGTGAAAATATACGTCAATGGGACCTTGTTCTGCCTCAAGCTGAATTTGCTTACAACAGGCCCAATAGCAAGACAACTGGTAAAAGCCCATTTCAAGTGGTGTATGGATGCAACCCGAAGTCTCCTATTGATCTTGTGTCATTGCCAACCAGTCAGAGCTATAGTGCATATCCAGATGAGCGTGCTAAAGCTATTAAAGACTTGCATGAACAAGTTAGGAAGAAGATTGAAAAATAAAATCAGAAGTATGAGAGGCAAGCCAACAAGCATCGTCGGGCTGTAATTTTTCAAGAAGGAGATCTTGTTTGGGTGCATTTGAGCAAGGAGAAGTTTCCACCCGATCGCCATGCAAAGCTCAAACAACGTGGTGATGGGCCATTCAAAATTCTACAACGCATAGGTGACAATGCGTATAAAGTGGAACTACCAGGAGATTATGGAGTTTCAGCTACATTCAATGTGAAGGATCTTTCAACATATCATGGCGAACATGAGCCGAACTCGTGGACGAGTTCTTTTCAACCAGGGGAGAATGATGGCGATCAAATCATGGTAGCTCTACAAGTGAATGACCATGATCAAGAAAGCATGTTTTGGACCAATTCCCAGTTGGAAGATCCAGGCCCAAGTCAGATTTGCAATTAATTCTCGAAACAGCTTTCTGGACAGATTCAGAACGGGCCAGTATTTTGGGCATAACTTTCTCATACGGGCTCCAAATTAAGTCATTCAAAATTCTGTGGAAAGCTGATGAAATGGGCTACAACTTTTGTGTTTTGAGTTTCTTCAGATTCCAGACGCTTTATGTCATAATTGCGTGTGAATTGGACATGGTCATTGAAAGTTCATCATGTCATTAGCTTTAATTGTTTTCTTGAGTCTTGTAGCAACTTCTAGGAGTTTCAGGAGTCTCTTGAGTTTCTATAGGAGTTATTAATTATGTCTTTTGAGTATCCATAAGTATTTAAGGGTGTTTTAATTATCTAAGAAGTTTCTAGAGTTGTAAGGTGGCTATATAAAGCCCTCTAGTAGAATGTAAGAGGACAAGTTGTTGAATATTATCAAAAAGTTTATCTTGAGTTGAGTTTATCTCCTCTTTTATCGTGCTGTGAGTTAAGACTATCCTCCAGTTGTGATTTTATCGTTGAACGTGTGCGTGTCCTTGGGCAATTCTAGCTCGAACGCTATCAGTAACCATTAAAGAAAACATCACAAAGCATCTTATACTTCTAAGAGAAGTGTTTCTGATCAGAGTATTTCATTTATGGGTGGTAACCATTAAAGAAAATACCACAAAATATTTTATCCTACTATGAGAAGCGTTTCAGACCATATTACTTCATTTATGGATGGAAACCATTCAAGAAAATATCACAAAGCATCTTATGCTTCTATGAGAAGTGTTTCTGATCATATTACTTCATTTATGGGTGATAATCATTAAAGACACCACAAAAAATATCTTATCTAGGAGAAGTTTTTCTTATCAGAGTACGTTCTTTATGAGTGGTAACCTTTCAAGAAAACATCGCAACGCATCATATCTTACTACGAGAAGAGTTTCTTTTTCAAGTACTTCATTTCAGTGTTGTAACCATTCACCAAAACACCACGAAGAAGCATAGAATACTACTCTATGTGCTTGATGTTTGAGTACTTAATTTCTGAGTGGTTCTGATTAGAATACTTCATTTATGGGTGGTAACCATGACAGAAAACACCACAAAATATCTTATGCTACTACGAGAAGTGTTTCAGATCTGTTTACATCATTTATGAGTGATAACCATTCAAAAAATACCACAAAGCACTTGTGATTCTATGAGAAGTGTTTCTGATCAGAGTACTTCATTTATGGGTGATAATCATTAAAGAAAACACAACAAATCATTTTATCCTACTATGAGAAGTGTTTCTGATTATAGTATTTCCTTTATGAGTTGTAACCTTTCAAGAAAACTCCACAATGCATCATATATTACTAGGAGAAGAGTTTCTTCTTCGAGTACTTCTTTTAAGTGTTGTAATCTTTCTCCAAAACACCACGAAGAAGTATAGAATACTACTCAATGTAATTCATATCCGAGTACTTAATTTATGAGTGATTCTGATGAGAGTACTTTATTTATGGGTGGTAACCATTTAACAAAACACCACAAAGCATCTTTATAAAAAAAATGCTTCTATGAGAAGTATTTCTGATCAGAGTTCTTCATTTATGGGTGGTAAACATTCAAGAAAACACCACAAAGCATCTTATCCTTCTATGAGAAGTGTTTATGATCATATTACTTCATTTATGGGTGGTAACCATTAAAGAAAACACCACAAATCATCTTATATATGAGAACTATTTCTGATCAGAGTACTTTCTTTATGAGTGGTAACATTTCATGAAAACTTCACAATGCATCATATCTTACAACGAGAAGAGTTTCTTCTTCGAGTACTTCATTTCACTGTTATAAACACTCACCAAAACACCACGAAAAAGCATAGAATACTACTCTATGTGCTTGATGTCTGAGTACTTAATTTTTGAATGGTTCTAATTAGAGTACTTCGTTTATGGGTCGTAACCATTAAAGAAAATACCATGAAGCATCTTATGCTACTACGAGAAGTGTTTCAGATCTGTTTACTTCATTTATCGGTGATAACCATTCAAAAAATACCACAAAGCACTAATGCTTCTATGAGAAATGTTTCTGATCAGAGTACTTCATTTATGGGTGATAACCATTAAAGAAAACACAACAAATCATTTTATCCTACTATGAGAAGTGTTTCTGATCATTGTACTTCATTTATGAGTTGTAAACTTTCAAGTAAACTTCACAATGCATCATATTTTACTACGAGAAGAGTTTCTTCTTCGAGTACTTCTTTTAAATGTTGTAACCATTCCCCAAAACATCACAAAGAAGTGTGGTAACCATTAAACAAAACACCACAAAGCATCTTATGCTTCTATGAAAAGTGTTTCTGATCAGAGTACTACATCTATGGGTGGAAACCATTAAAGAAAACACCACAAAGCATCTTATCATAGTCTCAGAAGTGTTTCAGATCCGATTACATCATTTATGGGTGGTAACCATTCAAGAAAACACCACAAAACATCTTATGCTTCTATGTGATGTGTTTCTTATCATATTACTTCATTTATGAGTGGTAATCATTAAAGGAAACACCACAAATAATCCTATCTATGTGAACTTTTTTTATCAAAGTACTTTCTTATGAGTGGTATCTTTAAAGAAAACTCCACAATGCATCATATCTTACTACGAGAAGAGTTTCCACTTCGAGTACTTCATTTATGTGCTGTAACCATTCACCAAAACACCACGAAGAAGCATAGAATACTAATCTATGTGCTAGATGTCCGAGTAATTAATTTCAGAGTGGTTCTGATTAGAGTACTTCGTTTATGGTTGTAGCCATTAAAGAAAAAATTACGAAGCATCTTATGCTACTAGGAGAAGTGTTTCAGATCTATTTACTTCAATTATGGGTGATAACCAATCAAGAAAACACCACAAAGTATTTATGCTTCTATGAGAAGTTTTTCTGATTAAATACTTCATTTATGGGTGATAACCATTAAAGAAAACACTACAAATCATCTTATTCTACTATGAGAAGTGTTTCTGATCAGAGTACTTCCTTTATGAGTGGTAACCTTTCAAGAAAACTCCACAATGCATCATATTACTACGAGAAGAGTTTCTTCTTCGAGTACTTATTTTAAGTGTTGCAGCCATTCACCAAAACACCACGAAAAAGCATAGAATACTACTCTATGTGCTTAATGCCCGACTACTTACTTTCTGAGTGATTCTGATAAGAGTACTTCATTTATGGTGGTAACCATTAAAGAAAACCCCACAAAACATCTTATGCTACTACGAGAAGTGTTTCAGATCCGTTTATTTCATTTATGGGTGGTAACCATTCAAGAAAACAACACAAAGCATCTTATACTACTACAAGAATTGCTTTAGAACGAATTACTTTGTTTATTAGTGGTAACGTTTCAAGAAAATCCCACAAAGTATCATATCATACTATGAGAAGTGTTTGTTCTTCGGATAATTCAATTAAGGGTTTAGGGTTTAAGAAAACTCCACAATGCATCATATCTTACTACTAGAAGAGTTTCTTCTTCAAGTACTTATTTTAGTGTTGTAACCGTTCTCCAAAATACCATGAAGAAGCATAGAATACTACTCTATGTGCTCCATGTCTGAGTTCTTAATTTATGAGTGATTCTAATCAGAGTACTTAATTTATGGGTGATAACCATTAAAGAAAACACTACAAAGCATCTTATCCTACTATGAGAAGTGGTTCAGACCCGGTTACTACATTTATGGGTGGTAACCATTAAAGAAAATACCACAAAGCATCTTATGCTTCTATGAGAAGAGTTTCTGATCATATTACTTTATTTATGGATGGTAAACAATAGAGAAAACACCATAAAGCATTTTATTCTTCTATAAGAAGTGTTTCTGATCAAACATCTATAATTATGGGTGGTAACTGATGGCGATCAAATCATGGTAGCTCTACAAGTGAATGACCATGATCAAGAAAGCATGTTTTGGACCAGTTCCCAGTTGGAAGATCCAGGCCCAAGTCAGATTTGCAATTAATTCCTGAAACAGCTTTCTGGACAGATTTAGAACGGGCCAGTATTTTGGGCATAACTTTCTCATACGGGCTTCTAATTAAGTCATTCAAAATTCTGTGGAAAGCTGATGAAATGGGCTACAACTTTTTTGTTTTGAGTATCTTCAGATTCCAGACGCTCTATGTCATAATTGCGTGTGAATTGGACATGGTCATTGAAAGGTCATCATGTCATTAGTTTTAATTGTTTTCTTGAGTCTTGTAGCAACTTCTAGGAGTTTCAGGAGTCTCTTGAGTTTCTATAGGAGTTATTAATTATGTCTTTTGAGTATCCATAAGTATTTAAGGGTGTTTTAATTATCTAAGAAGTTTCTAGAGTTGTAAGGTGGCTATATAAAGCCCTCTAGTAGAATGTAAGAGGACAAGTTGTTGAATATTATCAAAAGTTTATCTTGAGTTGAGTTTATCTCCCTTTTTTATCCTGTCGTGAGTTGAGAGTATCCTCCAGTTGTGATTTTATCGTTGAACATGTGCGTGTCCTTGGGCAATTCTAGCTCGAACGCTATCAGTTGGTATCAGAGCTGCAGGCGAAGGATGGTGCGACGTAGTGCTCGTATCAATCCTCCTGGAGGAGACCAGCGAGACGATCGAGATATTGAGTTGAACGAGTTGAGGCAGCATGTGCAACAACTCCGCGAGCGTCTAGCGCGCATGGAGGTCACTGGGCACAACCGCAATGATTCCTATCGCAGATGCTTTGAGTAGACGACATTCCTTGCTGTCCACAATGAAGGTAAGTGTTCCAGGTTGAATGTGCAAAAGGACCATACAAAGAATTTGTGGTAAAGAATGAGTATCTCTTCTATGGCAACCGTTTGTGCATACCAAATTGTTCTTTGCGATGGCAGATCATTAAAGAGGTTCATGATGGTGGGTTAAGTGGTCACTTTGGGCGAGATAAAATCGTTGCTCTACTTCAAGACCGTTTTTATTGGCCAAAGATGACGAAGGATGTGAACCATTACATTTTGAGGTGTCGTACTTGCCATCTAGCGAAAACCAAATCCCAAAATTCTGGACTTTACACTCCACTTCCAGTACCAATTGCACCATGGGAAGATGTGAGTATGGATTTTTTTTATGGGATTACCCCGAACTCAACGCAGCAAAGATTCAATCATGGTGGTGGTTGATCGCTTCTCTAAAATGGCGCACTTTGTTCCTTGTGCAAAAACCATGGATGCCACTCACATAGCAGAGCTTTATTTTAAGGAGATAGTGAAGTTGCATGGCATTCCAAAAGCCATCACATCTGACAGAGATCCAAAATTTGTTGGACATTTATGGAGAACTCTTTGGCGCAAGATGGAAACAAAACTGCAGTTTAGTTCATCATATCATTGACAAACTGAAATTGTGAATCGCAGTTTGGGCAATCTGTTGAGAAGTTTGGTGGGTGAAAATATACGTCAATGGGACCTTGTTCTGCCTCAAGCTGAATTTGCTTACAACAGGCCCAATAGCAAGACAACTGGTAAAAGCCCATTTCAAGTGGTGTATGGATGCAACCCGAAGTCTCCTATTGATCTTGTGTCATTGCCAACCAGTCAGAGCTATAGTGCATATCCAGATGAGCGTGCTAAAGCTATTAAAGACTTGCATGAACAAGTTAGGAAGAAGATTGAAAAATAAAATCAGAAGTATGAGAGGCAAGCCAACAAGCATCGTCGGGCTGTAATTTTTCAAGAAGGAGATCTTGTTTGGGTGCATTTGAGCAAGGAGAAGTTTCCACCCGATCGCCATGCAAAGCTCAAACAACGTGGTGATGGGCCATTCAAAATTCTACAACGCATAGGTGACAATGCGTATAAAGTGGAACTACCAGGAGATTATGGAGTTTCAGCTACATTCAATGTGAAGGATCTTTCAACATATCATGGCGAACATGAGCCGAACTCGTGGACGAGTTCTTTTCAACCAGGGGAGAATGATGGCGATCAAATCATGGTAGCTCTACAAGTGAATGACCATGATCAAGAAAGCATGTTTTGGACCAGTTCCCAGTTGGAAGATCCAGGCCCAAGTCAGATTTGCAATTAATTCTCGAAACAGCTTTCTGGACAGATTCAGAACGGGCCAGTATTTTGGGCATAACTTTCTCATACGGGCTCCAAATTAAGTCATTCAAAATTCTGTGGAAAGCTGATGAAATGGGCTACAACTTTTGTGTTTTGAGTTTCTTCAGATTCCAGACGCTTTATGTCATAATTGCGTGTGAATTGGACATGGTCATTGAAAGTTCATCATGTCATTAGCTTTAATTGTTTTCTTGAGTCTTGTAGCAACTTCTAGGAGTTTCAGGAGTCTCTTGAGTTTCTATAGGAGTTATTAATTATGTCTTTTGAGTATCCATAAGTATTTAAGGGTGTTTTAATTATCTAAGAAGTTTCTAGAGTTGTAAGGTGGCTATATAAAGCCCTCTAGTAGAATGTAAGAGGACAAGTTGTTGAATATTATCAAAAAGTTTATCTTGAGTTGAGTTTATCTCCTCTTTTATCGTGCTGTGAGTTAAGACTATCCTCCAGTTGTGATTTTATCGTTGAACGTGTGCGTGTCCTTGGGCAATTCTAGCTCGAACGCTATCAGTAACCATTAAAGAAAACATCACAAAGCATCTTATACTTCTAAGAGAAGTGTTTCTGATCAGAGTATTTCATTTATGGGTGGTAACCATTAAAGAAAATACCACAAAATATTTTATCCTACTATGAGAAGCGTTTCAGACCATATTACTTCATTTATGGATGGAAACCATTCAAGAAAATATCACAAAGCATCTTATGCTTCTATGAGAAGTGTTTCTGATCATATTACTTCATTTATGGGTGATAATCATTAAAGACACCACAAAAAATATCTTATCTAGGAGAAGTTTTTCTTATCAGAGTACGTTCTTTATGAGTGGTAACCTTTCAAGAAAACATCGCAACGCATCATATCTTACTACGAGAAGAGTTTCTTTTTCAAGTACTTCATTTCAGTGTTGTAACCATTCACCAAAACACCACGAAGAAGCATAGAATACTACTCTATGTGCTTGATGTTTGAGTACTTAATTTCTGAGTGGTTCTGATTAGAATACTTCATTTATGGGTGGTAACCATGACAGAAAACACCACAAAATATCTTATGCTACTACGAGAAGTGTTTCAGATCTGTTTACATCATTTATGAGTGATAACCATTCAAAAAATACCACAAAGCACTTGTGATTCTATGAGAAGTGTTTCTGATCAGAGTACTTCATTTATGGGTGATAATCATTAAAGAAAACACAACAAATCATTTTATCCTACTATGAGAAGTGTTTCTGATTATAGTATTTCCTTTATGAGTTGTAACCTTTCAAGAAAACTCCACAATGCATCATATATTACTAGGAGAAGAGTTTCTTCTTCGAGTACTTCTTTTAAGTGTTGTAATCTTTCTCCAAAACACCACGAAGAAGTATAGAATACTACTCAATGTAATTCATATCCGAGTACTTAATTTATGAGTGATTCTGATGAGAGTACTTTATTTATGGGTGGTAACCATTTAACAAAACACCACAAAGCATCTTTATAAAAAAAATGCTTCTATGAGAAGTATTTCTGATCAGAGTTCTTCATTTATGGGTGGTAACCATTAAAGAAAACACCACAAAGCATCTTATCCTACTATGGAAAGTGTTTCAGATCCGATTACTTCATTTATGGGTGATAAAAATTCAAAAAAACACCACATAGCATCTTATGCTTCTATGACAAGTGTTTCTGATCAGAGTACTTCATTTATGGGTGGTACTATTAAATAAAACATCACAAAGCATCTTATACTACTACAAGAAGTATTTTAGAACGAATTACTTCGTTTATTAGTGGTTACATTCAAGAATCCCCACAAAGCTTCATTGCATATTACCAGAAGTGTTTGTTCTTCGAATACTTCAATTAAGGGTTTAGGGTTTAGGATTTAGGGATTAAAGTTTAGAGTTTAGGATTTAGGGATTAAGGTGCAGGGATTTGGGATTAGAGTTTAGAGTTTAGGATTTAGAATTTAGCAGTGTAAGATCTTGAATCTTGCAACTGAAGTTGGATCTACATTTGCAGTCAAAGTATTCATGTTAGAACATCAACATTGATAATTATTTTATAATTATTTAATTTGATGTGATAATTATTATTTTAATTGTTGAATTGTAAATGAATTGCTAATTAAGCAAATTTATTTAATAAGAATTTATTGTTTAAGTGACATACAGACAAAATAATTAAACAATATTTTTTCTCTTTAATTTATAATTATTAACAGATTGCTGAAATGAAGTGTTTAGCAATTTATGAATCTTCTTAATTGCTAAAAATGATAACTTGACTGTTTAGCAATTAAAATGAATTGCTAAATGTAGATGCTCTAAGAACATCTCCAACAGTAATTGCTTATGAATTGCTTATGCAAATATGTCAATTGTTTTGTAATTACTAAATTATATGTCTATTGCTTATTTAACAATTATGAGAAAAAAATTGCTTATTTAGCAATTATGACTATTCTTTTTGTGAAGATGAGTTGATCAAATGTTTAATTATTATTGATCAAGTGTTTAATTCTTAATTATTTGCTTGATTGTACCAATGTAAGAATTGATTGTTTAATTTCTAAAATTTGTACAATTATTATTTAACAATTAATTTCAATTGTTGTATCGGAGATACTCTTATATGCTGCCTTTTAACCAAATAAGCGCAACCAATCAGGGGCTAGCGAAGCGAACTATTCCCCTTCATGAACAACATGATTGCAGATTAAATACAGCTTCTCGCGTAACTTTTTCTAGGCACTCACAATTCACAAATGTACAAACATTAACATGTGGGCCCAAAAAATAATCTTACCCCGCTAGCCATCAGAGTGAAATCTCCGTGATAAATAAAGGCCCTGATCCAAAATCTTTTCATTATTACCCTTTTCTTTCCCAGAAATACAAAAATCTCGCAAAAAATGGTGGCGCGTCTCATTTATTTTCTTCAATGAATTCTCTATATTCCTTCTTCATTTTAACACCCGATACAGTCCTGCATGCAAACCCCAGAATATTAATATGTGCTCAATAGCAGCGAAACCAAATAAATGGGTAATGTAATTGAACGAACAAAACCCAAGAAAAAAATATATTTCATGCCTGTGTATAGCATGTAAAAACTATTAAAAAAAAAGTTATCCTCCTTCCCTATTCTGCACGTGATTTTAAAATACCCAAAATGACCCTTTTCAACATGAAAATAAGAGCACCTTTTCTTTTTATTGAAGGCCTTCTTTGTATTAAAGGCCGGGTCCGGTGTCATAAGAAGTTAAGAACACAAATATAACATATACATACAAGGTTTGCAAGGTACCCAGGAGGATATTACAGGATTTTGCAAGGCAAACAAGGAAACTTTTTTATCTCATTCCTTGCAATCATTGCTCCTTTTTCTTCAGGAAATTTACGAATAAAAGCAAAGAGAAAATGAGGATAGAGGGGTACTTCAGATACTCATGAAGGATGTTGTGGGAAAAGATGGCAATTGGGAAATATTTCTCATGCATGTAGTAGCGATGAAAAAGATGTTCGAGATTAAAGAGGGGCATCTAAAAAAAATGCCCATCTCTAGTGTCTGATCTAACCTGAGCATGTCTTTGTTCTTAAAAAATTGCACGCAGGGCGTCCCCATAATCCCTGCAGCCTCTGCTATTTCAGGATCTTCTTCAATATCGATTTCCACAAAATGGACGTTCTCGTCAAATTCATCTATTACCTGTCAGAAACAGTTCCAAATAAAAAAAGGATGACTCATGTTATAGTTAACTTATTTCTCAAATGTTGTTAATGCCCAACAAAAACCTTAAATATCATGTATTTTTAACACTTCATTGGAAAGACAGTTTTGATCACCGGAGGATTGGTCACCCCAGACTTCCCCTCAACAGCGAGAAGATGCCACACAGCACTGGTAGTTCTGGAAGACTCTTACTTTGGACTCTTTCCGAAAGGCAATTGGGAAAACAAGGAAATTATAGGATTTATTGCTAGGTTAAATGTCAGGTTGACACCCAAATACAACACAGGTTGATAATTCCAAGCATACTCAGGATTACTTCTATTAGCAACAAATCTTATCTATTATCTCCAGTTAAAGCTATTTCAATCAGTAGCAAGCATCTGATGGCTAGGGACTGGAGGGTTGCAATTCTTGGCAGGTCAAGATACTTTTGACAAAGAACAAAAATACTCTAAACTAAGAAACAAACTAAAAGGCATAATGAAAATGCTTTGGCTCATCAGGCGCAATTTTACCCTGGCTTGTCCACCATTATACCATTTAGCTGAGACCTAACCCAACTTTGTGTAAATTTGTATATGATCGACATAGCCAGTCCCAAGCCTAGATGATGAGAGTTGTGATAGGCTTGGCAAGCCAACCTAAAAATTCAGCCAATCTTATATGGAAATAAAATCCGATATGGACTTCATTTCTAGCCTACCCAACTTGTTTGGGACAAAAGGCTCTGTCGTTTTTGTAAGAAACAAACCAAAAGATAGCAAACTTACTGCTCAGAAAATTTCAGGTCTAGCAAATATAAATAAGATATTAATCAAGAAAAGAAAAGGCAGATGACAAACCTTGCTCAGAATTGGTTTAAGGGTTCTACATGGACCGCATGTAGGGGAAGTATAGAGTACACACACGAGCCTCGGGCTTTCATGGTACAATTTCCTGAGAGCATACTGTACAGAAGTAAAAAGAGAAAAAAAAAATCAGATAGTAATGAATTAGGCAGATTCAATTAAACGCATGCGGATTTGTCATTACTCTGTAAAGCCTCTCTTTCCAAAAACAAATTCTAGTCAAGTACCAAGTAAAAGGTTACAAGCTAATGAAAATGCTTTGCTCGATATTGGGATCGATGCTACAGAGTGATGACGAGATTGATGAAGATGTTAGCCATAGAATAAAAGCGAGTTGGATAAAATGACGACAAACATCTGGCTTCCTATGGACAAAAAGGTCCCACAGAGGTTGAAAGGTAAGTTCTATAGGACGACGATCAGACCTGCAATGCTATATGGAGCAGAATGTTGGGTCACTAAAGGGCAACACATACAAAAGATGAGTGTGGCAAAGATGTGTATGTTGCGGTGGATATGTGGACATACGCAAAAGGATCGCATTAGAAATGACGATATATGTGACAAGATAGTGGAGTTGCACCGATTGAAGAAAAACTTGTTCAGTATCGTTTGAGATGGTATGGACATATCCAACGAAGACCTTCTGATGCACCGGTACGTAGTGAAGTTTTAAGTCGCGTCAAAACACGATAAGAGATAAGTGTCGACCGAGATTGACATAGGATGAAGTTGTAAAAAGGAACTTAAATGTCTGAAATGTCTCTAAAAAGTTGGTGTTAGACAGGAGTGCAGGAAGTCAGCGATCCACATATCAGAATCATGACAAGCTAAAATTTAGTAGTGGTATAATTATAGTTCAAGATTAACGACGTAGGCTACTAGTATGATTTGTAGAATAGTTTATTATTATTATTAATATTATTATCATTATTATTAGTATTAGTAGTAGTATCATTACTATATTTTTATTTTTACTATTATTTTACTATTTATTATATTATTATTATTATTATTTATATTTATATTTTGATTTTTCATTTCATATTGAGTTTCATCTCTAACCTACCCCAATTTATTTAAAAATAAAGGCTTTGTTGTTGTTGTTGTTGTTATTGTTGTTGTTTAATCAATTTTCTTAAGCAGTTGATCTAAACTATAATTTGCATAGGGGTATATATGAAACTAGTATTAAAAAGAGATTTGTAAGTTACTTGAAACTAGCAACAATTTACTAATTAGGTTATTTGTTTGTGTCCATATCTAAATTTATAAATAAATTATTTGTATTTGTATATGTTCCATATGTGAAAAATAATGCAGATAGGGAAAATGATTTGGTTTTGAATTTCAAACTAATTTAGAAAATAACATAGATGCTACAAGTAGATCGTGTGAAAATTGGAAAACTAATTTCATATGTGCATCCCAAATTATAATTTCCTCTTTTTCACTTTTATTAAAATACCCTTATATTTTATACACTTGCAATCTATTATTATGGATATCAACTGATATATGCATGTGCTTTTATCAACTTCTTATTCAAATTTTTTATTTTATAATTCAATTTTATGTTGTTAGTTACATATTCGATAATCCTTTTCATATCCATATCCGTCTAATATCCGTATTTGAATTCATATACACTTGACATAAATACGAATATGGATATGGTTTTAACACTATCGTTCCGAATCCATTTTCTTTACATCGCTATTTCCCTATTGTCAGTTACCATTCAAAATTTTGGCAATTTCTCACACAAGTTTCAATTATTTTCCTTAAATCTGTAATATGAGAGAAACCTAATACACAATTTGCAAATATAGAACATTATGCACTCATATAGACTAGTTTTATCCAAGTCATGCATCCGTTCTAATTTGCAATGAATTTATTGGTGCTCTCACAATTTCACGCTCCCCATGCAAACAGAACTACTATGGCATCTTCATTGTTCTGACCAGTACGTCTTATCCCTTGTGGATGGTGTCCTTTTATATCCTTTACATTTGATTCTGTAAGGAAGTCGGAAGCACGAGAACAAATTGGAGAATCTGATAATGAGTCATCAAGCCTCAAAAAAAGGCAAAAATAAGGGGGACACTTACGCCCAAAATACAAGTTACTATCATTGGCTTTTATTCACCTTGTATTAGGTATTATTTGCACCACTTGTTATAATTTTCAAAAAGCAAATCACCAAAAAGCACAAAAGCTGCATTAATATCAAAACTAGTAATCTAGCTTTGGCTATGTAAGCACTGTACCTGGCCTTTGTGTTTGGTACGAGAAATATCAAATCCCATCTCAACATCTCTCTCTGAGCTCTCTTTCTTGCTTTCTTCATTGACGGGCTATGCAATTAAAAAAAATAATAATAAATAATATAGTTTAAAACGTTAATAGAAATGAGTATACATGTTCCATGCAACCACTTAACATATGATTCCATATGTTTGGGTATTGCTCAAGTCTTCATCTATTTAATTTGCTTTCCTTTCCAGTACAAAGGGATCCCAGACTTAAATAATGAATATCAAAATATTAATTTCATCGTATCTAGGACTGGGATTGCTTATTCCAGCACTAAGTTTCACCATAGCTAAAGGAAAGACATGAAACAAAAACATGCGCACAAGTAAAAAGCAGTAATCAACCCCTTAAGCACATTTAAACATGTATTACAAACACAGGAAATATGAGCTGCCTTGTAAACACGCAATTAAGGCAACTGCTGCTGCACCAAGTTTGTCAATACTACAACTGTCTTGCTTGGACTTGCATTGTATGTTGAGGCCAGGAGGTTCTTAGTTTTCCTATACAAGCTTTCTTCCTAACCTTTTCAGTACAGCACATTTCTTATGTGGGAGATTGATGTTTTTTTGTGAGAGAAACTAAAAGATAAATTCTAGAGTGAAATAAGCATATGAGATCATGTAATCTCTATCCTCAAGTAAAAATTTCTTGGTAGGTTGCCTATTAGCTGTGTTGGTATCAGAACCACTTGTTTCTGGTACTTCCTGCACTTTGCTCTTTTCCTTTTCCATGTCCTGACTTTCTTAATTTAAGTTTCTTGTATGACTCTTTCCTAACAAAACCAAGATAGACCAGTCTGGTTTGCTAACCAGGATGGATCCCAGACACATGATACAGGTCATGCCTGTCCTTAACCAGATAGGCATGGACCATGAAACAGGAAAGACAAGACTAATTCAATTGATGAGTGAAATAGCTAATAATAAAGAAACACCTCTGTTGTCTCAGCATTGAAGACTAAGTTACTTCATTCATCCAAATAAAAGAGTGCATAAAAAGCAATTTACTTGATGAAATTCAATTAGGAGGTTGTTCGAAACCAAATATCTTTCGACGGACAAAGCAGCAATGCATCCTGAACCAGCTGCAGTTATCGCCTGTCTCCACTCATAATCCTATCATTTAGTATGAAAAATAAAATAAAAAATTATGACACCTGATTTCAAGGATTGCAATCTTATACAGATGCCAACAGTCAAGTGGTCCTAACTTAACAAAACCAACCCACATTTAACTCTCAATTGTACAATTAAACTATGTTTAGCCAATTTTACCTCAGCTATCCCAGTACATCTCAAGATTTATTTGACATACATTCAGAATTTACATGAGCTATGCAATTGACCATTAAATTAAGCCAATTCCTCTGTTACCCTTGACGCCCGAACGTCATCCATTTAGATCATAAAAAAGCTGATTTCCACAACTAACAATTTACCAATGTGCTCAAATCAACCTCAAATTGCATTCTAAAACTAATTCTCCATCAATATACCCTCCAAACAAGCAAAAAGTAATCTCGATACGTCTAAACTATAGATTATCATAAGTTCACTATGTGCAACTGCTCACCAATCCAATAGCCATCCTGTGAATAGTTAAGTCTGGACCCAACATACATTAGTTAAATACACCAACATGCCGAAATTCAATTTAGCCGATATTCAATATGACTGAAGAACCAAAATTACCCTTACGACTACTGCCATGTTTTGGATTAAGCAAATTTTGCCTTATATGTTGATAAACCCCTAGTTCCAACCCAATATGACATCAACTTTGTCCTGAATCATGCAATGAATACCAACTATCAAGTACTACTAGCAGTAAAGTTTAGGATTGGATGATGAACCCTGCAATTAGTCTCAATTCTCTTAATATGATTCAAATTCCAAATCGACCAATCTTATAACAGTTCTCGACGGAATGGAGAACAAAGTTAAATCAATCCAAAGCAACAAAATTACAACAACAACAAAGCAACAAAATTAACCCAAAAAAATAAATGGCAAAGAACTTGTCAAGGCGCAACAAAATTAACCAAAAAAATGGCAAATAACTTGCCAAGGTGCAACAATGTTACCATGCGGCCAGCCAGGGTCCACTTCATACAGTATGAACATGTGACAAGCAACAATGTTACCATGCGGCCAGCCAGGGTCCACTTCATACAGTATGAACATGTGACAATTTGAATCTTAACCAAACATCTGTTTGGCAAAACAAGGAATGGCAACATAAGAGCGCAATTTATAATAGTAAAAGTAGAAGTGTGATTTTAGAAGAGCGGTAGAAGAATGTTATTCTTGATTATTCGGAAGAGCGAAATTGTCGTTTGGCAAATATTAATTTGAATAGTAGAAATGTTGATAATTATGATAATAATAATGATGATGATATAATATAAATGATAACAATAATATAATAAGTTATATAATAATATGCATTATTTTCTAAATAAATAAAAATAATAATATTGATGTAATAACAATAATAATAATATAACAATAATAACAACAATAATACCTACTAATAACATAATAGTTATTAATGATAATATAAGAAAAAATATAATAATTATAATGATATTATTATTTTAAAATAATAAAATAATAATAATAAAGTAACGATATAATATAATATAAGAATAGTAGTAACAATAGTAATAAAAACTAAATAATAGAATAAAATATTAATAATTATTAAATATAATACAACATAATAAAATAATAATGATAATTATAGCAATAATAATAACAAAAGTATAATAATAATAATATGCATTTTTTTTAAATAATAAAATAATTATAATAATTAATAGTAATTATTAATATAATGTTAATAATAAAGATAATATAATAATATTAACAATAATAATAAAATATATATATAATATACTAAAATATTGTTAATTACAAATATAATAGAACATAATCAAATAATATGATATTTATAGTGATAATAATAACAATAATATAAAAATATAATAATATGCATTATTTTAAAATAATAATAGGAATTAATAGTAATTATTAATATTATTTTTATAATAAAGATATAATAATAATAATAATAAAGAATAAATAATATACTAAAAATTGTTAATTACAAATATAATACAACATAATCAAATAATAATGATAATTATAGTAAAAATAATAATATAAAAATTATAATAGTATGCATTATTTTATAATAATAAAATAATAATAATATTTAATAGTAATTATTAATATTATTTTAATAATAAAGATAATATAATAGTAATAACAACAATAATAATAAAATATATATAATATACTAAAATATTGTTAATTACATTGCAAATATCATTGCTAATTTTATCGTACGTACCGGTATTATAATATTTCATCTATACGGTGGTATACCGGAATAGTCTCTTCTACCCACTGTTCTACTTTCATTTTTTGACCACCAAAATGAAAGTATCCCATGGATTATTTCGTATTGTGCCTACATGTACTGTTGTAGAGCACGGATTAGTTAGAAAAGTTACCTGAACATCACCAGCTGCAAAAACACCTTCCACTGAAGTCTTTGCTGAGCCTTCCATGACCTTTATATACCCTGCAGCATCCAATTCGACCTGTCCCTGAAACAGCTGGCTGTTTGGCATGTGGCCAATCCCGTAAAAGAGACCCTTCACATCCAAAACCAACTCCTCTCCATTGTCAGTTCGCCTAAGCAGAACACCTGACAGCTGGCCCTTTGCGTTGCTGACAACATCAACGGTTTCGGTGTTGAAGTGCACAGTGATGTTGGGGTTGTTCATTACTCTGTCAAACATTCCCCCTGTTAAACAGACATCGCCCAGGGGGTTTCAAAATTTTCTTTTGCTTCCATATGAATATAGTAGTTAAATCAGTTTGGAGGTCAATCCTTCAAATCAGCCTCTTTGGTTTGAGATCATGTCAGTCGTGCTACTTCTCTTAGCATTTATTAACTTCAGGTTCAATAGCAGAACATAATGTCTGGTAGACCCATTCTATTTTTATTTGCATTCTAGTTCAATTCTAGTTATATTGTTCTTGCATTCTATAAATGATACCCAACAGTGGCATTAATTAATAGAACTAAGGATTCATCCAATTATACCCACAAAGTGTGTTATAAGAATGTGCCGATCAGGCCAATGCCATGTACACACAAGCGACAATGCTGCAAATTGACTAACTAATCATACTAAACTGAATTGACTCACCTGTCTTGCATAGCTTTAGATGCACGTAACTGATTCTTCCGAGCAAGTAAATGGACATGACGTGCATACTTGGTCAAGTAAATAGCTTCCTCAGTTGCGGTATCTCCACCTCCAACAACTGCAAGTACTTGTCCTTTGAACAGAGGTGAGGCCCCATCACATATTGCACAGGCACTAATCCCTCTGCTCCAGAATTCATCTTCACGAGGTAATCTCAACCTCTTGGCTGTGGCTCCTGTTGCCACAATTACACTATTGCACTTAACCTAAAAAAGAACCCAAAAAATAGTTTTAAGATTTAAGATTTTGCTTTCTGTGGAATATATTTGCAGACAACCATGCAATATCAGTGACATGAGGAATTTATAGAGAATAAGCATTACTTAGTTCTATACAAAGACTTACCATGTTAAAAGTTTAACATACTACCAAGGGGTTCACATCTGGATGCGAATAACAACACGCTGAGGTTAGAAAAAAAAAAAAAAGACCATAGTAAACAGGAACTAGAGGTAGTAGAAACAAGTTCCAGCTGGTCAGATTTGGAAGAGATGTCAACCAATTTCGACAGAATATGTTGATATCAAGAAGTAAAGTTTAACCTCATGTTCACTGCTACAGATGAAAAATGAAACAAAAAAAACAATAAATACCAGACAAAGAGGTAATAGAAGCACATCCCAGTAGCCAGGGTTGGTATAGATATACACCAATTCCTATAGAAAATGCTGATATTAAAGAGTAAATTTGACCTCACGTTCACTGCTACGGATGATAAAAGGCCTTTTGTTCACATCAACAAATTCAACATCCTCATGAAAAAGCTCGGCACCCCATCTCTCAGCTTGCTTCCGCATTCTTTTTATTGCACAAAACCCACAACAACAAGAACAGAGAAAAGAGTCAGTGAAATAAGTAAAAATAACTACAGTTGTTTGCAGGATTGCCTCCACTTTAATATTACAATTTTCCCCCAGAATTTGTCTATTTGCGCAAAAAAAAATAAAACCTAGAACTATTTCTGATGGATTTATTGGTAATACACAGCCATTAGATCAAGGTGATGGAAATCTCAACTATTTCATTGCTGACAGACACTAAGATCAAGCCAGAAAAACAATGATTCAAATATGTTTGTTTAAATCGTTAAATTGATTACAATGTCATTTGGCAAGTTCTTATCATATCATCGAGGCAGAACTTAGTTATTGTTATGTTACACTTCAAGGTAATCCTAGTCAAATCAAGTAATGTTGCTAGAAAATTAACCTGTCCATTAAATCAGGCCCAGTGATTCCATCAGGAAACCCAGGAAAGTTCTCAACTTCTGTTGTGGTCATGAGTTGGCCACCTGGCACGCCTCCCATCTGGTAACCTTCAAAAACAAGGGGTTTCAAGTTGGCACGTGCTGCGTATATGGCCGCGGTGTAACCAGCCGGACCCGACCCGATTATAACTAGGTTCTCCACCCCTGTATAACCAACTACAGAAGATAGAAATAAAGCTTTTATGTTAATCAACAAATAGAAAATGCATTTGTAAATTTTGAAAATAACTCTGAGCAAACGTTGCCAGTACGTCACACTTGACCTTTCGTTTCTATTTTCTTTTTCTTTCCAGATAACCATCTCGTATTCCATTTTCACCTCTTCTTTCTTGATGTGAAGCAGTATCCTCTTAGGTATTTTCCCTTTATTACAATTTTACTCTAATTGGCAAAAACAACACCTATTGCCGGATTATTATGCATGAAAAGCGACACAAATCCTCTAAGAAAAGAAAACAGTGGAAGGAGGGGGAAGAGATTGAGAGCAGAGCTCATACCAGCATCGGAAGAAGAAGAAACCGAATCCTCAATTGCAGAGGCGCGGGTCCCAACTGTCAGTGACCTCGTTGCGCTGCCTCGCACTGATAACAGCCTTCCAGAGCCGGATGTCGTCGTTCCTGCGGCGCCGATACTCCGACGGCCGAAAAAGGTAAGATGTCGTTGCGCGGCGGCGGGAGAGGGTGGCGCCGCCATCCCTATCCGAAGCACTTCCATTTCAACCCACCTTAACGAACTGTCTTCTTCTCTCTATCTACCTGCGATTCGATAGAGAGAGAGGAAGAGAAGGTGAAGAGTTCTTAGGAGAAAGGATTTATTGCTGGAGATGGAAGGCCGCTGGTCGATTATCCAAAAAGAGTGGTTTCGTTTCCACTTTCCAGTGTTTAAGTGCCTTTTTCCTGGGATTGCGCATTTCATTTATTCCAAGTGGCAAACGGTCAGTTGCGTCCGTCCGAACAAATCCTGGCAAAATAAAATGCCTTTAACAACAAAGCCTGTAGTACCAAATAAATTAGACTAGAATGAAACAATGGGTCGTTTGACAAATCAAGAAATAACGTTAGAAGAGTGGAGTTAGAATAGTAAAAATATTGATAGTTATTGACTATTCTAAAGAGAAAAATTGTCGTTTGACAAGTATCAATTGAAATAGTAGAAATATTGATAGTTATGATAATAATAATAATGATTATGATATAATCTAGTAATGATAACAATAATAAACTAAATAATATAATAAATTAATAATAATATGCATTATTTTTCAAAATAAATAAAAATGATAAAATTGACTATAATAATAATAACTACAATAACGAATAACTAATAACACAATAGTAATAATTATAATATAAGAAAAAATAATTATTATAATTTTATTATTACTTTAAAATAATAAAATACTAATAAAGTAAAGATACAATATAATATAATAATATTAATAATGTAATAATACTACTTAAGTAAATAGTACATTAAAATATTATTAATTATTAAATATAATACAACATAATCAAATAATAATGCTAATTATAGTAATAATAATAACAATAATACAAAAATTATATAATGGAATACTGAAATACCGGAATAGACTTAAAAATTATATAGTAATAACAATAACAATAACTTGAAATGGACTTAAAAATTATAGTAATAATAATAACAATAATGAAAGATCAATATGAAATAATAATAATATAATAAATACTAAAACACAATCTGAGATGTAAAATGAAGTCTCATTGTGAGGCGAACTTCTGAGGTGTGATCATTTATTCCAAGTGGCAAATGGTCAGTTTCACTTCCGTCTGAACAAATCCTAGCAAAAATAAAACAAAGTGACAGTGTCTTTAACAACAAAGTCTCTAGCTTCAAACAAATTAGGGTAGACTACAATGAAACATAATATGTATAATGGAAGACCAATATCAAATAATAATAATATAATAAATATTAAAATACAATCTGAGATGTGAAACGAAGTCTCATTGTGAGGCGAACATTTAAGGTGTCATATGAAGCAGATTTTGAATGATGCGTTGATATTTAACAGTTAGACACAATATCGACCACTTGACAGTGGCGATTAATTCTAATATTCTATCATAACAACATCGAGCATCTGACAGAGGGGGCTATGGACGATGCTTTGTTGAGATGAACTTGATGCTCAATGCAGAAACTAGAACAATCTATCAAAGGTGATCAGATCATGAGTGTCCTGAGGTTCGAGCTCGACAACTTACCAGATAACAGTATGTAGGCAGACGTGCGCTGAGAATGTTGAGACCAGACGAGTGCTGAAATGTTGAGATCATACGAGTGATAAGACTAAATTATGCATGCTTTTATCTAGAGTTTAATATTTAATTTATGCCAAATTTTGTTTAATTTAGAGTTAATGTATGCTTAATTAGGTGTTAATCTGTTTAAAAGTTCAAGTCACTATCATATTTGTGTTTTAATGCAGTAAAACATGTAATTTGAAACAAAACGGATGCAATTGGACACTTTGAAATAAGTAGGAATGAAGAGTGGAACAAAATGACTGACAGCCAAGTCAATTGCGGCCGCAATCAACCTTAGGAGTCAACATTTCATAAGACAACAGTTTTCCAAGTTTGTTGCGGTCGCAGAACATCTCATTGCGGCTGCAATCAAGTGCAACCCAGTCAACCAAAGTTAGAAGAGTTTTTCTCAAGTCAATTACGGTTGCACGGCCCAATATTGTGACCGCAATCAAGCACGAAGATCAAAGACTAAGAAGCTGTAGTTTCATACCCAAGTTCATTATGGCCACAATAATCAATGTTGCGGTCGCAAGATAGTTAAGCTCCAGAATTAGTTGTCAAACTAGAGGCCATTTCATGTCCATTGCGATCGCAAGATCTTCTATTGCGGCCGCAATCGAACTACGCAGAACCAAAATCTATAGTTTCTAAGGTTCTATTTTTAGTGTTTTACTCCAAGTATAAATACCTATTTTCCATTCCTAGCCCCAATCACCCGATCTCTCACCAAACCCTAGACGACCCCTTTAACCCATTTCATCCCCAATCTCCTCAAATCCTACCATTAACCCCATTTTCACCCCAACGAACCCTCACACTAACACTCTCCTCTCTTTCCTCATCACATACATGCCTTCACTTTGGTCTATTGCTCAAGATTTCGTCGTGCTCTCTCAAGCTCGACCCGTCATCAAGCACTTCGAGAGCTTCTTCAACTTCGGGTTAATTTTGCTTTGAATCTTTCGAATAATCGATTGTTTCTAAACCTTCTCTTTATTTCAATTCCAATTTATCTTATTTACTTTGTTCAAAGGGCAAATTGAAATGATCTCGGTACGGTACCAATTGTGGTAAATAGAACTCATATTGTTTAATACCAAAACAATTGTACCAATGGCACCAAAAAAAGAAAGGCCAACCAAGATACATTCGATTCGACCACTAGGGTTGTAGGAAGTTCAAGTGTGTCCGGTGAACCGCAACCCCAAGAACACCAACCCCGAGACTTGAGCCATCTCGCTAACTTGGCTGAGGATGAATGGCCCGAAAACACCATGCGTGATTTCGGGATAAGATCAACAAAAAGGCCAAGAAATGATTTGATGTGCTCGAGACGAGGAAGGTGAATTCTTCTCGGTACGTGTGTGTTGGGACCCTGGAGACTCTCAATATTCTTGATGAAGTCAAAATGTTAACCGATAAAATATGTATTTGGGACTTCATATTTACACCATAACCGACCTATCGCACTTTAACTTGTGAATTTTTGGCAACTTTTGACCTCGAGCTCAACCGTATTTATGGATTTTCGGTACCTCCAGAGGGCATCAACTACGATTGGACGAGCCATGGAGCCACCACGAAGAAGAGACTCAAATCACCTTTGAAGACCTCATCATTGGCCTCGACCGCCCAAAGAGTTACCGTAGTAGCATCATCAACCATCCAACTACTCGGTACCTCTAGCGAGCTATGGCGTACACAATCTTAGGTAGGGGGTAAACAGCGTCCATGTTCAACAAGCGCGATAACTACCTCCTATACAAGATGTTGTTCATAGACGATTGATTGCTAATGCCAGATGTCGGAGCATAAATGATCTGCCACATTGACACAGTCCTTCGAAACCCTACTTTAGACAAACAATTCAATTTTTTTAGAAGTCTTTTGATAAAAAAAGTATTTGAGATATATTACCTATCTTCTAATAACCCATGAAAGACCAAAATGAGTACCCATACTAGGAATAAAATGATGTATTACCTATGTATATTTAGAAACCTTAGAAGTCCCAAATAAAAATTAAAGTGACTAAATCAAGAAAGGGCTACGTTTTGATTAGCGAATCCTATCTTGACCAATCTTGGAACAAGGTGAATAAAACAAAAAAAACAACAAAACAACAAAAAAAACATTTACTTTTTGCACTTAGGTCCCTGCTAATTAAATACGTGCTCAACATGCATTTACATGAAAAATGACTTTAAGCCTCACAAGTGCTTGGACAATTGTTCGATGTTCGATGTACCCAAATTTAGCACGAGGCAGCCTCAAGAGCACACTTTCAAGTGAGAGCTTTTTCTTCCTATGCGAGGTTCAAGATTTCACATTTGTTTTGGTTTTTCTAAAGTTTTTAATATACATATGATAAAGTGGAAAGTGAAAAGCGGAGTGTGGGATAGATTCTTTGAGTAGGTCAATTATGGAGTGAAATAGAGATATAACAATGTTTCCGAATGATTTTTATGAAAAGACTCGGTAGGGATATGATAAGACAAAATTTTATACCAAAACCATAGGGTATTTTGTGTAATTTAAACTGAAGTCTGATTTATGTCCAAATAACCAAGTTTTAGTCTCAAGTTCAAGTTACTACCGTAGAATTGGTTTACATTGCAGAAAATAGGTAATGGAAGAATATAAGTCTATTTTTGGACACTTGGAGCAGCATGGAGCATGATCGGACAGTTTGAGAAGTTATAGGACTGATTACGGTCGTAGTCACATCTGATTACGATCGTAATCAAGTCCCCAGCTTGGATTCAAAGATCGTGCACATCCATTATGGTCGTAGTCAGCCTTGACTACGATCGCAGTCCTCGCTTCCCGAGACTGCAACCCTTCAAGAATAGCCAAAACCTCTTCAGATTATCTCACTACAACCATAGCCATACCCATTACAGTCGTAGCCACCCTATCCCGAGACACATGATTCCAGTACTTAGCCACTAGGGGGCTTTATTTCACTCAATACGGTCGTAGTACATCCTGGTTATGACCGTAGTGTGCATCTCCCGAGAGGTCATTCTTCCAGGACTTGGCCATTTTCAGATCCAGAAGACATGGTTACAGTCATAGCTACCCTTGACTATGACCGTAACCAGGACCGACAGTTCCCAAAACTGCCTCCACGACCATGTTCTGATGGTTCCCAGCACTCACTACGACCATAGCCCATGATCATTACGGTCATAGTCAGAGGCGACATTACGGTTCAGTTCTATTTTGAATAGTTTCTTAGGAGTTATTTCGGGATTTTATGTATTTCTTATATATATGGGGTTCGGATCTGAGAGAGACGTGCATTTTTAGAGAGTTCTTCCATTACACTTTTGAGAGAGAGAGACCTTGGAGAAGAAAGAGAAGAAGAAGCCATTGAAGAAATCATCATCACCTTCTCCTCCTTCGGTTTACTCTTCCTACTTCTCTTTTATTTTCTTTTTACTTGTACTTGTTGTATTATTATGGCCATGATGGGCTAGTTCTCCATTAGGTTTCTTAGGAAGACTTGAAATTTGATTTGTATCTTGCTTGGTTATATGACATCTTGATTGCTTTTGTCATTATGGCTTGTGCTTGTATTAATTTATTATTGTGATCTTGATCAAATTGCATACTTAGAATTTAATAATTAAAATTGAGAAATATAATTGTTAGATCCCGACCACAAGTAACAAAGTAGATGATAGTCTAAGTACTGAAACGTGACGATTATTATCTATAGGCCAACTTAATTGAATTAAATAATTGTACCAAGTATCGAGAGGTGAATTGCAATTGTTTAAGTAGATTAAGGTAATTAGAACTTAATGAATTTAGACTAGGATGACCAAGTATCGAAAGTTGAATTTGTTCTAGTTTAGATATGGCATTAACATATAATTATCACTTAGTACCAAACTTGTTAATTGCGCCTTCATAATACATAAACAAACCTTTAAATTAACCAAATAAATATAAACAAGTGGATAGGAATCCCTAAGAACCTAAGTTTCTCATCTTAATCTTTAAAATTGTTAATTGATTTACTTAATCTAAATTTGCATAATACCAAACATCCAACTTTTGCTGTAAAACAAAACACAATCTCTCATTTACTTTCTCACTTAGATTAGATATATTAAAATTTGATAACTAAATCTGAATTGTCCCTATGGATTCGACCTCTAAGTACTACAATAGACGGTTGTATACTTGTAATCTCTATCTAGCAACTAGGGTTAAGTAAAACTCACATCATGATATGAATAAACTATCATCAAAGCCATTTGAAAATTTTCATGTCATTTAGGTTAGGAATTTTTATTTACTTTATCCTCAAAAAAATTTGTGCATGTGCGGTGAAGAAGACTATCAAAAGATACTCCAATTATCCCTTGAATTGATGTCTCTTATGTCTAAATTACAATTGGTTAACTTTCCACTTGATAAGTTCACAAAGATTTTCTCATTTTTGCTTTTAATGTATCTTTGAACTGAATGAGTTTTGGTTGAATTATAAACTAAGTCTTGGTAATGACTTAGACTTGCTTGGGGACAAGCAAGGTTTAAGCGTGGGGAAATTTGACAAGCCCAATTCGTATCTACCAATTGCTAGGGTTTAGGGTATCAATTAATCAAAAATCTTGTGTTGTTATCAGTTAATTTGGTTCAGTCAGGTTAAAAATACACACGTTCGTGCTACATCATTTTCTTTGTGTTATGATACATGTACGAGAGGATTGAGCCAAGAAGACCCTAGAATTGAACTCTACACACTAAGCAGCACAGAATGGTGCATTTTTGCACCTGATTGCAGGCCGCAAAGTCCCAATTGCGAGCCGCAAGAATGGTGAGTTTTAGAGACAGGGAATTGGCAATTTGGGTTGAGTTGGTTGCAGGCCGCAAGAATGGACATGTTTTGGGAAGGGAAAAGATGGCTTGGAGTGAATTGTTTGCGGGCCGCTAAGGCGGCGTTCCAAGCCCAGATCTCTCTGCTTATAAAAGATTTTGAAATTATTTTTGGGGGATCTCATCACATTCGAATTACAAACTCTTTGAGAGAGTTTGAGAAAGAGAAAAGGGAGAATCTTGGCAGGAGATAGCAAGGATAAAGGAAGGAAGATCGAGATTGGAGATTGGCGTCTACATGTCTTATCTTTTTCTCTCCTTCTTTTTGGTTAATCATGTGATTAGGAATTGAGTATGTCATGAGAGACTAATCCCCTCTCTAGGGCTAAGGGATGTTTCATGAAATTTGCTTGTAATTATATACTTTTCTTGAATTAATTGTTGGATGTTGTTGCTTCTTTGACTTAATTTTTATCTTGTTTGATGATTTGAAATTGAAATGTTTTGAATTATGCTTCTAAAGTCTTAGAAGGTGAATCTTTAATGGCATAAAAGATTTCTTTGTCAAGTGTGTAAATGAGATCATTTCAGCTTAAGTATTCTTGCATTGTTTTTTTCCAAAATTCAAATTTTCCCTTTCGTACAAGCTTTGGAGTTCAACCATACTTGTGTTAGAATTCATGTTTTGATCAAGTATTGCTATTCAAATTGAAAAGCCTTTGTATCTATTCATCATGAATAGCAAAATTTGAATAGCCCAATTCTGACAAGCAAGGTTTAAGCTTTGGAGTTCAACAATTGAAAAGAGAGTTTGATACCAGTTGTTAGAATGTCTGAGGGTCCTCTATTTTCAATTTGAATAGCAAAATTTATACACCATCTATCTACAAGTATTTACGTTCCAATCGGAGTTTTTTCCATGCAGAAAGATAATTTAAGGGAGTGCAAGTAATTCTATGATTTTTAACAAAAATGGAGGATATAAAAGAGTGTGAAGCACCAGAATCAAATAAAGCATGAGCCTTTGTAGGTCCAACCAGTAATGTACCTTCAATAACGGTGTTTGATTCTTGAGCATCATGTTGTGCCATAGCATGCAACTGGCCCCGCGTTTGAGGTTTCCGTCTGCCACGTTGTCCACCTTCAAATTCCTTAAAAGACCGAGGAGTAGACGTTGCAGACACTGTCAACATGGTTGGTTGTTGCGGGGCTCGACGTGTTGGAGACCTAAAGTTTAATGCATATTGCACAGTTTGCGTAAGCTGAGGACAATTAGCCCTTCTATGACACCCACCAATGGATAGCATGCATTCCCATGTATTATGTTCAGCCCCACAATCTAAACACCTTGGTTGCTGAAACTTTCTCTTCTCTGAAACTGCATTTCTCTGCCAAATAGGCCTCTTATTGGAGGAACCATCAGATACATGTAACTTAGGTCCTCTAAAACTGGAATTTTCATGTCCTCGCCAATTTTGAAGTTTCTGAATTTGCATTTTTTCTTTCTGATGAGATATACTAGTTGTCCGGTAAACAACATCCACTCATTTTGCTCTTTGTACAATATCATCATAACTAACAACTTCAAAACTTGTTAAGCCTCTTTGAATATGTGCTTTCAAGCCATGAACGAATCTTCTTGCTTTTTTCCACCTCATTAGCATATGTTGATCTTGTGAATCACAAGAGTCTCTCAAACTCATCTTCATACTCATCTACAATATGATTTCCTTGCCTGAGATGGGTAAATTCAGCTTCTAATTAAGCAATTTTTCATACAGGATAATACTTGGCATAAAACACTTTACATAAAGTATCCCAATTTATACGACCTTTGTTGTTACCATGATGCCAAGCCTCAGTTCTCCACCAATTATCAGCATTCCTTGTAGTAAATATGTTGCATGCCGAACTTTCTCCTCATCTGAAACACAAGCCACTTCAAATGCTTTATTCAAACTCTCTATCCACAACTCTAACTCACTAGGATTAGTTGATCGATAAAATTCCCTAGCTCTTATTGCCTTGAGATCCATAATCTCTCTTGCTCTATTAACTATGTTAAGATCTTTAAACATTGTAACATTTCGAGATGGCTGACATGTGGGGTGAGGTGGAACAACTGGTTCAATAGGATTAGAAGGGTGCACAGAAAGTTGAGGTGTAGGTGTTGATGGATTTACGCTCGTTTGACTAGCCCTCATCAAGGTTAACATCTCTTGTAATAGTTCAAAGGTTTTCTCCAATGAAACATTTGTGGTTTGAGAAGGTAAGGATTGAGATATGGTAGCTGGTTCAGTGTGCACTTGAGTGGTACCAGCGGGCTTAGCCAGTCTAGTATTGTGCACATCAAGGACAACATCACTTCCATCAAGGGCAACTTGTTTTGCTTGCTGTGTGTGTGTGTGAGAGAGAGATTTTAAGTTCAAACTTGAAAATTTGTTAATCGATTAAGAACATATTCTAAAAGTAAAAACCAACATAATTCTTCATTTGAGGAGAAAGTTCTGAACTATTTTTTTATTAGAAATATGCACTGTAGCCCCTTGAAAATCAAGTAATTTGTGCTAAGGACATTTCAATCACTTATTTACTATTATTCTTTTTTTTTTCTAGTTATTACAACTCTTTTTATTTGTGTAATTCACTAATTCATGCTGCAGTAGTTTGGTACAATTTGACTAGTCTCGTGATACTAACAAAAATTGGTTCAAATCCGGTGCTTTTGACTTTTCGGTAAAAGCAAGAGCCGACCCCTTCTCACTCGTCGAGATTTCTACCGCGCGTTACTCAGAAATTTTTTTATTGTTCGATCTGTTTTAAAATTCGTGCTTATCATATTTATAAAACTCAACTCTTGAATCAAATCTAAGTCGCACAACACAAAAAATCTGGACCGTGGGTCGCGCATTAGACTATCAGTATCTCACTCGCTCTTTTGTTTACGAAGCGATAGGCTGTCAAACGCACGAAACTATGCAAATACCCTCTTTCTTTTACATTGTGTTTTTTCGAGCGTAAGAATTTTCTGTGGCATTTACGTTGTGTTTAATAAATGATAGAAAATTTCCTTGTGTTTGCGTTTACGTTTAGTTCAACGTAAGAAACATACAAAACATTAGTTTTTTGCATGTTTAACTTGCTACTAACAGTGCACAACAGAGCTAAAAACATTTATTGAGAAAACTCTGAAAAATTGAAAAAATTACATGTAAACCCACATCATCAGTAAAGTCACTTCAACAACAACTCAAACAAATCAAAACATAAATACATAACATATTAGCATTAAAATTAATTGTTTCATAACCATAACATTAACTGTTTACCTGTAACATCAAGCATTTATACAAATATTCAGGATTACAAACAAAAACCTCTTGTAAACCCTATTCAAACAAAACAAAAAAGAGGAGTAACCATATACAAACAAAACAAAAACCTCCTGAGTCTCGAGAAGTCTAAGAACTTCTATCCCACTGGGCATGCTTCCCCCATTCGAACACATCTTCATCGTTGTTTCAATCATCATCCAACAAGTCTAACACATCCCAATCAATTTCATCTGAGGTTGACATAGTGATAAATAAATTGTATTAGTTATGAACATGCTAATGACAAAGAAAGTTCTTAGTCGTAGTTAGTGATAAATAAATTGTATTTCTTAGTGTGAGATGGAGAGTCCTACAATTCGTCCCCTAATGAATCTTGGCCATCTTCTTCTTCTTGTATGTGCAGAACCTCTTCCTCTTACGGCTAAATGGTTTGTGCAGAACTTCTTCTTCTTGTTTGTGTAGAACCTCTTCCTCGTCCTTGGCAAAGCAACCAAGCAACCAGTCAATATATCCTAAATACTAAACTCTAATGTATAAAACTATCCTAAACCGTAAACCCCGAACAAACTCATTAGTCAATATATCCTAAATCCTAACACAAAAAACCTAAATTTAACGTTTCGTTGCGTCGTGATGCTGAATTTTGGACTAATAACTCACTACTCACTAGTGCAATCATTTCAAATTTGATTAGTGAACTAATTTTGTACTAATTGCAAAGCAATCATTTCTAATTTTGGACTAATAACAACTAATGAACTAAGAGAAAGTTGCGTTAAAATTATTTTGGACTACTGAACATTAAACATTGAAATTATTTTGAACTAATAACTAATAATGAACTAAGATAAAGCTTAAGAGAAAGAGAAGATGAAATTACCTATACATTGGAGAAAGAGAGATCTCGTCTTCTAAGCAGAATAACAGATGAGGAAGATGGAGACGAGAGTCACGAGACATATTCTAAAAGCTGAAGACTTAGGAGAAAAACAAAAAAGTCACTACTATATCACATTATTTAAATACTATCTTGTAACGCTACTTCTCGGAAATATTGCTATTTTAATTGTTTTTTATTTTATAATTTTCTAGGTACACTTACCTCTTAAAGAATGCGAATAGACGATGATTTACTAACTTGCATGATTTTATATGATTTTATATACTTCATATAAACATAACGTAAGAAACGTTTAAAACGAAACATAATGATCCACTTGCATTTACGTTGCTTTTAATTAGATGTAACAAAAATCATTTTCGTCTTAAACGAAAATTTCATTTAACAAACGCAATAAAAATCTCTTGCATTTAACTGGAAACTTAGGAGGAAAATAAAAAGACTAAAAGACACTACTATATCACATTATTTAAATACTATCTTGTAACTTTACTTCTCAGAAATATTATTATTTTAATTGTTTTTTATTTTATAATTTTTTAGGAACACTTACCTCTTAAGAAATGTGAATAGACGATGATTTACCAACATATATAATTTCATATAATTTTATATATTTCAGATAAACATGATGTAAGATACGTTTAAAACGAAACATATGAATCCAAACTCAAACGTAACAAAAATCGTTTTCATCTTAAATTTCGTTTAACAGACATAATAAAAAGGCATAATTTCATATAAAGGCCTCTAAAACTTCAATATTACATATTTAGTCACTAAAATCTCATAATTATATATTTATCCATTTAAAAGACAAAACGTTTCATATAAAGGCATACAAAACTTCAATATTACATATTTAGCCACTGAAATCTCCTAAATACAAACTCGACCTGACCTGAACCCTAAGGCCGCGACCCGACGGCTCGACCCGAGGCAAACCCGTGCGGACCCGTAAAAAAAGCGAGGGTCGAAGACGGATAACGACCATACTTCTTAGAAAAAACTTGTGTTAAAATAGACCCGCAAACCCGTCGGCTCGGCCAACCCATCCAAACTAGGCCCTGCAAACCCGTCGGTCCGGCCAACCCGTCGACTCGGGCGAGTCAGGCCTGACTCAGCCCGACACGTTTTCAATTACCTACCTCTATTAGTGTTTTAGAGTGTCCGCACGAGTTTTAACACAGGTTTTTTTTTTCCAAAAAAGATGGTCATTACCCGTCTCCGACTCTAGAGTTTTTTGGACGAGTTCGCACGAGTTCGACCTAGCCCGACCCGTTTTCAATTTCCTACTTCATTTAGTGTTTTAGAGTGGTAATTACCATTTAATTGTTAATTTACATTAAATTTATTAATTTGCAGTTATGCTGGACAATAATAAAATATTTTGTGTTTTACTTGAATAAATATGTAATTATGAAATTTGAATGGATAAATATGTAATATTGAACTTTTAGAAGCCTATGAAATATTTTGTGTTTTAAATGACTAAATATGTAATTATGAGATTTTAGTAGCTAAATATGTAATATTGAAATTTTAGGTGCATTTATATGAAATTCTGCCAAATAAAAATCTCTCATTTAACGTTCCTTAATAACGCAACGAAACGTTACGTACAAATGGTATTTTTGCTCGGAGTGGAGTGTAAAAGAAAAACAGCACCTCCTCGTAGCAAAAACCCTACCCCGACGGCATTCCGCGAGCTCGCCATTGCTCACCTCCTTTGCGAGCTTTCTTCTTAAAATTAATCGAACTTCTCCTAAGGTGATAACTTGCTCGTTGGATGAGAGGATCGCTACGAGTTGGGCCTATCCTATAGACGCGTCGCTTGTCCGGACCGGTGAACCGAGACTAACCAGGGGCCGAAGTCGGAGATACCATGAACAACAAAGGAGGCGAAGATGATTCGAGCAACTCGCCGAAGCTGATCGTCGATCGGTACCTGAAAAAGGAGGTGCTCGGTGAGGGAACTTATGGAGTGGTGTTCAAGGCAACGGATACCCAGGTTTGATCTGTCTTTCTCTGGTTTTATTATAGAATATATACCAGCTGTTTGAAGAAATGCCTGACTGAATTCCGTGTCGTAAAAATTTAAATGGCATTTATTTTACTGCTCACAGGCTCAGTTCACTTCCTGCTGATTGGTACTGAACTACTGAGATCTTTAAAAGTTGCTCTTCTCTTATTGCAGGAATTTTTATACGATGTTTTGCTTGTAATTTTTGGTACTTCCTTTGACTATTAGGGGGAGACTAAGTGCTATAGATCTAAGCTAAAACATCTATCTGTTTAATAACTTGTGATGTCATATATCATATAAATTTAAAAACTCGAATTGATTAAGGATCATAAATCTTAATTGAATCCTTCATGAAATTTGAAATTTATTTATGTTTACAGACTGGTCATACAGTTGCCATTAAGAAAATTCGGCTTGGTAACCAGAAGGAAGGGATCAACTTTACAGCTTTACGAGAAATTAAGTTGCTGAAGGAATTGAAAGACCCGAATATTATTGAATTGATTGATGCATTTCCCCACAAGGGCAATTTGCATTTGGTGTTTGAGTTTATGGAAAGCGACCTAGAGGCTGTGATTAGAGATAGAAACCTTGTCCTGTCGCCGGCTGATATAAAGTCATACCTCCACATGACATTAAAAGGTTTAGCTTTCTGTCATAAGAAGTGGGTCTTACACAGGTAAATTTTTTTTATGTATTTGTTCATTTTCTTGGATAATAACCAGAAATATTATGGTATTGGTAGTTTGGTTTTGTAGTAAATCTATGTTATTTATACCTTGGTCTTGCAGTGGCCTGAATTAGCCTTACTAATGTTCAATCGAGGCATGTTTGAAACTGGAAAATTTGATCAAGTGGATGCAATCCAACTATGCCTGATAGATCTCTAATTGTTGCTATTAAAAAGCCAAAATCCAACATGAGAAATGGAAAATGAAATGAAACACTGAAGCTGTTTGGACGAAATATGAAAGCACCTTCATTTAAGCAGAATACTTGCAACATACCATTTCTTCATGAACCCTTCATTAGTACATTCAAGTGATTTTGTTTGCTAATTTTAATTCTAACAGAGACATGAAGCCGAACAACTTGCTGATTGGTTCTGATGGACAACTTAAACTTGCAGACTTTGGACTAGCACGCCTTTTCGGCAGCCCTAATCCCAAACTCACCCATCAAGTACTCTTATCTTTTGTATTCTTCTGAATTAGGGTTAAGCTCCCAGAATTCCTCCTATCTAGAAATGACAACTGCTCTCTGAATGTTGAACTGAACTGTTAAAAATAATGTTGAACTGAACTGTTAAAAATAATGTTGAGTCAAACAAATTATTAACTCAAACAGGTTGTTCATGAACAATTTCATATCTGAATCTCCTTGGAATGTCTAACTTCTGTCATTTGGCAACATATATTAGTGACTCAAGGATTGGTATTTGATCTCTGCACTTGTGTTCTGTAAGACTGTAGGATTAGGGATGGAGGACAAATAGTGAATTCTAGTGTCATTATAGAAGGTGCAAACACCAAATTCTCCCTTATATCATGACAATATTAGCCATACTAATCATGCTGTTCCAAGAACAAAATAATTTTGTTCGAATCAAAGTTTAATTTAGTTAAATGTTAATAGCCTATAATTAGACTAGTAATCAAGCTAAATAAATTGTAATTAGAAACATATAGTTCAATTAAAATTGAAAGATTTAATCAAATGGAATAAGTAAAGGTAGACCTAAGTTGATTATGTAGCAACTAAAGACATTTGAACCTAGCTGAACCAGTAATTACATACAAAATAATCTCAAACTACATATGTATTATAAAAAAATAATTTAATTCCAAAATTTGATACAAACTAGGGGCTTTAGGGTCTTATTGTCCAAATAAAAATCCCTTCGTGTTAAGTCTGGATTGGTTAATGCCAGGGGTTGGGGGGTTGGTGGAATCGCTGATGTGACTTATAGGAGCCTTAGGAAGACTACTTGAGCTGTTCGTTCGTGCTAAGAAGGCTTGTGTTCTGCATGCTTAAGACAGATTGTACAGTAAGATGGCTTTAATGCTCCATGCCTAACAGCTCTCTAGGTTAAGAAATATGCGATCTCAACTAGTATAGACATAATTGGCTAACTTTAGTACAATGTCTTTGCTACTTACTGAAATCCAAGGATTTTTAATGTTCAGTGTTAACTATGGCTCATTTAAAATAAGAAGATTGAGATGTAATTTGTTTTCATCAAGATGTATGGAGTTTTTAAGTTAGCGTAACACATGGATAAGCATGAATTTTGTTTATCTTTTGCCAACTGGATCCAATACGTCGTTGTATCTATTCAGAGCACCTTCTATTTATGTATTTATTTTGGGGGAGGGTGTTATTCGTGGAGATGACAGTCAGTTGTTTAACTAAGTTTGTGCCTAAGCGAAGGGATGAATTGCACCTGAATATAATCATGTAAATGGTTAGTTTATTTGAAATGTAGCATCAATTTCATCTACTGCCAATATTGCATGGTCTTGTGATGACAGAGAGCCTTCCGATTAGGATCGGATGTTGGAATTGAATAATGGCAGACCTTTGTCTTCCCAACAAAATTAGCAGGTCGGCTCCTTACATATAAAATATGCTGATTACTGTCATTGTTCTATTTATAATTTGATCTTGTGAAAAAATAAATGGCAATCATTTTGAGATGGTGTAAAAAGTCTTATTTTGATGACAAATACCTTTCTTATATATGCAATATATTTTGATCTTCGGGATATTGCTGCAAATATAAATTAGAAATAGGTTATGTCATCAACAAATTAGAAATAGGTTATGTCATCAACAAACTTATTTGCCATTCGCGGTAACCTGCACATTACTTCACAAAATGAAATAATAAAATTTAAATATGTTCTCCAGTACATAATAATATATTTTTTTTGCACAATTTGAAAAGCAAGTAGTTATCTTGAGCAATTGGAGAAATTTAATGTTTCAGATCTGTTGGCCTTTGTTTGGCAACCAAATTTAGTACGTGGTCTATTTGAATTTTGTATCAAATTTGACAGGGTCAACATCTGTACTAAATCGTACCAAATTAGTGATCCACATACTAAAGCCATAACCTATGAATTAGGGTTTAGGGATAATATTATAGGCTTTATGTTCTAAAGCTTTTCGTTCGGGACTAGGGACGTAGGGCACAGGCTTATTCCTATGATTTAGTGTAGTTTCTACTATTGTTGTTATTATGAGTGTTATTACTATTATTATTGATACTATAGTACTATATGTTATATTGTTATTATCTATGTTGGTTTTTTCATTACTCCAATTGGGTTTCATCTCTAGCCTATCCTAACTTGTTTTTTGTTGTTAAATTTGAACACATCTGTCCTACTTTTTCTGTTTCAGGAGAGAAAAAAGGGAATCAAGCAATGTTCTTTTTCTTTTCTTGGGAAACAATAAATCATTGATATTATATTTCTTGAAAACGAATGATTGGAGAACAAATATATTCACTCCAACTTTACGAGTCTGATCGAAGAAGATAGATTCATATTAGTATTTTGTACTATATTATAAAACATTAATTGAGCTAGTGCAAATTCATCTTTAAAAAGTATTCTTACTCTAGGTAAGACACAAGCATAGCATATCATTACCTGGAAAATTAGACGAAATTTGCAATAATGTAGAATTATGTAGAATATAATTACTCTAAGTAAGAAACAAGTGATAATGTAGAATATAAGTAGATCGGAAAGAATTACTTCAAAAAAATTAGACCTGAAAAAAGTGTATTATGATATGCTAAATTTGTCATTGTTCAATGTTAAATCTATTGCTGAGCAGAATAATTCTAGTATTTTCTTTGAGATGATGAAAAAAACAACAACAACAACAAAGCCTTTGGCTCCAAACAAGTTGGAGTAGGCTAGAAATAAAGTCGATATTGTATTTCATTTCTGTAAGATTGGTTGAATTTTTTTTGTTGGCTCGCCAAGCCTATCACAATGCTCCTCCTTTCTTGGCTTGAGAATGGTTATGTAAAACATAGATGGAGTTCCTTTTCATGATGAAATAACGCGTATATATGGGGGTTTCTGATTATTTTTTTATGTTGTTTGGCATACTTACCTTTTCAAGTTCCTTTCTCTTTTTTTATTTAGCTTTTCATTTGATGTTATATACTAACACGACCTTTTTCCTTCAATTTCTCCTAGGTATTTGCTCGGTGGTACAGAGCTCCTGAGCTGTTGTTTGGTGCAAAACAATATGGTCCTGGTGTAGACGTGTGGGCTGCTGGTTGTATCTTTGCTGAACTTCTTCTAAGGCGGCCGTTTCTGCAGGTGCAATCCTTTTTTCCCCCTTTTTCAAGTTCGGGTTTTATTGGATTAGATAACTATAGCTCTTGTACATGTGGGGACAACGATCAATTACAGTCCCTATTGTAGTTTGGTGGCTTTGATCTTGGCGTGAATAGTTCTTTTTTGTGGCCGTTGCTTGAACTTGACAAAATTTCCAGATAACACTCAGATGTTTGGCTTAATGGGGACAAACACTTGAACTATTAATAATTGTCAAGTGTACTCTATAAGAAGCTCTGTAGTGATGCTAATAAGATAATATGAGGTTTATTCTATGATTGAATTGGAACTCGTGCGCCTTGCACCTTCCTAATTGGGTTTCATGACCATTTGACAGCTCAGGTTCCGTTGGACCAATATATTTATTATGATAAAATATATATCGACCCACTACGCCTATGTTGTTTCAATATAGACGGTCCCAAGCCCGTATAAAAGAGGGGGTTGTGATAGGCTTGGCGAGCCAACGAAAAATTCTAGTCATTCTTATGGAGATGGAACCCAATAGATTTTCGTTCGGGCGTAACCTTTTTAGCGACGCGCCATACCAGAACCGAATATGGTGTTAAGTGTGCAAGGGGAGTGGCGCACTACATCGACTCCCGTAAATGGTCAAATGAGCAAGGGTCTTCGCACTTCACTCGACGAGTGCGAGGGGCAAGGAAGCTAATCGAGGAGAATAAGATTCGTTTAGGTAGTTGGAATGTAGGGTTCTTAATGGGAAAGCTGAGAGAGTTAGTGGATATTGTGATTATGAGACGTGTAAATATTCTATGCGTTCAAGAGACTAAATGGATGGGCTAGAAGGTGAAGGAGGTGAAAAATATTGGATTCAAGCTATGGTATACAAGAATCAAACAAATCATAAGTGGAGTAGGCATCTTAACTGACAAGACCTTAAAAATAGGGTTGTCGACGTTAGGAGACAAGAGGATCAAATTATTCTAGTCAAGTTGGTCGTTGGAGACTTAGTTTAAATGTCATTAGTGCGTATACCCCACAAGTAGGTTTCTGTGAGAACATTAAGAAGTAGTTTTGGGAAGATTTAGAAGGGATGCTTAGAGGCGTGCCCAACAGTGAAAAGCTTTTTATAAGAGGAGACCTCAACAGTCATGTTGGTACTAGTGGGGATTTTGAAGGGATGCATGGAGGTTTTGGATATTGTGATAGGAATGAAGAAGTAGAAAATATTTTGAACTTCACTGTAGCGTATGACCTCATGATAGCTAACACGGTTACAAAAAGACAATCTCGTTTAGTTACCATCAGCAGTGGCCAACACTCGTGTCAGATTGATTTCGTTCTTACTAGGAGAGATGACAAACGAGCTTGCGTAGATTGTAAGGTTATACTTGGAGAGTGTGTCGTGCAACAACACAAGCTTGTGGTTTCAGATTTTTGCTTACAGATACGTGTCTGACGGGATAAAGGCACCAAAATATCGAGGGCGAAGTGGTGGAAGCTCAAAGGAGATGTCCAACGAGTCTTTAAGGACATGAAGATCAAAGAAGGAACATGAAACAAAGAAGATGATGCTAATAACATGTGAAAGAAGATAACTCACACGAAATGTAGCTACAAAGGTACTTAGAGTGACAAAAATAATAAGATACAAACCTAAAGATACTTGGTGGTGGAATGTTGGTGGTAGAACATTGATGTAAGAAAGCTATCCAAGAGAAGGAATGCTACATGTATTTGCACCATGACAAGCATGAAGATAACGTACAAAAGTGTAAAGCGGCCAAAAAGAATGCAAAGGAAACTGTGAGTGAAGCAAGACGTCAGCTTATGAGTATCTATATCATAAGTTAGGTATGAAGGAAGATGAAAAGTGCGTCTATAAGATTGTCAAACATCTCAAGAGAAAGACGAAGAACTTCAGTCAAGTCAAATGCATACGGGATGAGACTGACAAGCTTTTCGTGAAAGACGATGAGATAAAAACATATGAAAATAATACTTTGAGAAGTTGTTTAATGGAGAGTGAAAACAATATGGTTGAACTAGATGATCCCTTTGATGACATCAATATGCGATTTGTTCGAAGAATTTCGGAGTCAAATGTAAATGAGGCTTTAAAAGAATGAAAGTAGGCAAGACGTTAGGGTCTGATAGCATTCCAATCGAGGTTTGAAGATGCCTTGAAGACGTAGGATAATATGACTCACCAAACTGTTCAACAACATTTTTCCGGTCAAACAAGATGCCCGATGAGTGAAGGAGAAATATATTAGTACCTATCTTCAAAAACAAAGGAGATATTCAATGAAGTTCTGGGAGAGAGTGATTGAGCATCTGTTAAGAAAGATAACAAGCGTTACGAAAAATCAATTTGGTTTTATGCTTGGCAGGTCGACTATAGAGACGATTTTCTTGACAAGACCACTTATAATGAGATATAGGGAGCAAAAAAAGGATATGCACATGGTGTTCATCGACTCAAAGAAAGTGTATGACAAGGTATCGAGGAAGGTCATGTGGTAGGTACTTGAAAAAAAAGAAGTTCCAACAAAGTACGTTACACTTATAAATGATATGTAGATAATGTTGTGACTAGAGTGTCAGATAATGTGATGGCGAGACCAGCGACTTTCCAATTAAGATGGGTTTACTTCAAGGGTCAGTCTTGAGTTCTTACATCTTTGTGCCAGTGATGGACGAGATCACGAAAGACATACAAGAAGATATTCTTTGGTGCATGTTTTTTGTTGACGATGTAGTTTTGATTGATGAAGTAAGGTAGGTGTTGATAGAAAACTAGTTGTGGAGACAAATCTTGAAATAAAAAAGTTTTAGACTTCGCATGATTAACATCGAGTATATGAAGTGCAACTTCGCGATGTTCGATCAGAAGATGAAGATGTTAGTTTGGATGGGCAAGTGGTGCCCAAAAAGAATACTTCTTTCGATATTTGGGATCGTTGTTATAGTGTGATGGCAAAATTTATGTAGATGTCACATATAGAATAAGAGCGCGTTGGGTAAAATATGACAACAAACATCTAATATCCTATGTGACAAAAATGTTCCACAAAAACTGAAAGGTAAGTTTTATATGACAACGATTAGATATGCAATGTTGTACGATGCAAAATGTTGGGCTACTAAAGTACAACACATCCAGAAGATGAGCGTGGTAGAGATGCGCATGTTGCAGTGGTACCATACAAGAAGGGATTACATTAGAAATGATGATATACTTGACAAGGTTGGGGTTGCATCGATTAAAGAAAAGCTTGTCCAACATCACTTGAGATGATATTGGCATGTGCAACGGGGATCTTCTGAAGTATCGGTACATAGTGGAGTTCTAAATCGCATCGAAAGTACAAAAAGAGGTAGGGTTGACCGAAATTGACATGAGAAGCCGTAAAAAAAAGTTGAAGACATAAAACGTCTCCAAAGAGTTGACATCAGATAGAAATGTGTGCAAATTAGCAATTCACGTACCATAACTATGACTTATTAGAAATGATACTAGTCGAGTTGTGCGACTTTTCGTCACGATTAGAGTCATAGGACATTGTTTTAGACTCTTAGCATTTATAACATAGTTATTATTGCTATTATTACTTATTTTATTGTTATTACTATGATTATTATTTATATTTTCATCACTTTGATTGAGTTTCATTTATAGCTTATCCAACTTGTTTGGAATTGTTGTAAAATGTATATCAACCCAACTCAAGGTGACCAATGACTAGACATATGACATGTATTGATCGCTAATCACAATCGTTTTAATTTTATATGTAGGGTTCAAGTGATATAGACCAACTAGGCAAAATATTTGCAGCTTTTGGGACCCCAAAACAGTCTCAATGGCCTGACATGGCATACCTCCCAGATTATGTGGAGTACCAGCATGTTCCAGCTCCACCTCTGCGTACTCTGTTCCCCATGGCAACTGATGATGCCATGGATTTACTATTCAAGATGTTCACCTATGATCCCAAGGCAAGGATCACTGCACATCAAGCTCTTGAGCACAGGTTAGTGCGGACTACACTTTATTAGTATTATATAGTTTGATACATTTTATGCAATTCATTTCGATTTGATGAGGATGTAATCAGTGATGGTGGAGATGCATATTTTGAATGTTTTGAGGAATATTTGATTATTTTATAATTTTCAAATTTAGATGGGTGTTTTAACAATTCATGCATATTATAGAATTTGTCAAGAATTATGGGTCTCGCACTAACAGACCCATAAGTTTATCAAACTATTTGTTGAAACCCATTTAACAGAACCTCCTTGATAAACTTATCAGTTCTTGTTGGTTAAATCTCCAGCCAACCCCTACTTGTTTGGGACTAAAGGCTTTGTTTAGGCAATCTGTTAGTTAAAGTGCGGAGCATGAATTTAAATATTGACAAAGTAGAGAGCCATTTTTGCAAGGAAAGGATTGATGTGCAGTCTATAATTGAATAGTTCAGGTTGCACGAGTTGGAAATAAAGCTAACTGTTGCAGTACAGGTAATTGAGGATGCTATATCTGTTGTTAATATTGTTTGAGGGTACTGCCAAAACTACACTTATGTATGATTCACTTTGGTTCGAGTAATCATACAATGTGAATATATTTCAGGTACTTCACTTCTGTACCACCACTGACAAAACCCTTGTTACTCCCTAGACCTCCAAAGAAGGGAGATAAAGCTGATTCTAACCTGACTCATGATGGGCCAGTGGTTCTTTCACCGCAGAGGAAGGTCAGGAGAGTAATGCTGAACCAAGAGGGATTGGAGGGGACTGAACGACACGAGAGTGACGAGCATCAGACCAGGGGTGTGAGGCTGACAGGGACTCATGGTGCTCAGAGCAGCAGGGCACCCATGTCAATTGATGTTGGTGCGATTTTTGGGACAAAGCCTTTCTCGAGGACACCTCTAAAAAGGTAAGAATAAGTTATATTGTTTAAATTGGAAGTGTGAATTAATTGAATGTTTATTCATTAGCGATCCACAATATTAGCATGGAATGGTATCCAAAGAGTTGGCTTTTTTTTATTGATTCATGTACGGTAATCATGAGCTAGGAATTAAGGTTTAGGGGTAGTATATAGGCTTTATATTCGACGTCTTTTAGTTCGAGTCTACGACAGTGGGTAGGTTTAGACTCCTATCATTTATAGTTTAGGAAGATAGTATCAATAATAATACTATAATAGTAATACCACTAAAAAGGAATACAATTACGTAAGACTTTAGTTTAGACTCGTATGATTTTATAGTTTAGTTTACTATTGTTATTATTAGTGTTATTGCTATTATTATTGATACTAGCTTAATATTTGTTATATGAGTAAGACTCCTAGGAGCACGAAGGCTTTCCGTACTCCTAACTAAAAACATACGTAATCATCTCCAAATTTCGATTTATCATGCTCAATAAATTGTTCGTAACTTCATATTAAAATCTTTTAGGGAATAAAATTTCGTGATTTTTTTAGTTTGCTACCTATTTCTAAATATTTTTAAAAATAGCCCTGAGAGGTCTTTTCTAAAATTAAATAGGGTTGTTTTTAAAAAAACATTTAAGAATTAGCTAGAAATCTAAAGAAAATCACGAAATTTGATTTCCTAAGAAAATTTCAATTTTATTAAGCATGATAAATCAAAATTTGGAGATGATTATGCTTTTGAGTTAAGAGCACATGAGGCCTTCATGCTCTTAGGAGCACGATAGTCTTACTCTATTATTATTATTATCTACAATTCTACATTGGTTTTTCATTACTCCGATTAAGTTTCATATCTAGCCTATCCCCAATTTGTTGGGACTAAAGGTTGTTGCAAAACTTTACTTGAAATCTTCTTCCTTTTCAATTACTTCAAATCCTAGTTGCTCTTTCGTAAATTTTCTTTCTTTTTCTTTTTGTTTTTAAACACCTTTGATGTGTTTATATCTGTCCATAAAGAAAACTCCTAATTGTCAATTATGTTTTTCTTTGTAACTTTTACGTGATTTGATACTATAACCCCGTGAGAAAGACCATCAAATGGCTGCTTAGAATTTGATAAGTAATCAAGGTAACATTGCCCTACTAAAATAGTTTATTCACAAGCTACTTTATCAAGAACTCTTTGTGCCCTTTCATATTAATCGTAGTTAGATGAAGGTTAACTAATATCTGAATTTTGCATACCAGTGCTGACAGGTCGCGACTGAAGAGAAAACTTGACCTAGATCCTGATTTTGAATGTCCTCAATGACTTAATTTGAAGCTGGTGATTTGGCTCACAGTATATGTGGTAAATTATGTAACGTTAAAATGTCAACTTTTGGCGAATGACTCGACTGTACAAGTAGTATCAAGAGCATTTGAATTTTAGAAGGAGAGTGGACGATAAGTGATTACATCAGCAATTTGGGGTTGGGGTAATTTAAATTTTTTGAAGTCTGCAACTATTTTTCAATATGGAAACAATTCAGAAAGGTGTATCCAAAGAACTAATAAAAATATTGGAAGGATTTCTGAATTAGTGAAAGTTAACATTTGGTTACAGGAGCTAATTTTCAGTTGACGTGACATATAAGAGTTTGCTGTTACCAGGAGGATTTTACCTGTTTTTGTCCTTATTTTTTATGGTTGAGGAGTAACATTAGCAATGTGTACAACGGCAGTATTCTTTTTTCTGAATGGAAGGAAAGCAATATATTCAATTGAACCTTTTGATTTGGATTGCTGTAAAGCCTAGTAAATAGCTTTCTTATAGTTGATTATTACTTGATTTTTAACCTAGTAAGAACTTACTCGATTGATGATTATATTTGTTGGTTGGCTTGTACGTATTTGAGCCTTGAATATGATAACTATATAGTTCTATTGCATAATTCTAGTTCTTTCATCATTTTCATACATTGTTCAATTCTCTCCTCTTCATCTGTCACCTGACAGAGATCCTTTCTATCCCATTTCCACATTCTGTTTCCAAGCATTTAAGCTGTGAATTTTCAGTTTTTTCTCTGACTGTACTTCAAGCATAAGACTGTCAAACTGGATGCTATCTAGAGGTGACAGAATCCGACCCGATTCGGTCTGATTCGAATCCGATTCGATCCGATATTTTGATAAAGTCAAACTACCCGAACCCGATCCGACTCTGGATGATCTGTAACCCGAAATGAAGCGACACATGAGCGACCTTAGCCCGACTGACCCGACCCGATCCGAGACGACTCGTAACCCGAGATGGCGCGACACATGAGGACCCAAGCCTGATTCGAATCCGATTCGAGACGATTCGTAATCCGAGATGGAGCGACACATGATGACCTGACCTCGATCCGACTTGACATGATACAACTTGTAAATTGATCTAATCATATCTTATCAACATCATAATCTAATTTTACTAACAAATTAACATCAGAGAAAATTAAGATTTACTTGTACAATTCAATAACGCGATCCAATCTTGTCTGATTGAACTTAAAACTCAAAATAATACTTGAAAGTTGTCGGTGCAACCCGATCCGAACCCGACCCGATCTCGCCCGACCCGACCCGTCATCCGAAAAAGATCGACGCAACCCGACCTGACCTCGTCCGACCCGAAAGTTGTCGACGCAACCCGATCCGAAATTCGACCCAAACCCAACCGGAAATTCGACTCGAACCCAATTCGACTATTATGAACGGTCAAACTAACCAGAATCCACCCGCTCGACCCGAACCCGCCCGATCGACCCGACTTGCCACTTCTAATGCTACCTCGCAACTGGTCCTCGGCATGATATATGGAGCACTGGGTTTAGTTGATCCAATTAATTCCATTATAATGTTGATCCGTGCATCTAAAGGTGGTGTAAACTTTGCTGAAGGAATACTGGGGTTGGAACCAGGTATGAATACGAAGTACAACGCATTTGATACTTTGTAGAACACTATAGCCTCAATATATATATATATATATATATATATATATATATATGAGCATGGCTAAAATAATATGCATAGTACACCCCATTTTGTACTATGCATATAGATATAGGTCATTAAATTGAGATTTAAGTTGCTCAATAAATTCTTCATATGAAAATATTGTAGGAAATTAAATTTCGTGATTTTTGGAGCTTTCTAGCTATTTTTTAAATATTTTTTAAAAACAGTCCAGATTTAATACTACAAAATTGCAATTTCTGGGCTGTTTTTAAAAAATATTTAAAAAATAGCAAGAAAGCTCTAAAAATCACGAAATTTTATTTCCTACAAGATTTTGATATGAAGAATTTATTGAGAAACTTAAATATCAATTTAATGACCAAATTAAATACAAATGGGCGCATAGTACGTTATGTGGTGTACTATGCATATTATTTTAGCCATGCTCTATATATATATAGGGCAAGATTAAAATAATATGCATAGTACACTCATTTCGTACTATGCGGTTATGTATACTTAATTTGCTTAATAAATTAATATTTAAGTTGCTCAATAAATTCTTCATATTAAAATATTGTAGGAAATCAAATTTCGTTATTTTTAGAGTTTTCTAGCTATTTTTTAAATATTTACAAAAACAGCTAAAAAATGACACTTTTGTAGTATTAAATCTGGATTGTTTTTAAAAAATAGAAAGAAAGTTCTAAAAATCACGAAATTTGATTTCCTACAATATTTTGATATGAAGAATTTATTAAGAAACTTAAATATTAATTTATTGAGCTATATATATATATATATATGTTAGGATGGAAGAGAGTGTCATATGCATATTATTTTAGCGTTGTTATATATAGCTGAATTTTACATTTTTTTACATTTGAAAACTGATAAAATAGTTAAAAAAATTTCAAAAAATGTAAAATTTGGTTTCCAAATTTTTGTTAGTATGGAGAACATTTTCAACGATCTTGATCGGTTGTTTGCACTTTATATCTCGAGATACGAGTCTAAAATATATGCATGTTGGTGCTTTATAAAGTATTTTAGCACAACTCTATATATATATGTATGGTGAGTGAGGTTATGATACTTCACAAAGAATCAAACATGCAATGTTTCGTCTGTGTATCTTCAATTTCAAAATTCAAATAATTGATTCAAATCGTTGAACTTGATCTTCAGATTAAAATTTTCTTGGAGGTTGAGTTTTATATTTTATAGAATATTTTTGAATTACTTTTTAGAGAAGTGAAAAATCTTTCATATTGAATAGTTTAGAAACCATTAGATTAACCAACCCTTTACTCCTTGAAAAACTAATAAATAAATTCAAAAACATAAAAATGAGTCACCAAAGAAATTTTAATTGAACATCAAATTTACTTGATAACCAACTCTTTACTCCTTCAAAAAGGCAAAAACTAATAAATAAATTCAAAAACATAAAAAACGAGTCTCCAAAGAAATTTTAATATGAACGTTAAATTCAATGATTTGAATTTATCGTTTGAACTTTAAATTAAAAATAAGTAGACACAATATTACGTGATTATTTTTTTTTGAAATATCATACTGAGACTAATATTTCACCAGTCATTTGTTGATTTGCTAGAATCTTGCCAACAGTATGGTAGATGAACTGTTACCTCAGTCAATTTCCGAACAAATGGAGAGTATTGTCATTTTGGTTCTCCTACAAAAACCGCTTCGGCGTCAACCATCACCCCTTACTCCATCTCCATTATAAAAAGGGAAAGCAACCCATAATCTCAAAAGCAATATATACCTCATTCCAACAACAATAGAAATTAGAAAAGATAAAGGATAGCAATGAGTAGCAACATCCGGCCATACTTGTTGCTATCCTTGCTAATAGTTTTACTATTTAAAGTTACTTCTCAAACCCAAATACCAGCATCAAAACGGCAAACCGATACACTTAACAAACTAATATTTGATCCAAGAACATTCTACCGCCATGTCAGCACCTCTGCTGGGCTGAGATCCAGCAGCTTCTCGAAGTCGACAGTTTCGAGGCTGTATTCGCAAATCGGGCAAAAAGAGAAGGATAAGATAGAAAAATTGCCAGGACAGCCCGAGACAGGTGTGAATTTCGATCAGTATGGTGGCTATGTAACAGTTGATGCAGAGAGAGGCAGAGCATTTTATTACTATTTTGTCGAGGCGGCAACTGGAAGTGGTGATGGTGGTGCTGCTTCTAAGCCTCTTCTCCTCTGGCTTAATGGAGGTAATTTGTTATAATTTGTTTATTCATAATTGTCAAAGTTAAGGAGCATGGTCACTTTTAATTTGAAAACTTATCTTTTTTCTGTTGTATTGATTTTGATTGGATTAATTAAACTCGATTTGTTATTTCGATGGTAGATCCAAATTTCAAAATATTTGACTAAATTCACTTCAGTAAAATATGAGGTATGTGTACATTGACTCCAGGTCAAGCTCAATACCTCCACTTGTTGCAAGTGAAAAAGAAAATGATCATATTTGTTTTAATTAGAAAGTATAAATTATGTGGAATTTTTCACAACTGTTATGTTGTGTGAACTGGTACCTATTTCCGAAGATATAATAGCGACATTAGTGATAGACATGATAGCGTACTTATGATGAAATTGCCTGGAAAGGGACCCCACCTTTACTGGTATACCCGGTCAACAATATATGCAATTACATTTGAATATATCAGAATCATGTATATTACTAAAAAGAGGGACTACTTGATATAGTTGAAAATGATGTGGAAAATGATCTTAAGCACAATTTTACAAAATGTGAGGCGTTTTCCCAAAGAGAAATAAACAATGAAATTGAATTTTTGTTCGTTTGAGTGTGGTTGAGAAACAGCAAGAGTCATTTGAACTATTTTAGTTTAAGGAATGACCTACTTTATTCGTGTATATTCTTTTCACAATTGTTGCATGATCTTACTAGGCATCATATTAATAAACTAGCAAAGAAAAGGTTTCAAGATGAATTGAGATATTAGTCATGCATGCTCAACACAGGAATCATTTTTTTGTCTAATCTGAAATACATGTAATTTCAGCTTAAATAAAAGAATTGAATATCATCTCTAATACAACTTTTGTACTTAATTTTTCATGTACATTAATTTTCATGTATAATTATAGGATTTTTTGTTGTTGTAAGTTATAACTAACTTGACTATTGTAAATGTTGTACATGCAAGGACCCGGATGTTCATCTTTGGGATATGGCGCCATGGAGGAGCTGGGACCTTTTCGTGTAATGAGTGATGGCAAAACTTTGTACCACAACCCATTTTCATGGAACAAAGGTAGGTAATTTTCATGCAAATTAGTTAACATTGATTTCGATATTGTGACAAATATTGATTTCATGGAACAAAGCTAGGTAATTTAACATTGATTTCAATATTGTGATTCATGCATGAATTTTTTTAGATCGTAGGCTTTGAAATTTAGAGGATTAACTGTACTATGCACTCTTTTGTGCGGTCGTTTGTGTAGTGGCCAATGTTTTATTCTTAGAAAGTCCGGCTGGAGTCGGTTTCTCCTACTCAAACACCACTGAAGATTATTCGCTGAATGGCGATACAAAGACCGCCGAAGACAACGTCGTGTTTTTGGCTAATTGGTTGGAGAGATTCCCAGAGTACAAAGGAAGAGACTTCTACATAGCCGGAGAAAGCTACGCCGGCCACTATGTGCCTCAGCTTGCACACGGAATTCTTGGATACAACCGCAAAAACAAAGGCCAAGATAGCATCAATCTCAAAGGCATCGCGGTAATTGTTGGAATTACGATAATTTAGCTATGTTTATTTTTTTCCATTTTATCAGGAAATGATTTAAAAAAAATCAAATTGGTTGATAAATTTAGTGAAAATGCCTTTCTAATATGTCAGAACTGTTGAAAACATTTTTTGTCTTGAAGTGGCGTTCTGTCCTATGTTTCTTTACAATAATACATATGCAGAGTGATAAACACAAATAAAAGCAACTTCCAAACACTAAAATTCCTTCAAACATGAAAAAGGTTCTAACATGAAGTCATGAACCCAAGCCATTGTGAATATCTACTAACATATGCACAATTGTGAATGCTAGATTGGCAATGCAGTTATCAATGACGACACTGACACGAGCGGCATGTATGATTTCTTTTGGACGCATGCTCTGATCTCTGATGATACGATCAATGCAATTCACAAGAACTGCAATTTCTCACTCGATACTGGCGGTCCCACATGCTTATCTGCTCTGGACATTGCAGATTTAGTTTTTGGCAACCTTGACATCTACAACATCTATGCTCCATTGTGCACATCTTCTGGCACAACAAGCACTCCGAAAACGCCTTCGGTTGGTACTACAGAGTCTCAACTTGCGAAATTAGATTTTAAAATATTTTTATGCATTTTCTTCAACATAAATTAGTAGGAATTATAGGGAATTTCGGAGCAGCTGATTTCAATTATGATTTGGGTCAAATTTTCATGAAAAATTCATATTAGAACTCCCCTTAGTCATTATCAGTCAAATTGTTTCTTTAATTAATTGCGGAGATGGTAGCTTTGGTATATAAAATACAAAACATTTTGCCATATCAGCTTTTCAAATGGGCACATGCTATCCCATTTTTTTAACTGTCTTTCTGTTTTTTACTTTTCCTATAGATATAAAGGAAGGATGTTTGCAAAGATGGTCTATTTTTCTTCTGTGCCTTTCAAAATGGTTATAGTTTGATGTCTTCAACAATGTCATCCTATTGTATTCATGCCAATCAAAGTGATATAAGTTGTCGCAGTTTATGTTTTTGCTTACTCTGATAGGATTGCTTACCAACAATTGCTTACTCTGATAGGATTGCTTACCAGCAAATACTTGATTGGCAAAAGAAGTTTTTAATACTAGCTTTCTCATTGAAAAAGAGATTGAAATGCCCCATTTTTTTTTTAAATAATGTGAAAAAACACAAGTTGTGAAGTATTTTCCAAATGGTTCAGACAACAATTAACCATTTCTCTCAACTTCTCATCACATATTGATGTTTATACTTTTGCAATTTATGGTGCAGATTGAGAATTTTGATCCATGTAGCGATTATTATGTGAATGCATACTTAAATACTCCAGAAGTACAAGAAGCAATGCATGCCAATGTCACAAAGCTCAAGCAAAGTTGGGATTCTTGCAGGTACATTCTATTTTTTTTTTTTTTTTTTTTTTTTTTGCAAAATTGAGGAATTAGTACATGATTATTAGTCTGGATAAAGAAGAAACGTCTAAAATTTTGTAGAAAAAAACTAAAAACGAACCCATCAATTAAAAGTTTAAGTAGGCATTGACCTACTTCCAAAAATTAATAAACAAATTACCCCTTCTAAGTTGCAATATAAATTTAGTTAATTTTATGCATCAAGTAGTTATTTGCTTCTGTCTGTTTTCAAAGACATATACTCAAATACCCCATCAAAACTCCCTTTTACACAATGGAAGTTGTGCGAGGGACATATAAAGAGATAGAGAGAACTGCTCATAGTTTTGTGGCAAAATAGCAACGGATTTCAAGTGTAGATTTCGGGTTCGAAATCTAGTGAAAGTCAAAGACCACTGGAGGATTCTAGATCACTTTGAATAATATTTGAAAGTAAAAACCACTCATCTATTTCTAAAAAAAAAAATATAAAGAGATAGAGAAAGAGCTATATATACAAGTAATATCCCAAATTTCTTTACAGGGGTACATACTATTTCCTTTTGTTTTGCCCGGAAAATATATATTTTTGTAGAGCCACATGTAAAGCAGTAAAGGCTTATAATTCGTGGAAATTAATTAGTGGGACCCAGACAGCAGAATAAACACCTGCTTAGATGTCGTGAGTGTGCAACCACTCTGTAATTGGGCCTCTAGAATCCAATAAGCAGATTCCTTGGGGACCCCACAGAGGCGGAACCAGAAATCTAAAATATTGATTGACAAAATGCATCGTAATAATAATATTGCATTTAAGAGATATGCTAAAATATTTTATAAATTACGAAAGGGCCTATAGTATAGACTCAAAATATAAAAGACAAATTTGAACTGTGAAAATATTGTTTATATTAAAATTTATTTGGGAACCAAATTTATTTGGAAATATTTTATTATTTTATTGAATGGATAGAAAGTTAGTTAAATTGAATATCTGTGAATCATTATATTCCTGAATTTTCTAACCATCCGATAAAAATAGCAAAATATTATTTTAAAATTTTTTTGGTTCCCAAGTAAATTTTAGTATAGACAATATTTTCAACAATTCGAATCGATCATTTGCATTTTGCATTTCGAGATTCAAATCTAAAACATATGCACTTTCATACTTTATAAAGTACTTTAGCATATCTATGCATTTAATGCTAATTTGTTTCTATATTTTGTAAAAAGGGGAGGGAACATCACAGCAAATTCCTTAATCCAAATAAATCTATTTGTGGTACCTTGATAATTAAGCGTTTACATTCTTGCAATATAAATTAATAATTACGAGGGAATCAACTAATATCAGATTTTTCACCATATAATATTTCTCTCCATACATTTTTCGCTCAAAATCAATATTTCTCTCCATACACAATCTATAATTGAATGCGTGATTCTTCACCTAACATACCAACTCACAACAAAACGGTGGCACAATAGTTTAGTGATAGCTAATTAGAATGATTTTTATGAGATCATGAGTTTAATCTTTCGTGAACACAAAAATATATCAATTAAGAGACATTTAGTAATAAATATTAGAGCATATATCCGAAAAAAAACATAACAACTCACATAAAAGTTAGCAATCACATCTTGGGTTTAAAATGAGAATGAACAAACGTGTCAATTTTGCCTACTAAGAACACTACCATAATGATGTCAATTGATGTCAATTACTTGTGGAAAGTTAAGAGAAGAAACTTTGGAGTCTTGGAAAAGAAAATTCTAGTTTACAAGATTAGACAAAGTAGGAAAACGATCAAAATTATTCAATGTGGTCCTTTTGACTGATACAATTATAAAAGGGAATGTGTCACTATTAAGTATAGATAGATGAATTTGAATTTGCATTACAGACATGTTTTCCTAGATTAGCTCCACACTTGTTGACACTTTTAGATGTCTGTTGATAGTTTCATGGATTAACAATACCCTTAGTATAGAAAATACAAAAATCAACAAGTGGTACGCATGAGCTAGCATCTACTTCCACTATTTAAGAGGTAGCTTCATTGATACTCCTGAAAAATATCTTAAACTATTGAAAATATGAGATCTTATCAATTGATGGCCTACATTAATAAAACCAGATTTTTAACATGGAACAATAAGATGTAGTGAAACCACAAACGGAATATGTGTGCGCTAGCCACACACTCGAACTGGTATATGAAATATATGGTGCTCTCTCTGTACCAAATCAAGCATTTTTTTTTTCAATCTGTGACCTAGACTGGTAAATATGCTTGTTCAATTAGGTACTTATTTGCTACTGGTACTTAAAGAAATCAAAATTAAACCCGAAGTTCCACTCAACTAAAAAATAACGGATTATATTATTATTTTATTATTCTTATCACCTTTACGTTTGAAAGAACTCCTGAATCCATGCCATTTTGTTGGTGTTTTTTCTTCAAGATTGGTAGGTGAGGGAATACCAGTAAATCTAAGCTATTTTCCATACATGATGGAGATGGAAATATGTAGTAATTTATTTCCTTAATTTAACATAGCTGTAACACCTTCTTTGCAACTCTTAATTTATGCAGTGATGTTATTACACGTTGGGTTGATGGTGTTTCAACGGTTTTACCCATTCTTACTGAGCTCATGTCAAAGGCTATCAGAGTTTGGGTATACAGGTACGAACTGATATACTGATTTTATTTCATGAATTTTTTTTATTACAGCTCAACATAGTAAAATGTTCTCTTTCCTCACAAGAGCACCATGATTTACCTCTTCATTGTTGGTATAAATAAGTGGAACTATTATATAACTCTGTCTGGTAAATTAGTTGTGAACTTATGAGTCAAATATTGTGAAACATGGAAAAGTATTTTTAAAGAAAGATATATCACATTTTTGGGTATCTTACATGACTCATGTTTCTAGCTTATTTAGGATGTGAGATATGAACCTGTGTGTGGAGCACTTCTTTTTTCTCTTTATGTAAAAAAAATACAAATCTTTAATCCTGAACTGGATATATGTTAATTATAGTGGAGATGTTGATGGCCGTGTTCCGATTACATCAACAAGATATTCTCTAAATCAACTGAAGCTTTCTGTCAAGACTCCTTGGGCCGCTTGGTACCTAAACAATGAGGTTCTTCCTCCCTCTTTTATATTACTTTATCAATAAAATCAAAATAAATGGAAATTTTGTTATAGTGATTTTTGTACATGTCTTCTGACACTAGATAAGAACTAAGGTCATTGATTTAAATACCCATAACAAATAAAAAACAAATTTTGCAGAATTTGATGCACTAATTTCCGGACTAAATTACCCAGAAATTCAAATTACAGTTTCATATCTTTTCTGCTTCAAACTTAACAGCTGAACTTGTTACTACTTATCATCATTTGAACATTTTCACTGACAAATATATTTATAAATTCTTTCTGGTAAGCAGGTAGGTGGATATACAACAACATATGAAGGCAATCTGACACTAGTGACAGTGAGAGGAGCAGGACATGAGGTGCCGAGTTACCAACCTGCAAGAGCCCTCTCGCTTGTACAATATTTCCTTCAAGGAAAGCAACTTCCAACAAATTGAAAACCATTTGTAATCAGAATACAAAAGAATTAATAAAAGAGTGTCCAATATTTTTTTGACCAATACATTATGTCATTTTTATTGAAGTTTGGAAGTATATAGGCTGTTATCAAATATGCTTGTTATTATTGTTTTTTAGTAGCAGTGCAAGAGGATGTCTTATATATGGCTTTGCCTAACGGACATCTCACGGTTATATCTTGGATCGAAACATTGCTCATTTGATTTATTTGCACTTGGGCTGAGAGGGATATTCTTTTCCAAATTGGGCCTATGATGAATGATCTGAGGTCCAAAATAATTTTTTCATAATTTATTTCTATTTTATTTTATTTCTCAACACTCTCCTCAAGCTAGAATTTATACAAATCAATTAATTCTAGCATGTCAACATTCTTCTTAAATGCTTGAGGCTCTAGTTCCTTTGTGAAGACATCGGTTAGTTGATTCTCTCTATGGACAAAGGGTGTTACAATTTCTTTGGCTTGTATTTTCTCTCTAACGAAGTGGCAATCGATTAGTTCTTTCATGGAACACCGGATTAGATGCAATGCGTCGAGCAGCTTGATTATCACAAAACATCTCCACAGACTCTTGATAGACAATTCTAAGGTCTCCAAGCAATTGTTTTATCCATATTAGCTCACTTGTAGTTGACGCAATGACTCCAAAGATGTGCCTCACACAACTCCACCCATTTTTGGCTTAATAACTAATCCATGCAAGTTCCACGATTTCTAGTAATAAGAGTCACACTCATGCTTATCTCCGACTACTAGCTTAAAGTGGATAAAATGAGAAGGAACGATACTCTTACATTTTTCATGGACATAGTGAAAATATGACTGATATTTTTGGTAGGGCATGTATTCATCCAAACAATATTTAGCCTAACAATACAAATTATCTAACATATTCATAAAATAAATAAGCTGCGTGGGTTGTATGGCTCCCGCTTGCATTCTTGTAGCTTCATCAATCATCTTCAGAAGGAACACATCTAAGCTACTAAAACCCACCCAATTTTCAATTTACTTTTGAAGCTATTCTAAAGCAAAATGAAAAGTACATCTAAAATAACCCTAATTTAAAATCCTATGTGGTATGCAAACCAAGAATGAATTAATACATGAATGACAACCTAACATCATTGCCATAATTTAATTATTACAATTAATTAATAATGGCACCTTAGGCCGCAATTACACACATTCATATACATCATTCATTACAACACACAAGGCATTGGAAATCTTGAGCCATACAAACCCACAATCCTCCTGCAAAACAGGGTTAGTATACAAGTATAATCTCACTGCACTATTCAATCTTGTTTAGTTATGTCCATATCTCTCAAGTTATTATTCCATCTAAATTATTTTAAATCCCAAAAATAATCTCAATAGAATAAACATTTATCAATTAAATGTCATTCCATATGACTTTTAAGTTATTCCCACATGGCGAGCAAAGAGAAGTGCCTCACACAACTCTCACTCACTTATGGCCTAATAACAAAACAAGTCATGCTTGATTGCCCTTTTAGAAAGTCAATTATTCAATAGAACAAACATTTATCATTTAAATGTTATTCTGTATGATTCATTTAAGAATCTCCAATATTCTCTAATGACTTTTAGAAAACATAAATTGACTTATTTGTTCTTAATCATCATTATTGTTAATTAAAATTTTAAAATTTTAATTCTATCACTTTCAATCATACTTGGATGAGTCCTAACACAATATTTTTTTTTACAAAATAAATCATTGTGCAACAATAAATTTCACAAAAATGAAATCTCAGAAACTGTCTCCAGTTTCAACCTGCTGCGCACCAGTCAGTGTTTTCTATGTAAAAAAATGTGTCTTTCGAATTAAAATTCAAGCCATACATTTCTGAAAACTAGATTTAAGCACCTTTCTATATGTACCAAGATATCCAGAAAATAGTTAACCATTTGTGAGAAAAACATATTTTAATCCAGGATTCCAGATCTGGAAAACAGATTGTTGTCACCTCTGTAGTTTGTAACTTTACATAAAATTCGTAATACTTTTGTATTACAAAATATAGTTTTCTAGAAACAAGACTTCATCATCTTTCTAATGATAGATAGCATGCACGAATCCATTCATCCAAATTTGAGATATGATATTTTGAATCTCAACAAAACAGAAAACTGGACACAGAAAATCCAGCACTGTACCCATTTTTCTTATTTTTTGTTTACCTTAATAAAACGGTTTAAACTCCTCATTTTATTTTAGAATCTTTATCCACACATCATAAACTAATGTAGGAATTTTTTTAGATTCACAAAAATCGTGATTCAAAAATTACCAAAGTGATTAAATGTCTTAAGAACCCAAAAGGGACAGATTTATGAACAAAAACTTGAGAGATAAGTAACCAAACACTTGTGCATTTAATTTAGCACTAATTAAATAGTCTAATTGCTATAAAATAAGCCTAAGCTCTGATACCACTGTTGGGATTTCATGTGTAAGTTCAAGAGGACGAAAATTAAATTTTTTTGCCTCTATTTAACTCAATACACAAATGATCTTATTTATATAACAATTGCAAGCAAGATTATACTATGACATTTCATCGAACACCTCTTGTGCATCAACAAAACAGAAAATAAAACATTTATTTCTTGCATAAGAGTGGATAAAAGATTATACCTAAAGAGATTGTCAAATCTCTTCGTAGAGAGGAGTCGATTCCTCTTCTAGGTCTCTTGGAAACCGTCGTCTTCCTTCTTCGGCCATGGAAGCACCCTTGTCTCTTGGTTCAACTTGAACCTAAACAACAACCTAAAGCATTCTTAGATAGATGGATGTAGATGTTAGAGCTTAGATCCAACCACCTAGATCTTCAATCTTCAATGAACAAGCTATTTCATTTGGTGACTAAACCTTGCAAGAGAAGAGAAAGAAGAACAATGGAGTTTTTTCCTTTCTACACACAAGAGAGGAGAAAAAGGGGTTACTATTCACGGTTACTATTCATCCTATTGTGGGAAGAGAGAGAAAAATTCATTTTTTCATCTCAAACATACCCCTTTATATAGTCAAGCCCTAGGGCAACACTTGTGTTAATTATTTACACAAATGGCTATGATTACTCTCTTGTTATTCCCTAATCATATTTGCAAGGATTTAATTTATGAGTAAATAATATTACTATATTATTCTAATATGAATTAATTTATTATTCTTATAATGCTCTCAAACATTATACAAAATAATATTCACATATATTCTCATAAATTTATTTTATAATCTAAGCATGTCATTTTACATGACATATTACTTTAACATTTTATCACATGCATTTTAACTCATACATCATGAGATTAAATACATCATTCAAAATGTAAAATACTTGTTGTTTCTGTTCAGTTGGTGTGACCTTACAGAGGATCTACGTCATCTTGGGATATAATATAAAATACTTTATATTATGGACTATAAGAGGTTCTATCACTACATTATAGTCTCCCAAACGACATAGTCGTTACGTGCTTGATCCACTTAATTCGTGTCTATCCTTGTCTCATGATATTTTAAATAATATGCAAAATATGATCGTGTCATTTTTGCATTATATTATTTTCTTGGTCTCTCAAGTGAATTATAAGTATAACTACATCAGTTATATTGCATGCAATATAATTTCACTTTACCAAGGGGCCCAGTAATATCATAACTCAAATAATTGAGGGACAATAATAATATTGACATATAAATTTCTCCCGCACAAGTTGTACATAACGAATTACTATATTATTCCAATCATTTGAATGGACTTTAATAGTAATCACATTATATACTTCTCATGTGAAAAACTTACATGTCTCATATATAAGATTCAAAGACACATTGGAAACATTAATGACACAAAACTAATCCATATAATGCTCCATCTAGTTAGGTCATGTTCAGTATATAAAGAATCACCATTTTATATACTCATGTCATTGAATGATAATCACTTATCAATATTTATAGAACTACAATGTACTTTCAATTGACATGACAACCTTCATGGTAAATAATGTTCCCTTTAATTACCACGATTGTGAACATATTTAGGATTATATGTTTTCATCTAAAGAGTTCTATGGTTCAAGACCATGAGCATCTTCTTGAACGCTTCTAAAGATATAACATATCAATCTCAAGGAACATAAATGTATAATAACATTTAAAATCATAAACAATTCATAAATTCGTTATAAAAAAGATAACTTTCAAAACACACAACCTTCAGTAAATTCATTTGGGTTGTCTAGTGAATCGGCTCGACCTTGTTATCGTGTCTTTGTGTCACGTTGGATTGCTTTGTTTGCATTTTCTAAACTCTTCTATTTATTTTCGTTATTAATTTAGTTTAGAATTTGCTGGTGCTTAAAATTCTTGAATTAATTGCAATTGCAAAATTATCATTTGGTAAATTAAATTAAGCCCCCGGTTCCAACATATGTGACAATAAGTTCTTGTAAAACCGTTGATAATTTTTGTATATCGCTAGAAAAAAAATGAGTGAAACATGAAGCAGGAAGGAGATTCGAACTCATGACAAGCCACACTAGTAATATTGAAAATAAATTGATTATATTTATTTAAAACAAAGTAGGATTTAGCGACATTATTTCTCTGATTTTTAACATGTGGATTGATTTATCTGGGCAACTCTTGGTCATGGGCGGAGCTAGGGGATGCTGAGGGGTGTCTGGCATCCTCCAATATTTTTCATAAACGATTTGATTAGTAAAATTATCAGAGTATTTTATTATGTCATTTACGAACTAGTAACTTCTAATAAAATTTTAGTAAATTTAGAAATAATTTGAAATTTTGATAATTCTCAATTTAAAATTTTGGCTCCGCTTCTGCTCTTGACAGTACTCTTTATTGGTATCTAGAACATCTTTTCTGGATTTCTGTGATAAGATATTATTAAAAATGTTAATAAATAAATCATCATGGAAATGATATTTTCTATTCGCAGGTAAACTCAGTTATGTTGCATTCACATCAATTTAGCTAAAAGGTAACGTGCTTACAAAATCAAATATTGCAACGGTTCATGTTTCAGAATTTGGTATTACACTCAATAATAATTCTGTGCTACAAATCTGCCACAGCGAATCTTGACACCATAAGGATCATGCTTCAAACGAACGAGTCGTTAGCGAGCTGAACACGAACAAGTCACGAGTATTTTGTGCACCCGTATGCTTCATGCGATCAAGTATCAATAAACTGATTGGGAACAGAATTTTGGATTTTCTGGCTCGTGACAGCAACAAATCGCCCCTTTTACACTTCATCAATTAATCTTTTCCAAACTGAAAAAGAAAAGAAACATAAAAGACTACCTCATTCTATATTCCACAGTGCTTTACTCTTCAGCTACTAAAATCCCCTCTCTTCTCTCAATCTCCTCCCACCTTTCTCTATCTATCACAGTGCTGAGCATGAAACCTCTCATTTTCTTTGTAGCTCTGCTAGCACTGGTCTTTGGCAACACCGGAGCCAAACAAACGGCTTATGACACGGGCGGGTTGAGCCGGAAAATCTTTCCCAAAGGATTTGTGTTTGGTACCGCAGCGTCGGCGTATCAAGTTGAAGGGATGGCATTGAAGGGAGGAAGAGGCTCCAGCATTTGGGACTCCTTTGTAAAGATACCAGGTGAAAAATGTGCCATTTTTGTTTTGTCTGTTGATTACTTTGATTTCTTCCTCTTTTGTTTTTAGTAAATATTTTTAGCTTAAAACTGAATTATTAAGTAAAATTATAAATTTTTTTATCTTTTTCTTATATATAAAACAAGTTCAACCCCAGTCTGCTCCTTCTCTGTCTGGTCTTATTTTTGCTAATTTTGAATGTTCATGCACTTTTCTTTTTTTCTTTAATACTGGGAGATTAATTATAATATTTTTTAAACAAATTCTCTGGCAAAAATTGACCTGATCACGTATAAAAGGAGTAATTTCTTTTTTTGACCAAGAACATTTTGTTAGCAGAAAAGTCAATTAATGGTTATTGATTCCATGAATCTTAGATGCTTTCGTATTTATATAATTTGAGTGAAAAAAGTAATTATATAAATGTAGATCGTTAGCATGCATTCAGCATGGACTTGATGGTTCTATTTGGAAGAAAAAAAATGTTTTTGGCCGAATAACATGTAATTGCAAAACTAATTTTAGCATTTCTTTATTTTTTTTACTCGTGTATTCTCATCTTGCGTGTACGGTTTATCAATTATTTTTGCAAAATAACTATGTATATTTAAAAATTTGCATCACTTTGCCTTCTTTTGAACTTTTTTTATAAATCTTACCCTCTAACGAAAATTCTGAATTCGCTTGTAATTTTATATTTACTAGTTCTGTTGATTTCTAATTGATAAAGAAATTGCTAACCATTTCTACCTTTGAACAGGTACTATACCAAATAATGCCACTGCAGAGGTAACTGTAGATGAATACCATAGATATAAGGTATGAAAGTACAATTTTTTTAAATTATCTTTTTATTTTACCCAAAGCATGCTAATTATCTTTTTATTTAAGTATTGTTGATTTGTGGGTCCTAACATATTCCTTTGGAATGTTAAACGAGCTAACACATTGCTTTACGAAAGGATAATGCTATATCTTCTTCCAATTGTTTTGGAGTCTCTTTAAAAACAATAAAATCGATTGATCACTATTGACATCAAATTTATTTGATGGAATATTGAGATCAATATTTTGACTGTTAAATTTTTTTTAATAGTTTTAACTAATTTTGTACTTCTGGTGAAGTTGTGGCAACTTAGATATAGCTCCAGAACTTCATGAACTCTGCCGAAAACATTTAATATGAATAAAAAAACACTCAACAAAGAATAAAAATAGTAAAATTCCATAAAAAAGATACTTAACATGAATAATAGATGTCATTCTGTATTCAAATTAGATACTGTATCTTTAGTTTAAATATTATTTATTCATTTTTGTGCTTTATTATTGAAACTAAATGTCCCTGTCACAAGTTCATCAGAACATCTGCATCAATGAATTTGAATGCTTTACCATTTTAAATATTTTTTATTCACTTTATGTATCTCATATATTATTCACATTAAATGTCGTCCTTGAATATTCGCCGGAAGTATTCAGGAGGTAGGAAGTTTATTAGTGGAATTGACTCGTAAATGAATTGTTGAAATTAAATTGAATTAATTGTAGGCATGTTCATCGAATCGAGTTAGTTCGAGCTAACTTTTTCTTTCGCTCGAGCCAAGAATATTCGAGTCGAGTCTACTCGAGTAACTAAGTCTAATCAGAGTTGAATAATGAACTCGAACTCAACTCGATGTTACTCCAGTCAACTCGTAACTCGCTCGCATATCAGATTAGAAAAATTGCCATTTTTTCTCAAATGTGATTTTTGAATTGTGATTTATATTGGAAATAAGTCAGTCTCAGACTCTCAGTCTGAACTGTCTGGCACACACAAATATAAACATATTAACTCAGAAAATACTCCAAAATACTTGATTAGGTATTTGGATATCTGAGTTATTGGGTCTATATGAGTCTCTATAGTTGAACTGATTCAGAATGAACCATATAAATATTAGTTGAACTGAACCATATAAATACTAGTTGACTAACTCGAGTAAGCCCATATACAATTATAATTTAATTGAAGGGTCATATTAGTTGAACTAACTCAGGGTAAAAATCCATATACATGAGCGAGCGACAACCAACTCGAGTTATTGTTCGAGTCAGTATGCTCGAGCTATAGATTATTTGAGTTGAATCTGAGCGAGTTTCGAACGAGTCATGAGTTGTGAGTTATTTGTCCAGCCATAATTAATGGTAAGTATTTAATAAAATTTTCCAATTTTATAGTAGTATTCAACAAAACTGAAATAGTGAAATATTATTTTTTTTAGAAATAATTAGTTAACTTTTTAAGTTAAAAGACAACTAATGCAATTAACGTTTAACTAGGACCAAACTTGAAACACAATAAATGTAAGATACAAATAATACATGCGATTTTATTTTAACAACCGTTTTGTCAATGTAACATGTATTTATAAATATCTTGTTTTTTTTTCTATTCCATTTTTTTAATGCATCGTTAGAGTTCTCAAAATCGTGTATGCGTGTCTAATAATGATACGGAACTACATGGCATGATAAGAACACAGCACGAGACACGACACGGTACTGTTCATGTGTCGTATCTTAAGCGTGTCGTGCTTAGGTTTCATACTGTAGAGCACGACACGACACGAAAACACGACACAGCACGAAAACACGACACGAAATGACACGAGAACACGTCTAGACACGTCACATTTAGGCACAACACAACGGCACGGGTAGGCACGAATAGGCACGGGTAGGCACAGATAGGCACGAAATTTCAAATTTTTTTGAAAATTTCCAGCGGGAGTTGTAACTTGTAAATTCGTTCAACCTCTAAAACAGTGCCAAGTGTGAAGGGCTCACTTGGGCGCTGGCACATTGCCAATTAATTTGTAAGCTTTTGCAAGTGACAAGAAAATCACCAAAATGGCCCACCGACCCACTAAGGCGTTGGCACACTGCCATGTCTTGTCCCTATGCCATGTGCCAGAGACTAGATTTTAGTAGGGAGATAGATATTGGATGCAGAATCTTGTTTTAGCGCAACTAATAGAGTTCTAACTGACAAAAGAATGAGATTGGACGCAGAAGTGTTTGAGGCACTTGTTTTATTAAAGAATTGGTATGATGCAGAACAAAAACTTCAGGATAAGTTTTGGGGCTATTACGATTTATGAGTTATGAGTTATGAGTTATGACTCTCCAAAAATTGTACTAGAGGTCTAAAAAAATAATTGTCTATAAAATTTAAAGAATTTTCAGATTTTTATGTTCTTGTATTTTTTCTATTTTTAGTTTTTTATTATTTTCGGCACGATTAACACGAATAAGGCACGATGTGCCGAAACAACACGGCACGAACAAACACGTCACGATTAGACACGTTCGATTAAGATATGGCACGTTTCTTCCTCAAAAAAAGATATGGCACATTTAAGCACGACACAGTTAAGACACGACACGTTTAGACACGAAACATTTAGACACGACACGTTTAGGCACGACACGATTAAAACACGGCACGTTTATACACGACGTGCCTAAACGTGCTGTGTCTTAACTGTTTCATTCTGATTTCTTCTAATTTTTGGTACGACATGAAACGACACTGTAAAAAATAATAAAATAGTAATCGTGATGTGTCGTTTCGCGTCGTGTCAAACCGTATTTTGAACGAAACGAAACGGCACGAATCTAAAACACTATGCATCATGCCATTATGGCTATAAACAGTTCGTGGCAGGACCCTTCAATGCTGTGTTGGAGCACGAGCATGTGGTCACGTCTCTTTCCACGTAACCTTGCCTAAACGTGGTGGTACTTAGTACTTTCAAATTGATTCGGAGATATTTTGTTGTCTTTTGAATTTTACCTTGAGCTGAACGATGAAATTCAGGACTGTAAATAGATAAGATTCGGATCGGATGGAGTTATTCAACATCTATTCATTTCAAATTATTTTATTCATATTTTATTTTATCAGTTAAAATTATCGGGTAACAAAGATGGATACCAAGGCGCGTAGCGGTACGGATAACAAACGATACGAATAATATTAATATAATAATTTTCAATTTTATAAATAAATCATATTTTACATAAATACATCTAAAATCAATATTTCTTTATAAACACAAACACAACACGGAAGCAAGTAGAGCATATACATTAACGAGAAAAAATAATATATAATGCAAAATATTAGATTAGGATTATAATTATTCGATCAGTTATTTAATAGAATTAAACGAAAGGATGGTAACATTAAACAAATAATTAGCTGAATGAAATTAATTTTGGTAGAATTCAAGAGACAAACATTAATGTTCTCTTGAAAATTTAGAGTTTTATTAGAAAAAACAATTAATTAAATGATCTCCTAAAAACCTAAATTACCAATTGATAATTATTTTTACATATATTAAAATGGAGCATATATATTTATATATGTCATTTTATATTTATCTGTTTAGTTAACCAAAAAAAATTTATTCATATTCATCTTATCGAATAAAATAAGAATCTGATAAAAGAGTAAAAAAAATCTGGTTGACAGCTCTAATGAAAATTGCAGCTTTCTTTTTACCATGCGCTGGTACAATAATGTATGGGTTCTCCGTTGAAGAGAGTTACTGGGAATGGTAACCACTTAAAAGGAAAATCTTTCACGTGATTTTTGGAACCAAAAGAAACTTAGAAAGTCAAAATCTCTCTCTATTGTTCAATAATATTCATCCAAATAAAAACCATTACAGATGCGAATGGCTTAGTAGCTCAGTGGTAACTAGGGTCATTCACACAAGGACACAAATTTTTACCTTAAAAAAAACCCAATACAGAGATATTTTTTTCTTTTAAAGTATGAATTGAAATTCACAGAATAAGAACAAAGTTGGATACGAAATTCAAATATGCCACAGGATACAAATTTTTACCTTAAAAAAAAGGAAAATTATTTATTTGTCATCTCAAAATTTAGAAATTAGTCAAATGCCATTAAATTTTCAATGAAATTAAATTACTGCCACTAACATCATTTAAGTTTAATTTAAAAATATATTTTTTCCTAAATAACCAAAAGACCCTCATCTCTGCTCCTTTCTCCCTCTTCCTCTGCCATTAAATTGCATCTGCCGCATCTTCAGTCTTCCGTGGTCCGAAACAAAGCAAAGGTAAGAACTCAGGTCTATTTTATCTAGTGATATTAATTTTATTTTGGCTGGGACCCGCTGGGCTCATACTCGAGACATCGTAATACTGCATGCATGCAAGCATATAACATAGAAGAGCATCGGTCGATGGAATGGATCAGTCCTCCTTTTCGTCTTCGTCTTCGTCTTCCTTGAATAAAATCATAATCAGGGGCAGTTCATAACTTACAATCTCAAGACGAAATTGAATCTGCGATAACTCACCGCCGACCTCAAAATGGAGCAGAAGCTTCGAGTTTCAACAGAAAACTTATGATAACAAATTTTTTTATATATAGCTTTCTTATTAAATACGAAAATAATTGTTTATTTGATAATTTAATCGCATTTTTTTGCTGTTTTACATGCAACTTAAGTACACGCCAACTTGTGTGTACCATTGGGGTGCTCTAGAAATACAATTGAGAAGGAATAATTAATCATGAAATGGCCACTGAAGGAGGAAATGACAAGTGGTGGAGTAGATTTTAATAGGTCCCTATAATTAATCTAGTCATTATATGCCTATCTCAATGGTATCAGGGGCATTATTCGACACCATAAGCACATAAATTGCCAAGGTAAAGGTTTTGACTTAAGACTTTTCACTCTGTCTCTTTTTGGTTTTTGCGATTCATTCATTTTTACCCGTTACACCCATTACCCGTTACCCATTTCAGTTTTCAAACCAATTTAATGGCGGAGGGAGAGAGGGGAGGGCAGAAGAGGGGGAAAGGAGGAGAGAGGAGGGATATTTTGGTCATTTAGAAAAAAATATATTTTTAAATTAAACTTAAATGATGTTAGTGGCAGTGATTTAATTCCATTGAAAATTTAATGACATTTTATCAATTTTTAATTTTGTGGTGACATTTGACCAATTTCTAAATTTTGAGATGGCAAATAAATAATTTTTCCTAAAAAAAACCAATACAGAGATATTTCTTCTTTTAAAATTGTACATAATTTATTTTTTTCTGAACGAAACAGATTAACCTTATACTGGTGGAACTTCTTCTCAATCAAATTGATCATTACTTTTTTAAGTTGATGTTTATGGTGTTATAACGAGATTTATCAAATTTATATCATAGTTGACGTGCAGTATTTCCGAGCAGAATTTTCTGGAAAGAATTAACAGCAGAATTTTCTTCTGCTTACATGTGCAGTATTTCCGAGCATAAAGCTTGTTGAAATTGTCTAGTACTTTTATAATACAAAAATTTTTCTGAATCATATAATTGACGGTCAGACGTCGAGATCTAATCTAACGGTTCAGATCTTAGAGGTGTCATCTGCATCTTTTTATGCAGAGAATACGGGTCAATGGTTACGGTGACTATGTTTCAATTCCCATAGGAAATTAATTGAACAAAAAATATTCTCTTGTAGGAAGATGTGGACATTATGAAGAGCATGGGATTTGATGCGTACCGTTTTTCCATCTCTTGGTCTCGTATTTTCCCAAGTATATACAACTACACAATTTTTTTGGTCATATCAAAAGTCTTTTACTAGAATTGGTACTGTTTTCTGATTTAATATATCCGGGAAAAACAAGGTCCTTCATTTTCTAGGGAACAGGTACCAGTCTAAATGAGGGTTAACGGTACAAAATTAGTTCATAACGAGTCATAGCTAACTGATTGACAATGCACAATTTGTGGCATAATTAGAATTGTTCTTGAAATAGGGGTGGGGGTACTATCTTATACCAAATTTTATGCCGAAAATTAGTTCACTCGGCGCAATTTGTGGCATAATTAGAATTGTTCTTGAAATAGGGGTGGGGGTACTATCTTATACCAAATTTTATGCCAAAAAATTTGCAATATAACTTCTGTATTATTTTCGTATAATTCCTTTTGTTGTTTTGATACAGAGGGAGCAGGGGAAATTAATGTGGAAGGTGTTGAATATTACAATAACCTCATTAACTATACAGTTGAACAAGGTATAACTCCTCTAGTTGATTTCATAGTAAATACATCTCCCAATATCAAGTAAAATGTAGCATCTGAAAATTACTGCTGCTATATTGATGGAACAGCTAGTTGACACCAAACGGAAACCATATCACATCTCATACATATGGTACCAATCTGTGCCTTCATGGACAAAAAATTCACATATACATTTATTTATTGTGGGAATGTGGGCTAATGTATTCAGCAATTTGGTACCACGGGTTACTATCATGATTATACAGTCATTTGTGAACTCAAACCAAAATAGAATTGTTTACTTCAACCCGAAACAGAGCTCATAAATCGATAAATAATGTGTGCTATTTCAGGCATTACACCTTATGCGAATCTCTACCACTATGACCTTCCTCTGGCTCTTCACGAAGAGTACCTCGGCTGGTTAAATCCAAAGATAGTGTATGTTTCTATTTAACATAATAATCCACTAGGCAGAGTTTTATTTACTTGTCAGCATACTTCTGTCAGGTCCCAACTTACATATGAATGATCTATATAAGCAAGTTCCAATTTCTTTATCATAGTAGCTTCACATGTATTTCCTTGCTTGCATGTAATATGTATAGTCAGGCCTTTGCGAATTTTGCGGAGTTCTGTTTCAAGACATATGGTGATAGGGTAAAGAACTGGTTCACGATGAATGAGCCAAGATGTGTTGCCGCTCTCGGTTATGACAACGGTTTTCATGCTCCTGGAAGATGCACTACTTGTGCTGCTGGAGGCAACTCCACCACAGAACCATATATTGTGGCGCATCACCTTATCTTATCACATGCAGCTGCCGTCAAGGTGTATCGAGATAAGTATCAGGTTTTAACATTCAACTCTGATTAATTCTATGAACTTTATGGTAAATCTACTAGGAATTTCAGTATAACCATGCAAATAAGAAATGTTTCAAGAAACGACGAGCTATGTACAATGTACTGTGAGACCAAAGATCACAGGAGAAATTTTGTAATACCATTATTATTGGTTTATTCACCTATTTCTCCAAAGTTGATCAAAAAGTGAGAATCAGGAACACCCTGTTGGAAACCATATAATACATATTATTTCATAATTATTGCCACAGCACATCTTGCTTCAATGCATAGCTTTTTAATTAGAAAGGTAGTAGAGTTGATTTCCACTGTTCAATTAACCAATGGCAATACGAGAATTAAATTATACTCATCTTCTTTTGGTGGTAGAAACTGTTATATTAGATTTTTTTCTCTTGTCCATATAATTTTCCTTATTATTAAATAAAACACATATTATGATTTTGTGGATTAACTTCTCAAACTAAAGTGTGCAGACATTTTTTGTATGAAGTGTTCTAATACCCCTTACAAAATTTCTAATAAAGTTATAGCACTCCAAAGAAATCAATAGAGACAATCCAAAAAATTTCTAGTTTCCTATAGCATCACTCATTTTGTTTTAAATTTTAATTGATGATCAGCGCAAGCAAAAGGGGAAGATTGGAATTCTTTTGGATTTTGGATGGTACGAGCCTCTTACCAACTCAAATGCAGACCAAGCTGCTGCACAAAGAGCTAGAGACTTCCATCTTGGATGGTAAATTCATATTCAATACCAGTACTAACATCGACATCAAAAGATCTTTTGTACAAGCATTCACATAGACAAAAATAGCGCTAGATAATTCTAAGGAAGTGGACTGCAAACAGTGGTGTAACAAGAACACCGAGTTAGGAGGTCGATTTGCATATATCGTTTAATTTTAATGTTATAAAGATGTCAAATTTTATTTGATCAAATTATACAAATTTTTAATAAAACTTTCAATTTTAATCAAATTTTAACTAAAATTTTACCATTTAATTAAATTAATTAAAAATTTAAACAAGAATTTCAAAATTTTCTGAATCAAAGGAGGGGCCGAGGCCCACCACTGGTTCCGCCACTGACTGCAAACCAATGTTGTACAATACAGATTTCAATATGCATGCAGTCAGTCACTGCATAGCGCGATGCATATGTGATTTAGTATGCGGATAACATATGCGAAAATTGATTGTGTAAAATTCTTAAAATATATAACTACAAATAATTTTTAAAGAATTTCAATAAAAAAAATAAAAATACCAATATAATTTTAGGTTTCATAAATAAAAATGTGTCATAGTATTAATTTTATACTATATATGATGAAATTTTAAATAATATAATGTGATGTTGAATATGCGGGCGCATACTCTTTTCATATGTGGTTTCGCACTGCATAAGCATAAGCATAAGCGGACCGCATATGCGACCATGCGGATGCATTTTACAACACTACTGCAAACTATACTCATTTTAGAACAAAAATCTCATTGTATGGTGCTCCTTTTTTCTGTCATAACACTTTGTATTCTTATATGTATACTTTTTTTGTACTCGTTTATGATTGCAGGTTTCTTCATCCAATTATATATGGGCACTATCCATATGCCATGCAAGAGATAGTGAAGGATAGATTGCCAATGTTCTCCCATGAGGAGGCCAAGCTGGTGAAAGGATCAATAGATTACCTGGGAGTAAATCATTATACAAGTTACTATATGAAGGGTTTAAGCAAATATAACGAAAATCCTGTCAGTTACCAAGATGATTGGCATGTTGGTTATGCATGTAAGCCACAAATTAACCCCTTGAAGCTTTAGATCTCATTATCATTTTAAACTATTTACCTATTAAAATTTTATTTTTGGTGAAATCAATAGTTAGCTAGTTCTTTGAGGTTCTCTAATGCATTGGTTAATTTGTAATTTGCAGATGATCGTGATGGTGTGCCAATTGGACCAAGGGTAATTGTTCTTGCTTTTTTTTCCAATTTATTAAATTCAAGGTTACCATTTTGTTCATGCATACTCGGTAAATGTTATACTTGTCTACTGCTTCCTCTGGCTTTTTTTCTGCTATAGGTGACAGACAACAAAAATGTTCTGAATTAATTAAAAAAAACTTGTACCAATTGTTCAATGATTAATATGAGCATAGCACAAATATACATATTTGTAATCATTTGATTCTATGTCATCGATATTCCATTAGATTAAAGCATGACTAGTATTTCATTTTTGCCATGTTTAAATATTAGAATGCTAGGGGGTTTTGCTATCATGGTAACTATATATATAGTACGCAAAAAGATATTCTAAAATTTAATGTATGGCAATTATTCAAAAATAATAATATATACAGGCAAATTCATTTTGGCTTTATATCGTTCCATGGGGAATTCACAAAGCCGTGAAGTATGTCAAGGAGAACTATGGCAATCCAACAGTCATCATATCCGAAAATGGTTTGAGCTATAAGAGAAATATAACCATACATATAGTTCAATTGTTATCCTCTATTGCAGGAAACAAAGCTCATATTTTCTTTTGTTAATGTAGGAATGGACCAGCCCGGCAACATTAGTATAGCTGAAGGTGTGAATGACACGATAAGGATTGATTACTACAGGTAAGGTTGTACATTATCGATCGGTACAAATTTTTATATTTAACTTGCTTTTTATTAAGGATGACTGTACTTATGGTTCAGTTCCATTTTGATCAGGTCAATAGCAGATTGCACAGAGATAATGTGGTAGTGACATTAAATGAGCCCTTACTTTTCTAAAAGAAGTTCAGCTTGATGCCTGTGCTTCTGAAATATATTAATAGTAAAAAATATTAGAACTTCAAATTGGCCTGATTAACCTTAGTTGCAAGTTGGTAGTTTTTGGCCTGATTAACCTTGGTTGCAAGTTATTTGGTTCGCAACCGGCAGTGGAGCTTGAACAAATAAAATGTAGAGGGGTCTGGCATATGATATCAGAACATCAATTTCTAACAACTAATCATTAGCTAGACTTGAAAAATGAAAACTACTAATTTACGGAGAGGGCAAACTAGTAAATTTGTAGAATTTATCGTTGCTCAAATTTGTATCTACTATAGTCTTTAGCTTCTTGTCACCCATATGTAGTTGCTAAAAGCCTAAATTAAGAAGGTTTGATGGCATTGCTAACTTTGGCCAAGAGAAAGCTCTGGCCCTGGTTACTGGTAAATTGGTTATTAAGTGGGTTTAACAGTACATAATTAATTGAGATTTCATCCACGATGGAGTTAGACAAATTTGGGGTTGCATGCGCTTCATTGCATAGTTTATTTTTAGAAGTACCTGATATCATGGTTCACTCAACAAACAAGAAAAACCCTGTTCATATAAAGAAATCAAAATTTGACCTGGATTCGGGTTCATGTTAATTTTTAAGTTAATTATTGGTTCATACTCAGTTTTTGTTTCCCTTTTTACCTATTCAGGCTTTTCTTTATACTTCTTTGTTCCAATATATTAATTGGATCGAAATGGAAGTTTAGCTTGATGATTGCTTACATAAAGGACCCAGTGTGAAAATAACCAAATTTTAACTGCCATTTCGTCAAGTATCACAGAAAAATGTCGTAGAACGATACTTATTATTTATAACTTTTCTTTATCTTGTATGTGCTATATATCAATATTACCAAATACCTATGTTATATGTTCTGTCAATAAACCTCTTAAAACCCTTTGGAACTGCAGGAGCTACATGCTAGAGCTGAAAAAGGCAATTGATGAAGGGGCAAAGGTGATAGGGTACTTTGCATGGTCTCTGCTCGACAATTTTGAGTGGCGGTTGGGGTACACTTCTCGTTTCGGCATAGTCTATGTGGATTACGAGACACTTAAACGGTACCCGAAGAACTCTGCTTATTGGTTCAAAAACTTGCTCAAAAGTGAAAGTGAAATCTAAGTATGTGAGGGGTTAGTAATCTTCAAATAGTGCAATAGTAGTTGGGCATTAAAAAATTCAAAATGGGAAGAAAATTGGTTAGAAAAAATAGACTGCTAAATATTCAGTTTCTTTGAAATAAGAGAGCATGAAATAGTAATGTTTTGTGTATGTTAGTTTTTAAAAATAAAGGGTGCCCTTCTGACAAAGTTTAATGGCATTGCATAGCTTCAAGGGTTGTAGACGTGGAGAAATAATTGTTTGTGTGGCATTGGTTCACTCCGCTTCATGTTGTTAAACACAATTAAAAATCGTGATATTTGGGATCCAAAAGCAAACAATATTGAATAGAAGAATCAACATGGAAAGAAGGATACAGATAGGAGCAATTGTGCAAACAAAAAACGAAATAGTGCCAGATTTGTGCTGGGAATTTACATTTGCATGCTGCCATAGTTTTTTTTTCTTTGCTGCCATAATTTTATGATACATGGCATCAACTGTCAAACGTAAATCAAGCGCAAATTTTTTTTAGAACATCAAGCGGAAATCTGAATATATTCCAAAATGTCACTTTGTTTCTTACACATTATAAATTATACGGTTGAGATTACATGCTATTGGATTCCTGACAACGGATACAAATAGGCCTGTCTAACGTGCAATATGATCACGAAAATGATATATTTCGTTAATTGTTGTGTTTAGAGAACGTTTAAGTTTATTCTTTGCATTAACCGTTTCGTGAATCGAACGAAAGAAAAAATGTTGTGTTAACTGTTTCGTGTAAATAAACGAAACAAATGAAATAATTAAAAATTGTGATCGTTTTTACTGTCAAACTTGCAAACTTGTATATGTTCTTCAAAATGAGAAAATTAGAAAACCACAAAAAAAGATCACTTCCACTACTATACAGCTACAAAATGCTTAATTCATGGACACAAAGAAGTCAATTATTATTCTACTAAAGAAGAAAATAGAATAGATTAATAATAATTAACACTCTTAGTGCAATACACTGCCAGAAACAATACAGAGCAAAAAAATCAGAACAACACCAAGCCACCAACACAGTACAATACATAGGCGGAACCAAAACACAAAGTTAGAAAGGCCGATTTACAAGTATAATCTAATTTTAATGTTATAAAGATGTTAAAATTTAATTTTAATCAAATTATACAAACTTTTAATAAAAAATTTCAATTTTATTCAAAATTTTAACTGTTTCGTTGATCGTTCCGCATGCCCAAACGAAACAAAACGGAAAAACGATCGAACGCGCTTGCATTTGAACCCCTAGATACGAACGCTCGGGCTGGCACTATTTATACGTCTAGACCAATTCTAGGAAACCACAAGGTTAGAAATACTAGTCGAACCCAAAGTTTAATGAGCCTTTTTGGGCCGAACTAAAGCATCCTACCATTTATTTTTCACAAAAGGTATTAAACCACAAGGTCCAGTAAATATTTTTTTTGCACTAGAAGAGCGCATTTATTATTTGAACCTTTCGATCTAACTTCAGCGATCCTGATTTAATAATATAAAATCCTTCTAAATCATTTTAGAGGTGGTGCGTTGATCTTTAATTCGACGGTTCAGAAAAAAAGTGTCTTCCTCTGATGCAAAAAAGTGCACCAAAGAATATTTTTTGAGATTGCTTTATAATTTTCTTTACTCGAGCAAATATATTATACCATACTTCTATATTTTATTATAGCAATTTGATACTGAAAATATTATTAAACTAAAAAATTAAATTATATGCTTTCCGAAATTACATCTATCAAATTTTAAAAAATATAAAATTCGATTGAAATTAACTAAAAATTCAATTGGTTAGAGTTTGACCTATTCCCGAGCCTGATCAAGTGACATTTGTTTATACTTAATCACTCCACTATATTGAATAATTGAAATATTAAATGCTCAAGCGTGGAGTCCTTGAGTTTTTTTTATATATTTTGTTCTTTCCCTTTCTCTTTTATTTAAGAACTCAATGACAGGTTGGACTTCGTATGCAAACTAGTTGTATGCGTGCTCTGCGCGAAAAAATTAAATTTTAAACTTCTGTATTACAACAATAAAATTATAATAAATCATTTAATTAATATAAACTTTTGTATTAGTTCGTATGCAAACAAGTGGGATTCGAACCCAAGTCATTCCAAACCAAACATTCCAAGCAATTGCGCCTCATCACTAGACCATTCTTATTTCTCGTTAACTGTGCAACAATAATAGTACTTAAACCACTTTGAATTCCTTTTTCAAGAGTTCATATGTTATTTTAATTATTATCATTAGTACCAACTTTCAAGTATTGTCATTATTATTATTATTATTATTATTATTATTATTTATATATTATTAATTATATTGTCATTATTATTTTATTATTATTATTTATATTGTTTATATTATTATTATTATTATTATTATTATTATTATTATTATTATTATTATTATTATTATTATTTTACTATTATTTTCTATTCATTATTATTACTAGTATAACATAAATGAAAATTTTATGGGATCTCCTTAAGGGTGCTACTATTAGTAGCGCCCCTAATGAAATATATATTTGTGTAGTGAAATGAGGCAGGACAAGGGGAAAACTGAGGAAAATATTAAAATAATCGATGGAAGTTAGGGGTGCGATTAATACTCGTGCCCCCGACTATTTGTAATAATTTTTTGGGGCACAAAGCCACCACTTTTACTCTGGCCCATTAAAAGATCTTTTATGAAAATTTTCCTACGTGTTAGGATACAATTGTATAAGTATTCAATGTAAATAGAAGTGGAGAAGAAGAGACAAAAACTAGAGGTTCCTGATTTCAAGGATCAATCACATTCCTGAGTTCTTTTTTTCTTATCCCTAAAAAATAACAAGTATATGTCTGGTTTGAAAAAATTGATACCATTATGTCAATTTTTTGAACGTACCATTCAGAAGTGTTATCTAAATGTGTGCGTTCAGAAATCTAGAAAGAATAAAAAAATCTAAATACTTGTAAACACAGAGTTCAGACTCTGCTTTCAGTAGTGTTATATGAACAATGTGTTCAGACTCTGCGTTCATTAGTGTTTTTCGAACACTGCGTTCAGACTCTGCATTCACATTTTCAATTTTATTTGTGAATTTGTTTGGTTGAGAATTTAAATTTCTGAACGCATACGTTTATATAACACTTCTGAACGGTACATTAAAAAAAAATAAGCACAGTGATGTCAATTTTTTGAAACAAGACGTATACTTGTTTTTTTAGGGACGAGCAAAAAAATCCACATTCCCAGTCTTTTACAAAGGAGCAAACTATCATGATAGAATGTTCGAATTCTCTATTACATTTACATATGAACTAAGGTAAAAGGAAGTGACTACTTGAGTGAAGTTAGTATGATGTTATGTTTATTGACGATGTTCATGATTCTTGAATGATAAACTTAAATTGTTTAGTTGATCAATTGTACACAATATTAGATTTAAATTTTGTATAAAGTTGGTGTGAGTTTTAATATATCTTAAATGATCACAATTGTTGCAAGTATACAATTATAATCGAGTACTCAGGAGTTGGACCACATAGACAATGTATTTTTATTTTTAATTCTAATAATTTAATTTTAATTAAAGAAATGATTCTTTGTGTTTGTGATTTTTAAACTAGATTGAACTAAAGTCTAAAGCAAATTTTAAGTTTTAACAAGTAGTTGAGAGATTAGAGTTTCTAGCGAGTATTATCCACTAATGTTATGTCCGGGGGCGGAACCAACGGGGGGGGGGGGGGGGGGCAGGGTGGGCCCCGACTCCCATTTGTTCTAGAAAAGTTTGAATCTCTTGTTTAATTTTCTAATTAAATTTAATTAAATATTAAGATTTTAATTAAAATTCTGATTAAAATCGAAAATTTTTATATAATTTGAAATTGAATTTTGGCATCTTTATAACATTAAAATTAGACTATACTTGCAAATCGACCTCCTAACTCGGTGTTTTGGTTCTGCTCCTGATTATGTCTAGTTGGTTGATTGATTTGTTTCTATATTATGAAGGCATAGTTGGTTATTATAGGTATTAAGGAACATCTTTGTTTTAATATCATATTTAGAATAACATAGAAGTCACCTCGTGATACTTGGTTATACTAATTCAAATTTATTAAGTTCTTTAATTATCCTAATTAATCTAGAGAACTGTCATTCACCTCTCAGTACTTGACACAATTTTCTAAATCAATCAAGTAACATTTGTATAAGACAAGTATCACCTCTCGATATTTAGCCTATCAAATACCCTACTCTTTACAGTCTAGATCTAATATTCAATTTTTCAAGTGCAAATACTAAATCTTAAGGTTCATGTAAATTTGGTTATGTCATCACAATTAAATAAAATAAAGAGCACATCACAATAACAAAGAACAAAGATAATGAATACAACCAACTAAAATATAACAAGAGTTTCAAGTAACTACTCTAATAAAATCTTAAAAAAAGCTTTTAAACAGACATGGCTAAAAGCATAACAAAATAATATAAATAAGAGAGTTCCAACGAAAGTGATAAATAAAATCGAAAAAATGGTGAAGATGATGATCATCAGCTGCTAGCAAGGTATCTCTCCCATCCTTCTCTCTTAAGTTGTGTCTCTTTCAAAACTAACTTAAAACTAGACCCTAATCTAAAAATGTGATACTAAGCCTATACAAGAGATAAGTATTTATAGGAGAACAAATATCTTAAGATAAGAACTTATAAAAATAGCACGAATGCATTTGGGTAAGTTAATTGTGGTCGTAATACATGACTTTTACGATCGCTGGTGATAACTGCAATTTTTTTCATTTCTCGGACTAGGTCGTTAACTTCTTTTGTGGCACAGTACATGGCATTTGTGATCGCAGTAGACTTGGGGCTTACAATTTTCTCCTGATATAGTGAATTGTGAAGGTGTTTGTGTTAGATTAAACTCTTCTTTGGTTTGATAATTTGCAAAATAAATAAGTACTAATCTTGCACAATTAAGTTTTGGAGAGATGCAGGTTTATACATGTACTATTTGATGATACAAATGCTTCATGTTGCATGTACAAGTCAAGATGATCATGAAGACATCAAGTGCAAGCAAAACAGAGCAAGACAAAGCCTTGTGTTACCATAACGCAAGAGAATTCATCACAACGGGTTCCTAACCCATAATAACGGGTTGAAGAGGAGAAAGCGCTAGAAGACAATGCAAAGGAGTTTGGCAGAGCCATGTAATACTATAACGCAAGCCAAACCCATTCTAATGGGTTCTCAACCCGTCACAATGTGTTCCTGTCAAGAAGGGCCCAGAAGTCAGTCAAAGATGCACACAAGATCAAAACTGGAAAGATGGCAACGTGTCCCAACGGGTCCTGTAATGAGTTGTAAGTTTTTGCAATGAAAGTAGTCTTGATCAAGATTTCAAGACTCCAAGAAGTGCTCAGCCTATATATACTTGGACATATGAACCAGAAGCATCAAGAAAGCCCTCTCCAAGTTTACAAGTACTCAATTGAGCACCAGAAAGAGCACAAAAGTCTTCTCCTTCAGCATCCACACCTTGAGAGTGTGTATGATAACTAATTCTCTAATTGTCTATTCGTGAGAGTAGTTTGAGATTGTTTTAGTTTGGTGAACTATGATGTGTTGTTAAGTAGTTCATCATTTTCTTTGATTGTGTTGTCAATCAAGACCATTAGGCCTTTGTAGAGCGGTGTAGCCCCTTGCAAAGGATTGTAGGCCTTAGGATAGACTCTTTTATTGTAAAACATTGGTTTTAGTGGAATCAGTCTCGAAATATATTTTGGATCCGGGGTCCTGTGGATGTAGGCTTGGTTGATAAGCTGAACCACATTACATTGTGTGTTCTCTTCCTCTCTTACTTTTACTCTACTTTTGCATACTTGCTTGAATTGTCGAAATTGATCTATTACTTGCTTGGTTGACTTAGCTAGGTGATTAAGGTCCAAAAGTTATACTCGAAATTATTAAACGCTTTCATAATCATTTAGGCTTTTTTAGACCATTGATACAAAATAATAGTTTGCAGTAGCAATACCTAATATTTGCGGTCATAATTGACTTGAGCTGAAATTAGCACTTCTGGGTTGAAATTAGCCAACTTGTTTGTGACCACAATAGATGGTGTTTGCGACCGTCGTTGACTTGGTTGACGCACAACGTTTAATATTTTGACCATAATTTCTTCATCTTAATTCTGTTTGAGGTGCTTCAAAGTGCGTTGGAAAGCTAAGAATGAGCTCTGCAATTTTGGCTCATCATCTAGCACATTTTAGTTCTTCATTCCTACAATAAAATATACTAAAATAGAGCAGTATCTTGAACTCTAAAAAAATAAACCTAATTAACATAAATTACTTCTAAAACCTACAAAACTTGGTTTATTTAACACAACGTTACATAGTGTATTCTCTTGCTCTTACTCTCTCTTTTACTCTACTTTTGAATACTTGCTTGTATTGTTGAAATTGCTCTATTACTTGCTTGCTTGGCTTAGCTAGATGATTAAGGTCCAAAAGTTATATTCAAAATTGTTAAACGCTTCCGCAGTCGTTTTAGGCCTTTTTAGACCATTGATACAAAATAACAGTTTGCAGTTGCAGTACCTGATATTTGCGGTCGCAATTGCTTGAGCTGAAATTAGCACTTTCGGGTTGAAATTTGCCAACTTGTTTGTGACCGCAATAGATGGTGTTTGCGATCGTCGTTGACTTGGTTGGCGCAGAACATTTAATATTTTGACCATAATTTCTTCGTCTTAATTCTGTTTGAGGTGCTTCAAAGTGCGTTGGAAAGCTAAGAATGAGCTCTGCAATTTTGGCTCATCATCTAGGACATTTTAGTTCTTAATTCCTGTAATAAAATATACTAAAATAGAGCAATATCTTGACCTCACACAAAATAAACCTAATTAACATAAATTACTTCTAAAACCTACAAAACTTGGTCTATTTAACACAACGTTACATAGTGTGTTCTCTTGCTCTTGCTCTCTCTGATACTCTACTTTTGCATACTTGCTTGTATTGTTGAAATTGCTCTATTACTTGCTTGCATGACTTGGCTAGGTGATTAAGGTCCAAAAATTATATTCAAAATTGTTAAACGGTTCCGCAATCATTTTAGGTCTTTTAGACCATTGATACAAAATAATAGTTTGCAGTTGCAGTACCTGATATTTGCGGTCGCAATTGCTTGAGCTGAAATTAGCACTTTTGGGTTGAAATTTTCCAACTAGTTTGTGACCACAATAGATGGTGTTTGCGACCGTCGTTGGCTTGGTTGGCGCACAACGTTTAGTATTTGACCATAATTTCTTCGTCTTAATTCTGTTTGAGGCGCTTCAAAGTGTCTTGGAAAGCTAAAAATGAGATCTGCAATTTTGGTTCATCATTTTGGACATTATAGTTCTTGAATCCTGAAATAAAATGTACTAAAATAGAGCAATACCTTGAACTCTCACAAAATAAACCTAATTAATCTAAATTACTTCTAAAACCTACAAAACACAGCCTATTTAAACACAATTAACCCTAAGTTTGAACATATATGATTCCAACTTACCACATGTGAATCATTTTATCATGAGTTTGAATTATTGAAAAGTAAATTCATCATAATAATTTATTTTAAAACCAAATTCTCATAATTGTTTGAACTCTTAATAAAAAAAACTAATATCATGTTAATTTTTTTTGACACAATTCCGGAAAAAGAGTGCTTTTGGTTATCTATATCATATGTTTAACTTGTTGAATTCTAGATATATTTGAGTTGAAGATTTATACCATAATACAAAAATCTCTGAAAACCATAAAAATTTCCTGATAAAATGAGTAATATATGGTACTTAATGATAGAAAAAAGTGGTATAGAGAGCATTTAATACTTAATATCTTCATTTAGCATTCTTATTGTATGTTTATTGTGTTGAGCTTGCTCTATTAATTAATTATATCATATATGATGGTCAATATCATCTAGTTGCACAAACAGTGTGATTATGTGTCACAGATAATCTAGACAATTATAGGGTGCTTTCCGCCCATCAATTTGCACGTGGCATGCTGGCGATTCCTTTCTCTAAAATATCAAGTGTTTTATTAAAATAAAAAATATTTTATTAAAAAAACAACGAAAGCTTAGCTTAACTAAACTATATATATTAATTTAAGGCAACTCTTTTTTGCAAGGGGTCATGATCACGCATACCTAACTGTATAAGAGCATGCATCACTCTCTTTCAGTGGGGTAACTGACTAACTGCACAGCGCTAAAGAGAGTATAAGAGACCAACAAATTATGTTCGGTTCAGTTGGGTTAGGATCATGTCCGTATCCTCTGCAGCTATGCTACTCGAATACTTCACGGTACTTTGTCGTATTGTATCGGATACGTATTCGATAGTCGGATACTCGAATATTCTTTGGGATACGCGTCCGATAAGCCATGTGGCGTATCCATGATGTGGCGTATCGAGATTGGCGTATTCGATTATTTTATTTACTTTGACCAACGAATTCGATCTCTGATATGCCTCGATACGTTTCGAAACTTCATGTAACAATCATTTCTTATAAAACCGCTAATAATTCTTGTTATATCGTTAGAGAAATGAGTGAAACATGAATAATGAAGGAGATTCGAATCCAGAACAAGTTATACTATTAATTTTTTTTATTAAATTCAAATATTAATTATTATTTTTTAATTAAAATTTAATATATATAGTCGCACTTGTATCTAACAATTTTTTAAATCGCCGTATCGCCGCATCCGTTTCGTATCCGATATGATATCCGCATCCGCACTCATGCAACACAGCTCTACAGTTATGAGACAAATATATCATCAAGTGTTCTCTTATCTTTCATTTAACATTATTAAATTTAATTTTACGATAGATCTTTTTATCTTTTCATTAAACTACAAATTTTATTGAAATCAAAAGAGAGCTTGCAATTGGATTTTCTTGTCTACCTCTGAAAAAAATTAAGAGTTACAACTATAACCTTGATTTAAAAAATATAACAACAATATATCTATTTCTGAACGTCTAGTTCATTCACAAGTCAATTTAAACGCATCGAATATATACAAATGGTCGATAGTTAGAATATCCCAGCTCGTAGGGGTGTAAACGGATCGGATACAGACGGATAATCGTCTTATCGTATCTTTATCCGTTAAAAATTTTCGAATACGAATACGATTTCGGATAGTCTCGAATACAGATACGGATTAGATATTAATCAAATAACGGATACGAATTGAATATCGGACGAATACGAATACGAAACTAATATTATTCGAATAATAAAAATAATCTTTATTTACAATCTGATAATATCGAATACAGATATCTTCAATAAATCTCTTGAGTCATTGCCTCATTGGCCCACATCACAGGCAAAAGGCGCGCAATCCAGCTCGGAGAGAGCCAGAGAGGTGCGTCAGCTTTTAATTTAAAAGAAATCTTACAGTGGTGTATCAATGTATGGCATGGTCCACTTCCACTTGTAAGGGACCATTTGCTAATCCTCTGATTAATTCATCATTTCATTTTACCATTTTTAAGTACTTTCCTAAACCTTAATATATAGTAGATGAGTGAATTGATTTCTGGATACATCTGGTTCACGGCCGTATAGCAGACACTTACTGCATGCTTTCGTAATGGAAATGATAATAAGTTAGGTTATTTTGAAATTTAAAGATTAGGCGTTGTTATTTAATTAATGAGTCATATATGCTTTCTTTAAAATGTTCATTTCCTTCATTCGAAGGTATAAGTACCAAATCTTTTTTATTTAATTTCAAAGAATGAAAAATGATCACTAGACTTGCCACATCATATAATGTTACTCTACCTTTGAAAATAAGAATTAAAATATTTCGGTATTGAATGGCTGTGATAATAACACATGACATGGTCGACACTTTAACACTCGTAGAAATATGGTTTCATTTGATAATTGATACTGTTTTTTATTTACAAAATTTGTCAAGAAAAAAAGGATTATTTCTCCTAGAGTTAAATAATCTTTGAAATAGATTGGTGAATGGGTGATATAAAGTTGCACTATAAAAAGACGTGTGATAAATCTAAATTTATTATATTTGTTATCTGACAAATACATTATATGATCTAAAGTTGAGTCATTAGATTTCAATTTATTTGAAGCAAATCGTAACGTGATAACTAAGTGGTCATCCGATAGTTTGAGACCATTGAGCAATTCGCTAATTTGATAGCGAAATGAGCAACAATTCTAATAGAAAGAATACGAGCACAAACATAACAAATTGACAATAATTATTTATTTTTAGATTTTATTTTATTTTATACGGCTATAGTGTGCTAACTATTTTAATTCTTAAAATCGTATTTGACATAGCAAAATTGCCAATAAAATTTAACTAAAAAGATAATTAACTTTCAACTCATTACAATTTACAATATAAACACATTTTCTTCATATGATGCGAATGTCATGTCATGTTAGCAACATACTTGTCGAATATGGTATAATGTTAGATCACACGATATATCGTGAAACTTAAAATCTTACGAACACAAAAATGAGGTGAATTAATTATTAAATCTCGGAGAATAAAATAACCAAAGAGACTTTATTCAAATGATTTAGATTCTTAGTTGAGATTGAAAATTTTATAAATAGTTGATATAAAAAAAATTAGCCATAAAATATTACTCACAGACTCATAGTGACTCATTTATTTATTTTAGATGAGATGATCCTAGTGAGGCACTGAGGTTGTTATTGGCAGCGAGGAACCGTACGGATATGCACCAGGTTCCGCCAATTCTTATTTTCCTACATTTACGTACGGACATACACGCTACTGAGAAATTTCTAAACTGTACCAACCTGAGCCGTCGAAGGAAGCTAGTTCGTTCTCTCAAAAAAAAGAAGTACCAGCAGCTACCTACGGGTTTCAACTCAAAAAAAAAAAGAAAGTACCAGCAGTTCTGACACGTGGACAATTCTGAGTGGCTACAATTGGGTACGCTGTTTGGTCCTGATCCGAAATTTCTACAATCGGGGAGGTCGGAGGTCAGGTTCTATGAGTATCAAACATGCGTGGAACTATGTAGCGGATCGTTTCCGCCAAGTTTAGGGCTGTCAAAGTGTCAACGGACTGATTACATGGGTAACTACACAGAGAGAGAAACGGAAAATTATACACTCATGTGAAATCCTAATGTCGGTTTGGTCGGTGTTGCTCGACCTGGCTCACTGCTGGACCCGGTTTAAGGGATATTTACCTATTCTTGTTTTAAAAAAGTTCGGGATTTTGTACGATATCTACGCTCTTCAATTAGGATCCGTATCCTCGGTATAAACAGCACATTTCCTAAAAAAGCGAGGATTTAGTAGATCACTCGATCTAGAGAGAGAACGAAGAGAGAGAGCCAGACAGACAGACAGATAGGAAAGAGCAATCATTGCCTTTAAGTATCGCGAACCCTTTCGCCACCTCGATCGAGCTGTTAATTTTTTTTTTCCAATTTCATTCTTCGATCCTCCGAAGATCTTTCATACCAGGTACCGAAATTTGGTTCGAATTTTGTGGATTTGGTTTGCTTTTTAAGTTACTGGAAAGGGAATTTTGCGATATCCAGTTCAGTTTTCTTCCACGGTAGATCTGGTATTGTGATTTCGTTCGTCCCCTTTGGTTTGGATTTGTTACGCATGTTAAGTTTATGATCGAACAATTTCTTTTTTTTATAACCGCTCTATTATGCTTTGGTGTTGAACTGTTATGTTGGATTATCGTCGCGAAGATCACTTGATTTGATCTCTTGAGCAGGTCGGGATTCTTAATTTTTTGTTATATTAGCTAGTTTTCTTCTTTACAAGTACTTGAAGAAGAATCCTAGCTAATATTTCCTGAAGTTGGAAATGCTTCGACCAATTTTCTGTCTATTAAATCAGTTTATTGTTACCTATTTTTCCAGTGATTTGCTATGCCTTGTTGCTATAATTTTGGGATTGAATTCTGATCTGGTCTTATGAAATCACATAGTTCTATTTTCCGCTAAATTTATCTCAAAAATGTTTGGTATATCAAAACCAGTAAAATTGAACTCCTTTCACTGATGGGCGCGTCAAAAGAGAATAGGGGATTAGTTCCTGTTGTAGGTGGAGAGATGTTTCGAGTCCACTGCTCTCTATCATGTATTATGCTCCGCAATTTTGTCATGCATTTTATTCTGATATTTTTTAAAATATAGAAAAATCGCTTGGTTGTTAGTCAACTGCCATTGACTAAAATTCACTTAAACAAGAAGCATACTATCACAGAATAGTGTGTTCTCTGTCAATGCTGGCAATCTTTTTCATGATATCTCTTTTGGCTTGACTAAAACATTGTTTGCATTTTTTTCAGCTACTAGTTAGGTGCCGGATTCTCTTCAAGTGGAATACTTTTTCATTGGCAAGTAAAACCACTTTAAAATGACAAGTTCTGCGAAAGTCGTGGAACCGGCTTTCCAGGGTGCTGGTCAGAGAGTGTATCCTTTGTTTCAGCAAAATGTACTTGTAAAGCTGTTCACTATTTGCAGTTAGTTTCAGATTAAGTAATAGATAAATTTTGATTTGGAACTAGCATTTCTACTCGATTCTATTGAAAATGTGGTTATTTAATCAGAATTCTAGTTAGAACCTGGATATGCTAACGAAATTCCTCCATGCATCTTCTTCCTTTCTAAAAGCAATTGTAACAATGGGTTTCTTAACTAAAGAACAGTGGAACCGAGATTTGGAGAATCGAGAACTTCCAGCCAGTTGCTTTGCCGAACTCAGACTATGGTAAATTCTATTCAGGCGATTCATACATTGTTCTACATGTGAGTGCCAATTATTTCAATGCTTCTTAATTTTTCCCTTCTTTTTTGGTCTAGAAAGGCAAGGCTTTCATTCTTATTTGATTGTCTGCATCTGATGTATGAATTCTTTTTGGGCCTTTTATAGACAAGTTCTGGAAAAGGAGGTGCTTACGTCTTTGACATTCACTTTTGGATTGGTAAAGATTCCAGTCAGGTACATTAACTTGTTCATGCAGTGATAATGTTTATGTTTGTTTATCCAGAAATATTTCACTATGCAGTTTTGATACCAAAAGACGAGGGTTGTTATAGGCTTGACAAGCCAACGTAAAATGCAGCCATTCTCGTGGAAATGAAACCCAATCGACATTAGTCCGATTGGGTTTCATCTCTAGCCTATTTCAACTTGTTTGGGACTGAAGGCTTTGTTGTTGTTGACGTAGTTCTGATACTAAAGTGTGGAAAACTTGCATTTTTTTTGTATGTTTATACCTGCAACCACGTTACTTGCATCTGGACTTCTATGCTTGGAAAAATCTAACCATTATGTTTATTACCCCCTACATAACATAAAGATATGTTATATGTCCAAAGTACCCTTCTTGAAAATCTAACCCTGTCTTCCATTTCATGATAAGTGTCCAAAGTACCCTTCTTCCTTGCTATTGTCTTCCGTTTCATGAGAAGTGACCGAAGTATCCTTCTTGCCTATTCTCTTTCGTTATCAGTACAGTAGGTACTCGTTTACTATATCGGTTAGTTAGAAGAAGACTATTCATATTGAGATCTTGAAAATGAATGAAATAAAATGGATTATGTGAACCCTAAAATCGACCTGTTATTCTTCTTGTATAGGATGAAGCAGGAACAGCAGCAATAAAGTCAGTTGAGCTGGATACTGTGTTAGGAGGGCGTGCAGTGCAGCACAGAGAAACACAAGGCCATGAGTCTGACAAGTTTCTTTCCTACTTCAGGCCATGCATTGTTCCTTTAGAAGGTGGTTTTGCTTCAGGTTTTAAGAAGCCTGAGGAGGACAAATTTGAGACTAGATTGTACATATGTAAGGGAAAGCGTGTTGTCAGAATGAAGCAGGTATTCATTTCAAAATTTCTATATGGGTGTACTGTTGTGTGTTGTCGGGATTACCTTTGCTTTTTTTTTCTGTACAGATAGGTTGAAAGAGGATTTTCTTTTTTTTGTGAAATAGATGCATCTGACATTTCTCATTTTCATAGGGTTGTTTGTGACGACTTTAGGTTCTTTTGGCACAATTATACAAAATAGTTTTGTAAAAGATCACTTGTCCTTGACCCCCATGTCTTTTCTATTCATTGGTTATGGGTTGGAGGACGGTCGATTATTTTATCTAGAAAGAGTTGGCTGATGTCCCATCCATATTATGGGGGAGTAGGGCAGCTGTATATATAGCGTCATTTGATGTTCTGTAAGATGGTTGTGATAAAATTCTCACTCTACTTTTTTTCCCAATATACCTTGTTCTCCATTGGTCTTTGCAGTTTCTGGCTAGAACATATTTCTTACCAGAAGACATGATTTTCTTTCATTACATCTGTAGGTTCCTTTTGCTCGTTCTTCTCTAAACCATGATGATGTGTTCATCTTAGACACAGAATCTAAAATCTACCAATTTAATGGGGCCAATTCAAACATCCAAGAGAGAGCCAAGGCTCTGGAAGTGGTACAGCATCTTAAGGATCAGTACCATGGGGGGACATGCGACATTGCCATTATTGGTACATATCGCTTTCAATGAAATTTTGTATATTTAAGAGTCCTTATGTGAATGATATTTTTCTGTTTTTGTGTGTTATTCTTATCTTGGCCTTGTACATTGTGAATGTATGGTCTTTGCCAATAATATGGGTTTTATCATACCAGTGCATACGTCCTTACCCTTTGTACTCTCTTGTAATAATGAATGAAATTTAGAATGCATTTTTTTATCCTCTGGTCAATTGTACAAACACACTGGCTTTACTATTTGGCAACTAGAGCTTACCTTAACCTCACAATTTGTAAAATTTTAGCTTGTGCATCAATTTTTATATTAGTTTGCAATTTTTTTTAGAGGATGGGAAACTTGTGGCTGAATCAGACTCGGGGGAATTTTGGGTGCTTCTTGGTGGTTTTGCACCAATTGGTAAGAAAGCCATATCTGAAGATGATGTTGTTCTTGAAAGGACTCTGGCAAAAATATACAGGTAGTCTCTCTCTCTCTCCCTCCCTCTTTTTCTTAATTAGTACCAGCAACCAAGCAGGGTATGTAAAAAGATGAAAAGAGATTAATCTGATGGTTTGTTATGGAATCATCTGGTTGAAATCATTTGCACGACAATATCACATTGAGTTTTGAGATAGATTAATCTGTTTGACATTTTGTTTATTAATTTATTTCTATGCAGTATAAATGATGATCAATTGAAGTTGGAAGATGTACCGCCTTCTAAAGCTATGCTCGAAAACAATAAATGTTTTCTTCTAGATTGTGGGGCTGAGGTGTTTGTTTGGGTTGGACGTGTCACACAAGTCGATGATAGAAAAGCTGCTAGTAAGGCTGCTGAGGTAAATGGAAGAACTCAAGAGTTAAATTTAAAAATTTAAATGGACTAAATTGCATCAATACATTTTTGGTTGCAGTTAATATAAGAGCTTAGATACCGGAAATCATACATGAACTCTAGTCTCTAGGTCTGTGATCTTGATAATCGACTGAAGTTAATTAATCTTGACTAATTTATTTAGGAATTTGTTGTCCGTGAGAAGAAACCAAAGTCAACACGGATCACTCAAGTTATCCAAGGATATGAGACTCACGCATTCAAATCTAATTTTGATTCTTGGTCAGTTGGCGCTACTACAAGCACCTCTTCTGGCGAGGAAGGGCGAGGCAAAGTTGCAGGTAATTATTACATAATAGCTAAATTTATCTCACGCCAGATGGTTTTGGCACCTGGTACCAATACATACTGCCACCTAACAGCCACTGATGGGAACCCCTTATTAGTGCACTAATTCTTGATGGTTTGAAATGTGACTAAATTTAAGTACACTTAGTCTAAATGGTAAAATTGTAAGAGACTACACTCAACCCATAGAACAACTGGCTCTCTGCTTTATATTTGTTCTTTCCAACATTCATGCATATGTTCTTTCCAAAATCCAGCTTTGCTTAAGCAACAAGGTGTTGATGTTAACAAAGGAGCTGCTAAGGCCACTACCCCTGTCAATGAGGAAGTTCCTCCTTTGCTTGAAAGCAAGGGAAAACTCGAGGTTCTTTTCTTTGTTCTTTCTTGATTTTCACTTTTGCAAAGTAGGTTCACAATTTCCATTAATCTATCTAGTTGTTAGATCTCTCTTTTGAAACTCTTGGCAGAAGCTACCAAACTGAATTGCATTGATAAAATAAAGTTACATCCAACAACAACATCATCTTCATCACAATAACGAGCTATCCCACTCTCCATATCAAACATCTAACAAAATATAAAAGAAAATTAAAAAAACTACCTAAATACAAACTGAAATATCGTCATTTCTGCATTTCTTCGAATCAGATTGTTGAGTCGTCCGGCCATCTTGGTAGAAGCTACCAAGTGCTCCTTCCAGAGGCGTAGTCAGGAATTTACATCAGAGGGGTCCATAATTTTTTTGACGGCATATATATGAACAACATAACGTCTAATATGGCAATAGCAATTTCAAAATGAATAATTTAAGAATAAATTAACATAAATAAATTTCATGAGAAATCAATTATATCAATAACAACAACACAAATTTTAATTTTTTTCATGTAAGGGGTCCCGTTACTCTCAATATTTACTTTTCAAATGTCATTTGTTGGATTCCAACATTTGTGCTCATTAGGCGTGTACATGGATTTGGTTAACTCGTCCAACCCGCCCGATCCAACTCAACCCGATCCGAAAATATCGGATTTTAACTTTATTGGATTGGTTACGGATTGAATTTGGGTTAACCCGCTAAAATATTATTGGTTACGGATATTTTAAAAAAGAACGGTTAAAAACCCGATCCGACTGTGAATCTGTCTCAGCTAAATCTATAGGATTTTGTTACAATATTTTTTTTTGAATAACGATTTTAACAACCAACAAAATCTATTATATACACATTGAGAATGTTGGGCAAGATGTGAATAGTGTTGTTATCATATTTTTACACTTTGAATCGAAGCGTGTATTTTTTTGTCTCATTTCCATGTTTATAGACCTGTTAAGACTTATATACAAACAATGTCCAAATGCAAAGAAAAGTATCTATTACAACTTGCTTATTATGATTAATGAAAATGAGTTTTGTATGATACATATGCATTTTACACGGTATAATTTATTTTAATCAAAACCCGCATAACCCGACCGTCATAAAAAGAATGGATTGGATTGGATTTTTAAGTTATGCGGATTGGTGATGGATTATAATAGCAACAACCCAATTAAATGAATCGAATTGAAAAAATGACCAAAATCCGACCAACCCGATCCATGTACAGCCCTAGTGCTCATGAAAGTTTGAACCCATAATCTTATTGAAGTCATCCTCATTAGCTATCACTTAAGCTATTAGATCATTTACAAGTTCCAAAATAATATATCGAACATCCAAAATAACATATTCAAGACAATAAAAATATAAAAATTACAACAATTTCCTATGAATTTTGATTTTTTTTTAATTTTGGATAATAAATTCATTAGGAATAACAAATTTAAGTCCTTTATGTAGCAAAATATTTTTTCAGACCCACCAGAACCTATCTATCTCCGCCCATGGCTCCTTCTAACGTCTTCGCCAACATGAAAGGAGAATGAAGTATGGTAGAATTTCAGCTTGTAGTATTTTCTCCGACCAGGGTTTAGATGACGAGAAGGGGTTGTGGTTAAGGCTAAAGCCAAGTCGGAGCAAGATGCGGCTATTGGAAGAATCCGCGGCACGGTTTCCCTCCTCTTGTCCTCCACGACATGCTGCAAAAGAGAAAATCGAAGCTGTGTCAGAGTGAGAGGCAGCTACTGGGAGAACCCGCACGGCGTTTTTCCTCCTTTCCTTCTCTTACAGCTACAATTCTCTTTATTTGGGCTAGGTTAGTGTGGTACGCGAGGTGACGGCAGATTTGGCAAATGTAACAATAGAGGCTGGGTCGGGGAAGGGACAGGACGGAGGTGGCTGTTTGGAAGGAGAGGTGACAGGACGGGGAGGGGACGGGATGGGACGGAGACGGAGGTTGGGTCGTGGACGGGACGGGGAAAAGGCGGAGGTGACAACAGATCTGGAGAAGGTGACAACAGAGGCTGGGTCCTGGCAGGGACGGGGCGATCTGACTGTCCGGAGGGCGAGACGGAGGTGTGTGGGTCGGGGCGACAGCAACAACGGCAAGAAGACAAAAACCTAAGTTTTTTGTAGAGAGGAAAGAGAGGAGAAGAAGCTAAAAGAGGAGGGGGTGGCGGGAGAGGCCGGCGGCGGCCTCCCCGCTTAGGGTTTGCACCCGGTGTTTTTATTCTGGGATAAATCGCCTAGTTTTTCTTTTTGAGAGACTTCTTTTTTCCGAGAGAGAATCTCTCCAAGTCGTTAGATCTCTCTCTCTCTCTCTCTCTCTCTCGAACTGGTAGCAGCGACCAAGTTCTCTCTCTCCTGGGGACACTCTGGTTGATGCCATGCAGGGGAATATTGAAGTATTGTTAATAATTTATTTCCATGGATGTTAACCAGGTCTGGTGTGTGAACGGCAATGCAAAGACACCACTTGCAAAAGAAGACATTGGCAAATTTTATTGTGGAGACTGCTACATTGTTCTGTACATATACCATTCTGGTGAAAAGAAGGAAGAATTCTACCTTACTACTTGGATTGGGAAGGAAAGCGTGCAGGTAATTCTTGTTTGTAGTAGGTGCAGGTAAATTTCAATTTACCACACAATTTTTCCACAATCATGTAATATTCTTATTGACTATACAAGTTGAAGTCTTTGAAACGTTCTATTTTGATAAAGGCTTTAAAGTGAGAGGTTAGGAGTTTAATTTTGATAAAAGAAGTTTTCGCTATTTGTACAGCACTGTAGTTGTTTAGATGGAAAAGTTCTTTTAGGATTGTCTGTTTCTTGTTTTACAAAAGTAACATTTATATGTTTATTTTATTTTATTTCTTTAGGATGATCAAATAACAGCTGCTCGTTTAGCTAGCGCAATGTGGAGTTCCTTGAAAGGAAGACCTATTCAGGCACTGCTTTGTCTTCTCTTAATCTCTCTCTCTCTCTCTCTCTTGAAATCTTGGCAGAAGCTGCCAAGTTGTGCCTTAATCTCTCTCTCTCTCTCTATGCAATACATTTAATGTTAAATATTTTCACCATATGCAGGGTTGCATTTATCAAGGGAAGGAACCACCACAATTTATTTCACTCTTCCAGCCCATGGTTCTTCTTAAGGTAACAAAGAATTCTCTCATTTCTCGAAGCAAATTTTAATGTATTTTTGTGTATTATGTTGTTGATAGTACCTAAATCACTACCTCCTACTGGATCTTTACTGCCATTGAGCACAGCTCATTAACTGCATTTTTCTTAAATTACATAATCAGAGAACAGCTCAAATTAATTTGTTTTCTAGCTTCTAGAAGTACCATCAAATCAGGATGCTTCCTAATGTGAATAAAAGGCTTTGTATGTATAAGAACAAATAGAGCTTGAATATTTTCTGAGCAGTAATTTTGAAATAGGAAGAGCACGTTCAATCTGCCTTGAGCATGTTGACTTGGTTGAATGATCTAATCTTGTGCTCTCAATACAGGGTGGGATCAGCACTGGATACAAGAAGATAATAGCTGACAAGAACATGACGGATGAGTCGTACACATCTGATGTTATTGCGCTAGTTCAAGTGTCTGGCACATCAGTTCATAACAATAAATCCATTCAAGTTGAAGCGGTATGATCACTGTCTAATTCTAGTAGAAGTATGAGTTATTAAAACTAGAAAGACTACCAAAGGACTGCATATGATTCTTGTCCGCGCATACGGTTGGCTTCTGAGATCCATCTATTGGGTATTTAACATGTCTGCTCTATGTTTTGCTTTAGGTGGCATCATCTCTTTGTTCGACTGATTGCTTTGTGTTGCAATCTGGGAATGCACTATTTATATGGCATGGGAATGCAAGTTCTTTTGAACAACAGCAATGGGCTGCTAAAGTTGCGGAGTTTTTAAAGGTCTATATGGTCCCTTTTTAATCTGTCACACATTGCTCTTTGCAAGCAATTTGGTTTTTATTTCCACAAGTACTGATTGGCATAGCAACCTTGTATAGATCTGGAGATACTATATTTTTTTAACAACCAAATCAATTGAAAAACTCTGAATAAACATAAATGATAGGAAATTACAATGGAAACAAATTTGAAGTTCTGTAATCATGGAAATGGAACCCAGTCGACATTACTCTGATTTGGTTTCATCTGTAGCCTAACCCAACTTGTTTTGGGACTGAAGGATTTGTTGTAATCATGAGCCACGTGCTTTAATCTGCACAAAGTATAAATGAAAGAAGCTAATGACAAAGGAATTATTACTGTTTATTTATAGGTTCTTTTTTTTACTATTGCAGCCAGGTGTGGCAATAAAGCATACCAAGGAAGGAACTGAGAGCTCTGCTTTCTGGTTTGCACTGGGTGGTAAGCAAAGCTATAGTAGCAAGTCAGTAACACAGGAGGTCATTGTTAGAGATCCTCACTTGTACACCTTTTCTTTTAAAAATGGTTAGACATATCTTTATTTCATTCTTTTACTCAGTTTCTTTGTATTTATATTAGCACCTAAAATCTAACTTTAACCTGATCTTTTTTGCTCCTTTTTTGGTTGGCTTACATGATGGAATGATTCTACAGAAAAGCTTGAGGTTTGTTTCCTCGTTCTTCCTTCTTTCCCTCCTTTTTATTTATTTATTATTTTTTTGTGTTGTGGCTTTTCACAGATAATTCTAACAGTTTTTGTTTTACTTTGTTGACTAGCAACTTGTGGTGTTGCTTAAGGTATGCAAATTATACAAACCATGGTAATGACTTCATTTTTCAGGTCACTGAGGTGTTCAACTTCTGTCAAGATGATTTGTTGACTGAAGATATGTTGATACTTGACACTCATGCCGAGGTCTTTGTCTGGATAGGCCAATCCGTTGATCCTAAAGAGAAGCAAAAGGCATTTGATGTTGGTCAGGTGGGAACCTATTCTCATCCAAGAGTAGTCTAGTTTAAAAACAACATTTCTTAAAATTGAGTCTGATTCAGATCAGTAGAAAGTTTCTTCGGGCAGTCGAACAATTTGCCACTATTCTGAATCAATTTGATCTTTGAATAAAACTTTAATTGTGAGCCTTGCACAGCAGTATCACTTTGTTTGAGCTGTTGCCAAATCTCCAAAGCTATTCCCCTAAATCCAGTATCCACACATTTTACAGAAATATATAGAGCATGCAGTATCTTTGGAAGGTCTCTCCCTCGAGGTACCTCTTTACAAAGTATTAGAAGGATATGAACCCTGCTTCTTCAAAGTTTTCTTCTCTTGGGATAATTCCAAGTCATTGGTATGTCATAATGTAGTAGCTTTACTTTTTATCATCTTTACAAAGTGTGTTGCTTGTGTTAACTTCCTTTCTTATATGTGCTGTTATGATAGGTTCAAGGGAACTCTTTCCAAAAGAAACTTGTGCATCTTTTTGGGTCATCTGTCCGTTCGGAGGTATGTTAATTGCAACAAAAAATCTTGTGTCTATTATTTGTTCCAATGGTGCCTCTACATCTATATAATTCAGAATTTACATTTTATAGATAATACAACAAATTTGAAATGGTGAATTTCTTGTAGTTGATATGTTCCAGCATCCTCTTGTATTATGTGAACAATTTGCCTCTTCTGCTTGTGATGTTCTTAAATGACTAAATCTACCTGTACCTTTGTAGTCAAATGATAGATCTAGGAGCTCAACAAATGGGGGGCCCACTCAAAGAGCATCAGCAATGGCAGCTCTTACATCTGCATTCAATTCTTCTTCCTCGGGAAAACCTGTAAGTATCTATCAGGTTGTAGTTTCTCTTTGAATTGATTTTTGCATGTACATTGTGCTTTTAAGCACATATCTGACAGCTACTGAAATTGCTCACACTCCTACTGGGAGCTATATCTTTCTAATTGGTTTCTTCAAACCCAACCCAGTCTTGTTGCTCGGATCAACCTTGCTCTAGGTCTTATGGCTACGTAGTTCAACAAGCATTTGCTAATTAGGATATGTAATGAGCAAATGAATTGTATCCAAGTTGACATACATCTTTCTAAATGCAAAGTCTGTGATTTTCCAGGGCAATAATGAGAGGCCAAAGAGCTCAGGGGATGGGGGACCCACACAGAGAGCATCAGCCATGGCAGCTCTTACCTCTGCATTTAACTCAACGTCAAAGCCAAAGGACAGCACGAGCCAGCCAGTTCGTGCGGGCCAGGGGTCCCAGAGAGCTGCAGCTGTAGCAGCACTTTCTTCAGTTCTGACGGCTGAGCAGATCCAGGCGGGTCAAACTGAGGCTTCTATTCGTGGCAGTCGATCCTCCCCTTCTTTAGAAAGCGCTTCCTCAGGTATAATTGAACCATTTTTTTGTCTTCAAAGGAACTGTACCTTTTTGAGAGAAATTGTCTCATTTCTTGGAAAGTAAACTTTTCACCTAAATATTTGCAGTAAAACATGACAAGTACTGTCAATTTTCTTTTCTTTTTTTCATGATCATGAACTCTTCCATTCGACAGTTCAATTTGGTCAGTTTTAGTAAGTTACAGAATAGTACACAACTGATGATATTTTATACCTAATTCTCAGACATTCTTCTCGAGAACATGGGTTCAGAGGTGGGGGATGTTACACCACCACCAGAAGAATCTTCAGAGAAAGATGCAACAGAGGGAGATAGGCTCTCAATCTCGACTGAGAATGCTGACACAGCAGATTCCACTGAGGTGTCACAAGAGCAGACTGCTGAGGCGAATGGAGGCGAGACGACCTTTAGTTATGACCGTCTGAAATCCAGGTCAACCAACCCTGTTCGTGGAATCGACTACAAGAGAAGAGAGGTTTGTTTGTACTCTGCTAAAGTGAAACATCAAAGAAATGATCACATACCAACATCTAAAGAGGGGACTTTGAAATTAAGTCTCTACCCTAAATTTTTATATGGGGCATAGATAGAGGTGGCAGAACCCGACCCGACCCGACAAACCCGCCCGACCCGACCCGACCTGAACCCGACCCGACCTGAACCCGACCCGACCCGATATTTTGATGAAGTCAAACTACCCGAACCCGACCCGACCCGACCCGACCCGGGATGATTCGTAACCCGAGACAAAGCGACACATGAGCGACCTGAGCCCGACCCGACCCGACCCGAGACGACCCGTAACCCGAGATGGCATGACACATGAGCACCCAAGCCCGACCCGACCCGACCCGAGACGACCCGTAACCCGAGATGGAGCGACACATGATGACCCGAACCCGATCCGACCCGACCCGATTTGACCTGATACAACTTGTAAATTGATCTAATCCTATCTTGCCAACATTATAATCTAATTTTAATAACAAATTAACATCAGAGAAAGTCAAGATTTACTTGTACAATTCAATAACGCGATTCGATCTTATCCGATTGAACTTAAAACTCAAAATAATACTTGAAAGTTGTCGGTGCAACCCAACCCGAACCCGACCCGGTCTCACCCGACCCGACCCAAGACCCGAAAGTTGTCGATGCAACCCGACCTGAAACCCGACCCGGTCTCGCCCGACCCGACCCGTCACCCGAAAAAGATCGACACAACCCGACCCGAAACCCGACCTGACCTCACCCGACCCGATCCATGACCCGAAAGTTGTCGATGCAACCCGACCTGAAACCCGACCCGACCTCACCCGACCCGATCCCAACCCGACTTTTATAAACGGTCAAACTAACCCGACCCGACCCGGCCCGACCCGAACCCGCCCGACCGACCCGACTTGCCACCTCTAGGCATAGATGACTCCATTTTTTGTGCTTCCATCGTTCTTTCATCTTTTCATAAAGAGAAAAATGAGGCTTATTTACCAATATAAAGCAGTTAGATTTGTTTCATATTTTGTGCTTCCATCATTCTTTCATTTTTTTTAATAAAACAAAAAATGGAACTCATTTACCAAAATAAACCAGCTAGATATGTTTTATGTCATTTCTCTTAATGGACATAAGCAATTGTCGCATGTTGTCTTTGTTTTGATGGGCACCAGGAAGTTTGTAAACATGTACAACAACAACAACAACAAAGCCTTTTGTCCCAAACAAGTTGGGGTAGGCTAGAAATGAAGCACATATTGGATTTCATTTCCAAAAGATTGGCTGAATTTTTACGTTGGCTCACCAAGCCTATCACAACCCTCCTCCTTTTCGGGCTTGGGACCCGCTATGTGAAACATAGGCGGAGTTTTGTTCTTGATGCCCCCTCAACATGTCTTTGCCTTTCACATGTGAAGAAGTCAAATTAGAATTGCAGTAATTAGGGAAAATGTCCCTTGAGAGCTCCCATTCTGGTCCCTAATTTGGGAAGTCTGCCATCATGTTTATGGAGTTCCCAATTTGTACCAAACTGACAGTGCAAGGGGCATTAATTTAGAAGGTCAATGAGAACAGCGGATTTACAATGCTTCCTCTGTTGTCTGCATCTGCATCTTCAACAAACTTATATTTAAACTTGTATCATCTTCCCCATTAACATCAGCATCCACATCATCATATATAATTATGCATCCATTTTGTTCATAATTATAGAATTAAGTTGGTGGTACAAATTGAAGGCTAAATGGAACTGAAAGGAGAACTATGATAATTTAAAGACCAAAATGAGAAAAATGATGATTTATGTAAACTTGCTGTTAGAATTGTAAAGCATAATCCTGCTTGTTTGTCTATCCACTTAGTTTAGGGTGCAGGTATTGACTCATTTGCTGTCAATTGTTTATAGACATACTTGTCCGACGAGGAGTTCAAGACTGTATTTGGCCTGACAAAGGAGGCGTTTTACCAGCAGCCAAAGTGGAAGCAGGACATGCAAAAGAGAAAATTGGATCTCTTCTAGAAGCACACCCTGTTGAATACTGGTCTTACTAAATATAATTACTACTATTAAAAGATGAGTATATAGTATTGCGGTCTCTTCCTTCTTCATAGAGCAATTGGGACTTGGATGAACAATGGTGTTAGAGTTTGGCTGTTGAGTAATGATGATTGGTTGATGATTTGCTATAATTGTTTGCTTGGTTGAAATTTGTTCAAGAAAGAACAAAAGTGTTTAGGTCATTCTTTTATTTGTACATGGAGATGTCTTATTTTCTTTCTTTGCTCTTTTGATATTTGTTTGGGCAATTTATAATGCTGGAGAAATAGCACATTAGGGTTTGTATGCTTGATGTGTTTGCTAAAGACTCATATGCATATAATATTTTCAGGTTTATGCATATGGGTCACTGTTTTTAAGCTATAAGTCTGTGGAATGTAATTAAGGTCTTTGTTATAAGGTGTATGACAATAAAAGTTGTTCTTGCATAGTATTAGTTGAATAGTATGTGTGCTTTTAGATATACTAATTTGTTTTAATATTTCCATTTTTTTTCTTATCTTTGTTGCTTTTTTAGATACTGGGCCTTGAGTCCTTTTTTTGTTGTTCTTTTTTCTTTATATTTTATGGGAAAAGACTAGGCTGCTGTAGTGCTGTTCCGTGTCCATCGGTTTTGATATCTTGTGCTCTTAGTGTTGTGGAGCCGACGATATCTGTCTTCTGGCAAACTGGCGTTTTCAGTTCACATGCATGATGAGTGTAATTTCTTTTATTATTTCTCGAATAACAACACTCAGAATGAAAGCTAAAAAAAGGTGGATATGTATTTCTTGAAATGGTCAGAAATTTTTAGGAGAGAATGAACAGTTTTATTGAGTGGCACTGTAGCAGCGTTGAGAATTAGGGGACGAGCAGGTATTGTAATTTCAGGAGATACAAATTCAAAAAAGTGCTGCTGTTGTTGGTATGTTTCAGGGAGAATATATCTTTCGAGGGTATCTCAACTACTTCACATTAATTCCGACTATTCATTGAACTTTGATTGCATTAGTTCTGACTGTTCATTGAACTTTGAGATTCGTGCATGATACACACGAATCCCAAAGTTTAATGAACGGTTGGGATTAATGTGAGGTGTCTCAGGGAACTACCTTTGTTTTTATTAATGGCTTGGAATATTTCTCTGAAGGAAAGAAACCCATCTTTCGTGAAAATTACTCTGCCTTTTTTTTGTGCAGTTGTTACAGGAACTTATAAGTTAAACGGCTTGATTATGAAGAGTTGCATCTTTCTTTCTTTTTAAAAGTTGTAGTGCTCTGCAACGGTTGTTATTGTTTGGTTGTGACTTCAGCAGACTGACTGCCAAACTCTTCATAGGTTGGTGAATCTGTGTTCAAGACGTGAATTTGTTTCCAGCAACACAAGTTTGTTGTCACGATAAGAACCGTTTGGTTGGTGAGCCAATCCCGTTGTGAGGTAACCAGTCCCTATTTGTAGAGCTACGACCAGATAAGACTATCATATCGATCTTGCACATTTTTCAGGGTACTAGATTTTTTAGTACATAGAAATCCCACAGCCCTAGTCGACTGTCATAAAATTGTTTGGTGTCAAAAATTGATTTACGGAAATCAATATTTTTTGTAAATGCCCTTATATAGCTACAATAATCAATATTTTTTTCTTTCTAAATGCACATATGTAACTTCAATAGTCAATATTTTTGTAAATGCACATATATAACGCAGTTCGATTGCTTCACACAGTAAATACAATCAGATCTCGAACTATTGTTTAATTGTAATTTTATTTAACAAATTCTTAGACATCAGTTGATTTATAAAATTATATTTAATTAAGACCCTCAATTATTGAAAGAATTCCAACAATTTCTTGTAGCGGCATAATATATAAAAGTTTTTACTATTAAGTATGAATACTCATGAATAAAAAAATACAAGCAGGATTGATGTACATGTATGTATCAAAATTTAAGTTGTTTTTTATTTTTTTCATATCAAAATTTCGTGATTTTTAGAGCTTTCTAGTTATTTTTTATCTTTAGAAAGCTCTGAAAATGTCATGCTTTTTAATATTAAACTGTACTGTTTTTAAAAATAATTAGAAAGCTCTAAAAATCACTAAATTTAATTTCATGTAAGATTTTGATATGAAGAATTTATTGAGCAACTTAAATTAAATTTTGACAATAAAAATTATAAAATTTGTAACTTTTGTACTTGGCATAAATGCAAATGTTTTCACATTATCCATACTCCCTCTCTATATATATGGCAAAAACTTGGGTACTCCAAAAGATGGTTACACTTGATACTCTAGCTCATTTGGATCATTCAGTTCATCAAGATTGGTAAAAAGTGATCAGTCTCGATAAATTAAACAGTTCAGATAAACTAGAGTACTCAGTGTACTCATCATTTGAAGTACCCAAGTATATATATATATATATAAAAGAAATATAATTGTCATGTGTTAGAAGTAAATAGCTTTAACTGCTGACTTTGTGATTATTAGAAAGGTTTGATATTCTTGGAAGTGAAATGCAAATATTGAGAAGTGGACGCAGTATCTTTAACATATTTAGCACCGCACCAAAAATGAGGGCTCCATGCGGATAAAAAATTGTTTCGTACCGAAGTAAAACGCAGCTGTCACCCAACAGAATATAGTTGGATTTCACAAGCAGGTCGCTTAGATCTTTGAGGCCCAATTTTTTAGCCCTGTTTAAAAGGAAAGAAAAAAGTTAAAAGAAGCCCACGATACATCACGCAGTTGTATTAAAAGTATGATGTTATTGGCAGGAGAACAAGTACTTGAAGTACACTTGTGAAGTTGTGATTTCTTGGCAACACATAAACCGATAAGCAATTACAAACAGAACTCCATTACATTATTATTATAAAACCCTATGCATTCTTCAAATTACAGACTATTTAACTTTTACCATTTTATATTATACTAGCTCTTTAAAAAGTAATGAAGAAAAATTACTATATCCTCAAACAGTAATACTTCATGAACTATACCCATTGCTATATCATATTAACAAGATCTAGCTTAACCCTATGCTTATCTAATCACAAACAATGATGCCAAATCTAACTTACGTATGTATTCCTGCAATACATTAGAGAGTACAAAAATTAATAAGTAGCAAATACAAACAGAAGCCTTCGGATGAGAACAGACAAAACTATTAAAGAACATCCAAATTCTTGTCAGTTGAACTATTACCTGTTTCTGTTTCCAGAAAACACTTCAAGAGAATGGAACAACAGAACTCGTAAACTAAATTGAAAGAAGTCCTTATAGCAGTTTGAAACTTGATGCCGTTGGTTGCTATGATACTAAGAAGGCCAGTTAGATCAATACCACTTACCAGGTTCAGTCAGTAATTAAGCAACTCAAATTTTATACTCTGTTTAGCATTTCAGGCCACTACAAAACTATTTGCAGTAGTAAGGATTTTTAAATTAACACTTCACTTTTGGTTGATATAAGAAAGTACAAAGATGACGGTGATAATGGAAAATTAACCAATATTCTAATATCATGACATACAGCATGTATAAGTAAGGGTGGTTCTTGCCACCAGTTCCCAGACGTTTCACTTCATCCTGCTTAACTAGCCTGTAATGAATCCAAGACATCAAAAATTAAAAGAGGACAACCAGAAAATTAAAATCTAAAAAAAGCTATGTGAATACAACGAATTAGTTATCAAGCCTTCTTTGTTTATCCAAGGTTTGTTATCATGATGAAACAAAAATCTGTTTTGACCAATTGGGAAAGCAAATACTAGTTCAAAATTTTCAACAATGCTAGAACTGAAATAAACAGGGCAATCACCTACTGTTACTAACTCTTTGGTTTTAACAATTTTTGGACAATATAAAGTTACTTTTGGATAGGAGCTTCTCTTTCAATCACCCTTTTAAGGATAAAGATCTAGAAAACATAGTGGGTACCGTATTGTTATCTGAAATAGGAATCACTTTTTTGTTGTCTGATAAAATCGCCCTTGTTGAATTAAGTCAATAAAACCAATTTCAACAAAAGAACTAGCACACTTTCAAAACCAGCAGTCCAGGGGGGGAGATAAGCAGAGTGCCTCAATAGTCAATTTCATATCTTAAGTAGACTTAACATCAAATTAACTTGATAATTCACTGAGCAATAAACCCAACTAGCTCAAAATAATAACACAGTTCCTCAGTAACAATAGAATTAACCACCAACTAGGACTTATTTTCTTTAATTTTAGAATAAAGTAGATCAATGCTTAATGTTAACTTTCACTAACCAAGAAAAAGAGTTTTCAAACGGGGCAAAAATGTGTAGGGCTAAACAAGGACATATTTTAACAACTACAATCAGTTAAAGACAAAATCTGACATATGAGGCAGGAGAGAGAGAGAGAGAGTACTAACAATCTGAGAGCCTTGCTGGAGTCAGGTCCGTTCCCAATGGCCTTTCTAATCTCGGCCTCGGTAGCCACCATGCCCGGTGAGGCCATGAGAAAATTCTCAATCTCCTCAGCACAGCGCCAAAGCCTCGGCTGGCCTCTTGGGACTGTGCCCTTCTTGGCCGTGCGTGTGATTCCTGACAGTACCTTGGTTGGGGCTGAGATTGTGGTGATGGAAGAGGAGTCAGACGATAGAGAGTTTGTGGCAGTTTCTTCAGTTGTTAGATTGATTAGTGGGATGGCAGAGGTGGTTGCGCTGTATTTGCGCTTTGTGTCAGAGGTTTGATGGATTAGGTCCTGGGCCACCAATTGCATTTCCTGAGAAATAGAAGGGGTTTAAAATATGATCAGCTCCAGTCTATAAGGATTAAGGAGGTGTAACACAGACACGCAATGTGGAATACTTTTGTGTTGCCCTTTTTGTTTATCACAATTGTCAGAGAAGTGATTGGATTAAGCAAATGAATCTAGCCTGATGGCTTTTGAGGACATGAAGATTTTTTATTGACTTTGGATATATGTTGAAAATAGTAAGCTTCTACTTAGAAAGAGAAAAGGTTGTAATATACTAAACATCTATGTTTAACAGGTCGTTTACTTGTTTAGGACACAAGTGTTGCAACTTGTAACATATCATGAAAATATGGTGGCGACATCTTATTAATTAGTCTATTATGAAATCTTTAGTGCCAATCGAGTAAAGGTCTATCAGACTTTTTCATCCATTTGCGTCTATCTTGTTATAGCAAATGGATTATACTATGGTCTGACAGCGTTACTACTTGAACTAGAATTACAGCTAGCTGATGTTTTAAAGTTGTTAGAGGCGAGGAGATAAACTAAGGCATACAAAAAGTAACTATTATATTTTCCTATCAGTGATCTACGCAAAAAGCCAGCCTGTAGAAACACATATTGTGGATTTGCACAGATAAGTTCAATAATTTTTCAAATCAATCACCGCACTAGTATGATACACAGATAATTTGATAAATAAGTTGATCATTTATTTGATGATGCATAGTGCTCTACCTTGGTGTCAATTAGGTGGAGAGAACCAACAATTGAGAGGATGCTAAGTGGATCGGGTTGGATCTGTGGCTCCATTTCCTCAGGTAAGAGAGAATCCGAGATAGAAGAGTGTGACAAGGAATCTTCATGGCTGAAAACACAAAACAAGAAGGGACAAAGCAGTATTAGACGCAATAGATTAGTAGAACAGATCTCCATGTAGATCAAACACGAAGTAGGCAAAATAGCTGTTCTCTATACAAGGATGAATACAGATCCAAAATGTTGAAATTTAAAATGCAGATCTGTGAAATGCTGATTCTAAATATGAAAGCTAGTATGAATTGGACTACATTGATCAATTGAGTGAGAATATAACTAAAGCCCTGTTAGAACATAACTAGATTTCATCGTTTGCTAAGAAAAGTTGCACTAATGAGCTCTAGAAAGCAAAATTTAGCGATCAAAGTGCCAGATTAGCAATTAGCTACAGACTTAGACTAACTATCTAAGATATTCGCATAAATTGAGTAATGACAACTACTTTGAGGGAGAAAAAACAGGGATATCAAAAACTCAAAGCAGTAATAATAAAACCTGCCTGAAACAAACTTAAACTAGATCTTACCTCGTAGAATTGGGGAAAGAAGATCCAGAGCTAGAATGGCATGCCTTCGTAGCCATAACTGGTAGAAGAGAGAAGAGGAGGAGCGAATCAGCAGCCTCAAGCTCGTCAGGAGAAGGGAACACAACAGGAGAGGAGGAAGAATAGATCCTTCTGCTTCTTTCTCTTCGCGCCATTGCTAACTCCACCTCTAATCGTGAAATCAGATCACTCTCTTTGGTTGTATTTTTTTTTAATTTGGATTCTGAGCGGGAGGTAGAACTTTTGCTTTTCGAACGAGGCGGTTGTCACTTGTTAGTATAAATAGAGCTCCGCCTGGGACCTACAAGGCCGTTTGATCTGAATGTTTTGAAATTAGATTTTCTGTGGTTGGATGGGACTAGAAACACTTCTTGAAAAGGTCAATAAGGGAGTTATTGCCACAGTGGATCTGAGAGCATTTTTGCTGTTAGCGATCAGAATTTGGTCTCCCCACCTGCTCCCTGTGGATCTGAGAACATTTAACGGTTTTAATGTTTCTTCTTATAAAGAAAAACATGAAATTTAAGTGTTATACCTTTATGGGCTTGAATCCTAATCTTATAAAATATTGGGCTTTTGACAACCAACGCTTGCTAGGTTCAACCCAAGCATTTCGTACTTTTGAGCGGGCCAGATGCTCGTTGGTTTTTTATATTGGATAGATTGAAACTTCCAATACCTGAAGATAAGTTTAGAAAAAAAAAACATAATTTGGTAAATCAGACCACAATTATAGGTCCTAAAATATAAAAAAATTAAATTTTTTTTCTTTAATTTTACAAGAATTGACCAAAAGGAATGTTCATAATTTAGGTCTTTTGTATATTTGGTATATTGCTATCATCATTACATTATGTAGTCATATAGTTTAACACTTTAACTTGCAAATGTTAAATCATGACTCCATTCATATTCTTAACTTAGCATATGCGTACTTATCTGTCTTGATACTTGCACGCTTGAATTATAATATAGATAGGCATTTCTACCTTATTGGGCGACATTTAGTTAGTTCCCAGGATTTTGGATTATACTTTGTATATCTATGCTCTTTACAATACCATAAGAAATTTTCTTTATTTAGTGACACAAAGACAAATCTCCAAGGTTCATATGTAAAAAGCATTATCTCTCGTTTAGTAGTATTCATTTCATTACCTTCTAGCTGTCTCATTTCCATCTATGTTAAGAAAAGTAGTTTCACTCCTCTCCAGCTACCCGAGCAACCATGCCTGTGACAAAACGGCGCCAGAACCTGAAGTGGCACTGAATTCAGAACCTGAGCGGAAGCCAAATCCAGAACCTGAACTGAAGCTTAATGAAGAACCTGAAGAGGAGGTTGATCCGATAGCAATGTTGGCGGCTCTGCCTAAAGCTTCTAGACGGAAAGATAGGTTTAACCCGAAGCTTTCTCCAATTAAGGAGGTATTGAGAATAAATGCATAGAAACTAAAATATAATTGACTTCTTATGTGCTCTCTCCAATCTATCATATTGATTGTAAGCAATTTGTATCCAATCCTGTATGAAATTGGTGGGTTAATGAGAAATATGAGAATAATAGATTCTCCTGAACTCAACGAGAGCCATATTTCCCTCAAAAAAAAAAAAAAAACTAGAGCCATATCATCATTTTGTAAAGAGTAACAAAAATAATTGTAGGGGTTAACCTTTTTGTAAAGACAAGTAGGTCAAGGCGTACCTCCATGCCATTAAATATAGAGTAGTTTTAGGGGTTCATCATGGAAATTTCTCACAATGGCAACATAAATTATAATATACTAACAAATGCATTTTTGAATCAGCTAAAGCTTCAATGATTGATTAACAGGAGGAAGGTTCAGAATGCATGTTGTCAGAACGTGAAATTGCTTACACAAGGCACGAAGGTTGGGTTAAAAGTCTGAAGAAGCAGTTTATGTGTATGGATGGCACCCATTTCGTTGACATGCACAAAGTTGACAATGGTGAGCTGGAAGACGAGAAGCTTCCATTTAGAGTAGTGGTTTTTGTTTTCAAGCCAAAATGTGGTGCTTTGCCAAAGCCGAATCATAGCTTAAGTGCTTTGTCAAAGCTGAATCATAGCTTCAATGCTTTGTCAAAACCAAATCATCGCCTCAGCCCTGACATTATAAGTTCTTTAAAGATTCTTAAGGTGAGATATATGTGTCGACCATCAAGGCATCAGGACAAGGAACTTATCCTATCCTGGCACAAAAAAAAGTAGTTTAGTTTGTTTTTCATTATCACTGTTCATAAAACATAAAATAGTTTGCATTTGCAAAATTATGATCAGTGTTAATTAAAATGCATAGGTTTTCTATGCAAATGGAATATAGTGTTTCCTATTTTTAGCATTGGAAACCAGAAAGCCGCATAGAAATAGGATTGATGAATACATGAGAAGCCTCTCCTAGAATGCCCTCCAGAATGTTTAACACACAAATATGCAGTAATGCTTTCAGCGCAGATTGAACCAGTTGAAATAATTCACTAGATTGTCTCCATATCACTGCAACCGGCAGATGCAGGCTTTTTGTCTGACACAAATTACATAAAAAAATTAAAAAGAAAAAAATACAATTGTCATCCAAAATATTTATTAAATACCAAAAAAGGTATGTTTCAGATATTTTAAAAAACAAACATAAATAAAATATAGTAACATGTACAAAATAAAATCAAGTGATCGACGGTAAATCGAGCCAAACTAAGAAAGCTCCTATTAGAGTTGTCTTTCCACTGTCTGTGCAGCCCACAATACCAATCTTGTGGCCACCTTGAAATGTGCATGATATGTCGCGAAGCACTAAAGGTGTATCAGGTCGATACCTTATCTGTTGAATGAAGAAACAACCTTAACAACTCTTAAGAGGCTGGAGTAGAATTGTACATTTGTCAGTTTATGAAACTTTTATTTTTGCTATGGAATCTGATATATACATAGGTATTCTGTTGTGTATAGTATAGAGATAACAGTTAACTGGTTAATACTGGTGTCAGACCGTACTTGTACACATGGTACTCATTACTCTATATAAACGCCCTATAAAACATAAAAACTAACTTGTGTCCATAAACTGGTACGTCTTTTGTTCCGGTTAATTAAGTTTCACTACTATCTCCGACTGCATTACCATGATCCTAGCTTTTGTATACCTATGCCAGTTAGATACTGAACCTACATGATGCAAAGACCTGGCATGTTAAAATTTCATTGAAGGACCTATCTATCTGAAACCATACTCAAAATCATCATCAACTTGAAACCTCAAAAATCCAATCCCGAAAAGGAGCCAAATTGAATTAAACCAGCTGATGTTTTGCCTCGAATGTTAGATTAAACTCTTTTTTTGTTTGACAATTTACAAAACAAATCAGTACTAATCTTGCACAATGAGTTTTAATGAGTTGCAGTTTTATATAGGTACATTTTGATGATGAATAGGCTCGAAAATGCATGTACAAGTCATGACGATCACATTGATATAAAAAACAAGCAACTTGAACAGAAATAGAGCTCTAGCAGACAATGCTTTACCATAACGCATGGAGAACTCGTTATAACGGTTTGCCCACCCGTCACAACGGGTCACCAATCCGTTGTAACGAATTGAAGAGGAGAAAAGCTAAAGACAGAGAATTTCTGCATGTTTGGCAGAGACATGCGTTACCATAACACATTCCAAATCTATTACCACTACAAAACTCATATTTGTCAAAATGTCATTAAAATTCATCATGTATTTTTTTATGTCATTATCACCTTGTTGATTCAATTAAAAATTTTCTAAATTCTCTTAATGACAAAACTACCCTTGTTAGATGGTAGACTCGAACTCGATTGAACCCATACCAATTCAGTGAATCGATTCAAAACATCCCATTTGTCCCTCTCAACTCAGCCGACTGCAACCAACCCATGTTGCCACACTCCGCCTGCACAATATCCCTCCGCCTCGCACAACCACCCTCCACCATCGACTTGGAAGGCCTCACACAAACTCTTCTCGTACAACATCTCTACGCCATCCAACAAGGTATTAGTGTTGGTGCAATTTCAATTTAGGTGGAGTCAAAAAATTGAAATCCTAAATTACAAGCAATTGCAAATAAACTCCATGCAAGAAATAAGATTCAAATAAATGCAAAAGCGTGAACTTACTTTTCATCCCTACGGTCTTCCTTGTATGTCTCTTGAGCAAGATCAACAAAGTTGTTGGAGATGGTCGGGCAGAACCTCGGAAGATTGCTGAAGAGTCCTTTCAAGCAATTACCGGTGCTTACTTTTATTCGAGGTTATGAACACAATCGAAAAGTATTTTTATCTTAATGGAGAGACAAGGGAAGCTTATGCACATCACGTGCGCCTAACAAATGATATCGAAAATTCTTGGAGACTCAACACTTTTTATACTAGTGAAAATGTATCTTTAAAAGATAGCGTAATTAATAGCAAATATTCTTTGGAATATCTGATATTAAATTCTCTCCAATTCTTTTCCTAATTGTGTTATTTACTACTATAAACACGCACACAAAATTTGGTATTATCTGCATAACAAGTCAGTAAATAATGTCTCAACAGAATTCGTATATCATAATAAGTCCCCTTTTTCGATATATTAAAAAATTTAGAGATGAGAACAACGGTCCGTCATTGTGATATATATCAAAATCTTTTTTTATCAAAAACAGCCAAAAGATATGCTAAGTTTAATATTCGATCAAATATTTTTTATAAATCAATTCGAAAAATGACCAAATTATTTATATATATATACCGAGTGTATTTGCCAAAAGATATACTAAATTTTGTTGAGCATGTTTTGTTTGGTATCTCGACCCAAATCAATTTATTAGGTCCGAACAATAATCCTTACTTTTATTTTAACACTAGCATTAGTTGAATCATCATAATTGGTCCATCAACAATTATACTTAATTCAAATTTAATTTTATATATATTTGTACCTAAAATCTTAGCGAAATACGTATTATGCCATTGTTTTAGTAATCACATTTATGGCATTATCTTATATTACTTCTCGTAATATTAGTGATAGTATGTGATATATTAATCATATAACACGTAGTCCAAACTTTATTTATTGAATTTGACGTCTCAATTCTAACAAATAGTTGGTTTCAGCTTAATCTGTTGAATTTGTTCTTTGTTTAATATGCAACATAAAGAGTGGATTGAAATTAGATTGCTGGTATTTACTGTTTCAAACTCGACTAGTTATGTACGATACTAGTATGGTACCGGTTGGCGGAGGCGAGACTGTGCGAGGGTGGCAGAGGCGAGGTTGTGCGAGGTGAGTCCTGACGACACGAAGGCAGAGGCTAGGCGAGTCTGTGCAACATAGAGGCGGAGTCGGAGGGACGAACCCTAGATTGCTCCTTATTTATGTTGTTCTGAGTCAACTCGACTAGTCGACTCAGAGGAGGGATGAGTGGAACTGGATAGATTGATTCGATCTGTTGGGTTTAATCTGACAAAATAAAAAAATTGCTGACAAAGGTAGTTTTGTCATTAAGAGAGTTTGGAATTTTTTAATTGAACTAAAAAGGTGAAAATGGAATAAAAAAATAGAAAATTTTGTCTGTGCCATCCCAAATTGAAGAAATTTCAAAAATGCCATTCAAATTTATTTCTTTCATATTTGGCATCCAAAGGCACTGCCAACTCCCATATTTGCCATATTTTGTTTTTTAATCATTTTTGAGAGTTTTTTTTAATTTTATGATAATAACCAAAATACCCATGTCAGCCTTCCTTTCCATCAGCTCAAATAGATCACCATGAGTATGAGTGGCACGAACAAAGTTCCCTTCGATTTGTCCTTTACTCAAAAAGGGTAGCCAGCTCAGCGCCTAATCATGAGATCAAAGGGCTCATCGTGAACCAGCCATCTCCTCAAAGATTCAAAATGGACTCCATCACCTATGCACTGGATTTTACCCCCTTTCAATTCTGTCAAAATCGCTTTTAATCTTACTGTTGAAGTCCACCAACCACAACTCGCCACCTCAGCAAGGTTTTAAACTTGGTCACAATTTTAAGTATTAGACTTAACCGTATAA